>OY856188.1:140549366-140574366 GCA_963693315.1 Diogma glabrata | reverse complement strand
TAATATAATAGTTTTAAAGTGTTGGTTTTAATAATTAAACTCTAAGGTAAGATTGCTTTCAAAAATGGAAAGATGTGGGCGACCAAGATGTAATCTTCCCTAAATGTAAAATTTATTAACTCTGATTTTTACTAGAAAACTAAATAAAGGTGTTATTGTGCTATTCGATTTTGTGTAAAAATTAAACCTACTTAGAGCTTTAACTAGCGAAATTTAGTTATTATTTCAAATTCAGTTTAAAATTTCATTTGTTGACATAATTTTATGTGATAGATTTATCTCTTTCTATTTATCCAAACATTATCCATAAAATCCAATAAGATTTTTGAACGATATCAACGAGCAGGGTTAATTGTTTTGTTAAATTAATTCTTGTGTTTCAAGAAAAATTCAAAACATTCTTGCGTTAATTATATTATATAAAATAATGTTTTATAAAATTTAAATAAAAACATTTCAAATAAAAACATCAAGTGAAAGATAATATTTTTATCCAATTCAATCCCAATACTTTTTTATATGAAATTCACTCAATTTTCAAAGGGGTTTTTTGTTTTTTGTTTTTTATGTATATGTACATAATATAAATGTTTTTAACCATAAATAACCATAAATAATTTTAACCATAAATATAATAACATGAATTCAGATTGGAGAGTGCAGAGGACTACAATTTAGTCATCATCCTATTATACTAATAAATTACATGAATAACAGGTTTCCGACTGGAGATTGCAGGCGAGAAATTTTAGATACGGGATTGCTGATTGGCGATTGCAGATTATATGTATAAGTGATTGTCCTTGTGATTGTCTCGTAACAGTAGTAGCTAGATACGATTTGCCAGGTGTCTGTAACCGGGTCGTTCACTCCTATCTTACAATTACCTACCTATCCTTACCTATTGTTATATGTAAAACGACTGTAGGAAGTGGCCCGGCCGTAATCCGGGAGTCTCGCCTAGTGCTTGGTCCTACAGTCCAATCAATCAATCAATCAATCAATCAATCTTATAGGAATGGCTTGAAAGTACCATGTAGTTGGTTACTATAATGCTTAAGATTAACTGAAAAATCGATTATAAAAGATCTTTTGGCTTTTTGCATTTTTAACAATATTTTTCAATACAAACAATATGTTTTTCTTATACCACCTTAAAGTTGAAGTTTCACCGAAGAAAATGAGCATTGAAAAGTTAAAATATTGAAAATTTGCCAGTCACCTTTTTCGATTGAAAATTAGGATTTTTTAAAATTTAAATTAAACTATAACATTGAAAAGCAAATATTTTGCTTTAAAAATATTACAACATATTTAAAACACAAGAACGAACGTTTTCACCAAGTTTCATAAAAAATAAATTATTTTTACAGCAGATAAAAATAAAAAAGTCGGTCAATTGCGAATAAAAATTGCACGTCGAGGTTTCCGTGAACATAGAAGAACAAACCCAAATATTTGAATGCATAAGCTTTTTTCTTATTATAACTTCATAAATTATTTCAACGATCCCAGGTTACACTCCTTTTGCCTATTAGTTTGCGCTTGGCTTAAAACTGTATTTTCGAATTATTTATCCTCAGTATAAAGCAGTGTACTAATGTTAAGAAATATTCATGTGCTTATAAAAAATCCACTCTGTTCCAAAGCTTTCCAATGTTTGAGTGTTTATTTTTCAAAAAAATTTCTAATGTTTAAGTTCACAATATAATTTTCTCTAGCTTCACTTTTTTGTTCACTTATGTGTAGTCGAAATTGTTTTATGAAGAGAAATTCACATTTAAATTACAATTTTTGACTATTGATGAATTTTTTATTTGTTCTTGAAAAATTAGACTACAAAATTTTTGTTTTAAAGTCAGAAGGATTATTTAATTTTCGTCACAGAATATTTTCTAAGCAAATAATACGTTATTTTTAAAATAAAAGTATAAATTATGAGTACTTCAATAATCACACCAACTAAGATTAGATAAGATTATTTTATGGCCACAGACTAGAGACCCCGCCAATCCTACCTCTTTTAGGCATTTCAGGATATAGATATGATCAATTAATTAAAATCATTTCTGCAAAAAAGGCCCACAGATCACAAATATTTCTTCTTATGATTCAATGCTCCACATTATTTAAGGAAAGTCGACTGTTCTGCCTAATAACAGAATCTATATTCCTCCGTCTTCCCACAATATTATTGTTGAGGTATTTTTCCAAACTGCAGTGCAATATGAGAATACCTATCAGTATTCTTAAGTTGATACTCCTCAATTATGAACATATTTTTAATATTTTTTGGTTCCTACTATTCCTACTATATTCTAGTTAATTCTTTGGGCTGTCCTAGTCGTTTTTCCGATTCTTGGAAGCTGGCTTCTGTTCAACCCATATCAAAGAAAGGCAGTAAGATTGACCCTAATAATTATAGACAAATTGCAATTCTGTTAGTTTTGGCTAAAATATTTGAAAAATATATTAACTATGTTCTAATAGAATATTTGGATATGTCACGAATTATTGATAATAAACAGTATGGTTTTCGTAGAAGTCATGCAACAGGTGGCCTGTTAGCCTACGTAACCCATCAGTGAAACAAATCGCTGGAGAACCATGGTGAAACATTCAGTATTTCACTTGATATTTCTAAGGCATTTGATAAAGGGTGGCATAGAAATCTAATAACTAAACTAAAATCTTATGGCATAGATCATCTTACTGTCTCATTGATTCAAATTTTCTTACAGGTCGCCAATTTCATGTAAATTTAGATGGTATTACATCCAATATTTTCACAACCAACGCTGGTGTTCCTCAAAGCTCTGCACTCTCACCAACATTATTTCTACAATACATTAATGATTTACTTATTTCCACGTAATCGTGATCTTGTTTCATTTAACCCAACCAAAACCAAACTGTGCCGTATTTCACGAATTGAGCGACATAAAAACTTCCCTATTAAGATAAACCATGAGGAATTGCATGAAGTTGAATCAGTTAGACTTCTTGAAGTGGATATTGAAAATAACTTTAAATGGAATAAACATGTGTTCAACCTAGCTAAATCTGCAACGCAAAAATTGGGATTCTTGAGTCGATGTAAAAAGTTTTTCAATCCCGATCAAATTTTGCTGATCTATAAGTCCTTTATTCGTCCATATATGGAATACTGCTGTCATGTTTGGGAAGGTGCTTGTCAGTCAACAATAAAATGTCTAGACTCTGTACAGAGAAAGGCAATGCGGTTGATTAGTAATACTCGACTAACTGTTCAGCTTGATTTACTCCAGCACCGAAGAAATGTGGCCGAATTGTCAATCTACTATAAATATAACTTTAGCGATTTCTCCTCTACGGAAATTCAAAAAATATCCTTCCATCCTTGTGCGCAATTTAATCGGCGAACAAGAACTTCAAAGATATCTCACCCATTTGCTGTCCAGATACCTCGTTGTAGAACCATGGCTTTCCAGAACGATTATTTTAATAAAGTGGCCAAATTACGGAACTCAATGCCTACCTCCGTATTTGCCGATAAATTTTTTTTTTCCCTGAGGCATGTTAAGAAAATGCCCATCGTCATTTAAAAGAATTATAATTGTTATCCCATATATACTCACTCCTTCCATTTTCCCCATTTCCTTCCCTTCTAGTTGATATATATATTTTCTACTTCAATCGGACTTAACAATCGAATGACGAGTGTTTTTCAGCCTGATTCAACCAGATTGATAATGCGAAATATTTAAAATTTAAAAACTGATAATTTAACAATTTTAAAAAAATAATCTGTGTTTACGACACTCTGTAAATATATTTAGTATTTTGATTTCAAAAAGATCAATTTAAGGTAAAATTTAAACGAATTTTTGCATAAAAATCAGAAGGTTTGCTGTTCCTGCCATATTTGTTAATCGTTTCAAGTCTAGCACGTGTGCCACGTATTTGCGATCACTGTTGTAAAAAAATTAACTTTATTTTTACGATTACTCAATGTATTTCATCTTTTTAGGACATCCTCAGAAATCATTCATACAATACTCTTAGGGGTCAGTTCACTTCTGAGGATGTCCTAAAACGACGAAATATATTAAGTAATAGTAGAAAATAAAATAAAATTTTTTATTTTATAAATAAATTTATATTATATATTATATTGTTAAACAAATATTTAAATTTGATCGTATCTTAAAGACAAAAATTTAAAGAGACAGATTTAGTTGTCAAGGTGTCAAAACTTCGATCTGTGTTAAGGGTTTCATATATTGTTTTTGGTACAAGACTAAAATGGTGCAATTGTTAGTTTTGGATAGACATAAAGCAAAATAAAGTTCTGTATGAAGAAATTTAAATAGCTTAAATAACAAGGGTTTTGATTTCGGGTTATAAATTGCTTAAAAATATCAAAAAAAAAATATCAAAATTGCTTAAAAAAATGAAATCCGATAAAAAATTATTAAAAAAGAATCAGAATGTAAAATTAAAAGATTTAAATTGTATAGGATTAAACTTTTTTAATTATCAGCTCTCTATCTACATATTCTCCTCTTAGATATCTGGATATCTACTTTTCTAAAGTATTATAGTTCTTTCGAAGACTAAATCAATTTTTTGAATTTCTTGTTTTCTAAACCATCTATAACATTTTTTTAAATGCAATCAATATTGTTCTAAAATCTTTAAAAGAACATTTTTCACAGCACATGATATACTAGTGTCGAACTCACTCGTTTTGACCGTTCCACTAAGGGAAGGGAGCAACTCACCGAAACTGAAACACTCCAAGAAATAAAAGACGGTTATTTTTTAACTCGAATCGATTCCATTCAAATCGAAATCTCAGGTAACTAAATAGAAAACCAGAAATGCCAAAACGATTTGAAAAAATTGATTTCGAAAATCAAACTCTTCCAACCATAACCAAAAGAGAAATCTGTGCATATTAGACGATCTACGTCACTGAATTTGATATAAATCCTGCAAAAAGTGAAAAAAATGATATCATTTAATTTGATATGCAAACAATCAACATTAATAAGTGAAGGCTGTTATAAATTCATTATTAGAACAAAAACTTCTTCATATTAACATTGTTGTAAATGTTTATTTCCTATAGTCTAAAAGTCAAGTGGATTCAACTCCATAAACAAAAACAATAATAATGTACTAACACAGACTCCTTGTTTAGAAGGGAATTGAACATCCAAAACGATTTATTTATCTTGTGCATGCCTGTTACGTAACACTCAACCGTGTGAATCAAGTGAAGTTTTGTAAATATTTACATAAGAGTTTCTCTGTTGATGTTCTGTTACAGTGTTTTTGCTTCATTTCCGTAGAAATATATATTTTAATCTGATATAAATTGTAATATCCTGTTTTTTCTTCTTAAAAAAATCCTTTTTGTTTGTTTCAATTGGGATTATGTTTCTATTTGTTTACCAAGTTTGTGTGAGATTTTTATGAACCAAATAATTTATTATATGATCCTTTGGAAGAGATATGGGGTTAATTATCACTTTTAACTTACAGTGATGAGAGTTTTAATAGTAAAAGCTATCCGAAATTGTGTCAATAGCATAAAAGCAAAAATTCAGAAAGATAGAATTAATTGGTGATTATAAGTCGTTGAAATGTTCATATCGAAGCAGTGAGTGAAAGTGTTGGTGAAAGTCCAGGAACATCAAATTTTAAGAAGTTCTCTATATAGTATACTCAATGTCTACCTTAACATGCTTACAAAGTTCAATTAGCACATGAACAAAACTCTAATGAGCAATGACAGCGAATAGAGTGAATGAATTATTGAACAACAATAAGATGGATGCTGATTTTTCTAGCAAAATTATCCTAAGAAATAAGAGTCATTTTCACATTAATGGCTTCGTTGAGCGAAAAACAAGGAAAAACTTTGCCAAATAATGCGTATTCAGCATTTTCAGACACTCTTTATGTCTGATATTTATCATTTTCCTATAATTTTATTTTAATTTCCCTCCAAAAAATAACAAAATTCTATTTTACGGTAAACTCGGTACTGTCTTAATGTCTTGATAGTCCAATAATAAATTTAGAATTTTGGTAATTTAATAAACATATAGCATTAGGAGTTAGTTAATCTTCATTAAGCAAATTTCGCATGCAAATTTTAATATATTATCAAAATTAAATTTACGTTTTTATTAACTTTATCAAACCATGTTTTTTACTGTAAATCAATCAAACTTCCGAAAACAGTAGGTGAGCACTTCATGTTTGTTTTGTTTAAAATGTGAAAAATAAACAAATCACAGTGCGAGTGGGTGAATTTGACAGATAGTTTTCAACTGACCTCCCAATTGTTAAATAAATAGTAAATTTATAGATTTCAAAAGTTCTATGGAATTTTTGAATCGATCATTGAATAAAACTTTTTTCGTTTATTAAAATGCAAATACACCTCCGTTGAATTTCTATTAAGTAATGATATGAATTAGATTTAGTCATCTCTACGTCAATTTAATGTTTATTCTCTGTCAAATGTGCTCAAAACAATTAAAACAATAATAAACTTAACTATTTGGCAAATAAAATCTTAATCTCCTTAGGGTAATATAAGTCGTGTGTATACATTAATGAACAGTTTTATTTATTTTGATTTTATCTCATAGCTTTATTTTAATTTCCAAATTGAAATGTTTAAAGTTAAAAAAATGTCAAATTGTGAAATGTAAAAACATTTTTGAGAGTTCAAAACATTCGCAGTTCAGATCGATAAACATTCTTAGCATATAATTGAATAAGTGAGAATTAAAGAAATATTTTTTACAAAAATCATAACATTTAGGGCCGATTGTATGAACGCGAATAGAACATATATCCCCGAATATAACGTCGTTTGTATTGTATGAATCACGATAGAACCAAAAATGTATCCGATAATTTTCTTTTATTCTCTGTTCTATCTGCTGTTTTTCTTGTATAGAACAGTGGATAAAACAATTTGTTTTTTTTCTTGACATGCGCATGAAAATAGCAGCATAATTTTGTTTTGAATTTGTGATTATTTTTGAATTTGTAGCGAATTTTTGAATTAAACCTTTTGAAAATTTTTAACTAAGCAGGAGTTGTTTTTCATTAAAATGAAAATAAACAAAATAATTTTTCAGATTTATACCGCATTTACAGCGACATAGCAAACTAGTAGATAGTATATTAATTTGCATCTTGTCATATTTAATATGAGTTTACAGCGTGGATTGCAAATTAAATCTTTTACGATATAAACACATTTTAATTTAGTTTAGTTTAAATTGCTATCTGTTCTGTCAAACTTTTAAAAAAGTAATGAAAAATATGATAACTAGACCATTCTTCAAATTCTTTCTATGATTGATGAAAAATATTTGACGGAGAAAAGAAATTTGATAATTTAAAATTTTTAGAAACAGAAGACGGCGTAGAAATCAAAGATTTTTATTTGCAATGCTGTTTACAGCGTCAACATCAATTTAAAAATAATTTGCTAGATAGTAAAACTAGATATCAAATTAGTTGCAAGCTCTTAAATTAAAAAATGTTTACAGCACTGATTTAGATTACATCTACTAATTTGCTATGTCGCTGTAAATGCGGTATTAGTTTTTCCGCAATTTTAAAATGTTCTTGATTTTTTTCGTTTTGATAAATAGCTATAAGTGTCCTCATTATTGTGCTTTTTCAAGTTTTAAATTTGTTTATTTTATATTTTATATATGTATTGTTCTCGTTTTAACCTGTTTATATTACTATACCAACAAATGAAGTTTTTAATTTGTAAATATTCCCCTAATTTAATAAACTATAGAACTGTTGAAGAATTTAGTTATAATCACTAGTTGTTGTATGAATACAATTACAATGGAAGACATACGCATGGAAAGCATATATTCTTTAGTAGTCGTGGCTATATCTGGTGACCCAGCGACTCAGCACCTGTAATGAAGCGCTTTCTCATTGGCGAACCAATGAGAAGGACATAGCAGGAAGCGTACCTAGCGAGATTGATTTTCAAGCCCCAAACTAGCTTCAGCCCATGGGAACGATAAAGTAACCCTGCTACTTCAGCACAAATACAGACATGTACGCTATTCACGAAAGTTTGCAGAAATGGAAAGAAATACAAGTGGAAAAACGAAGACTCTGGCGACCCCTGTTGCGAAAGACCCACGATCAACACGTCCAACCCCCACGTTCACTCACATACGCCCACACACACACACACACATTCACACCCCTTTATCATTATGACCGAAGTAATAAGATAAATTTACTCACCCCATGATTAAACCCCGTCCTCCTATTCTGCTTCCATCAGCCCTCCATCAGCACGTTGTTCAGGTTTGAAATCTCGCAAAAATACTTTGTATGTCGCGAACGTTATGGAGAAACGATGAATCAATTGGTGATCAGCAGCGTTGCATAAACTTGTATTTAAAATCGTGAGTCAGTTTGTCCTTCAAAAGCGTTGACTCAATTTATAAACAATGACGTTGAACCAATTTGTAATCAAATGCGTTGATAGAAGTAGTAAAAATAGTTGAATAAATTTGCAGTCAAAAGCGTTGACTCAATTTATAAACAATAACGTTGAAACAATTTGTAATCAATTGCGTTGATAAAATTAGTAATCCAAATAGTTGAATAAATTTGTAGTCAAAAGCGTTGACTAAATTTATAAACAATAACGTTGAACCAATTTGTAATCAAATGCGTTGATAAAATTAGTAAAAATAGTTGAGTAAATTTGTAGTCAAAAGCGTTGACTAAATTTATAAACAATGACGTTGAACCAAGTTGTAATCAAGTGCGTTGATAAAATTGGTAATCCAAATAGTTGAATAAATTTGTAGTCAAAAGCGTTGACCAAATTTATAAACAATGACGTTGAAACAATTTGTAATCAAATGCGTTGATAGAAGTAGTAAAAATAGTTGAATAAATTTGCAGTCAAAAGCGTTGACTCAATTTATAAACAATAACGTTGAAACAATTTGTAATTCAAATGCGTTGAATGATTTTAAAGTCCACACCGTTGAATAAATTTGTAGTCAAATGCGTTGACTAAATTTGTATTCAAATTCATGGAACCCAATTGCAATCAAAATCGGTGAATAATTTTATAATCCAATTCGTTGAATAAAATATTTTTATTTAAGATATATTTGAACTATTCTTTAAATTACAGTTTAATCATTTAATAACAAGAACGACAAAAGTTATATAAACACGGTAATAATTATTTTAAATTGATCATGCCAGTCTCGTACATTCTTATATTTTATATTTACAGATAATGATTTTTTTGTTTTTTTTTTTGTATTTATATTTAATAAATTAGAAATATTCACTAGCCTAAAGTTCAATAATTTAATAACAAGGACGACACAATTTAACTAAACACGGTAATAAATATCTTAAATGGATCATGTCCAGTCCCGTACATTTATAGTTACAAATAATGATTTTTTTTTTTTATTTAGTATTTAAATTTGATAAATTAGAAATATTCACTAGCCTAAAGTTCAATAATTTAATAACAAGGACGACACAATTTAACTAACACGGTAATAATTATTTTAAATTGATCATGCCAGTCCCGTACATTCGTATAATTTATAGTTACAGATAATGATTTTTTTTTTGATATTTATATTTAATATATTAGAAATATTCGCTAGACTAAAGTTCAATAATTTAAGAACAATGACGACACAATTTAACTAACACGGTAATAATTATTTTAAATTGATCATGCCAGTCCCGTACATTCGTATAATTTATAGTTACAGATAATGATTTTTTTTGATATTTAATATATTAGAAATATTCGCTAGACTAAAGTTCAATAATTTAAGAACAATGACGACACAATTTAACTAAACACGGTAATAAATATTTTAAATTGATCATGCCAGTCCCGTACATTCGTATAATTTATAGTTACAGATAATGATTTTTTTTGATATTTATATTTAATATATTAGAAATATTCGCTAGACTAAAGTTCAATAATTTAAGAACAATGACGACACAATTTAACTAAACACGGTAATAAATATTTTAAATTGATCATGCCAGTCCCGTACATTTGTATAATTTATAGTTACCGATAATGATTTTTTTTGATATTTATATTTAATATGTTTGAAATATTCACTCGATTAAAGATCAATAATTTAATAACAATGATGACACAATTTATCGGAACACGGAATAGGTATTTAGAACAGAAAGCTAATTCGTTAAGCGAATTATGCAGGTCCCTAATAAATTCTCACAGTTTTATAAAATTTTTGGTACCTTTACTAATCCTTTTTCGCGCTTATCCAAAATGTCAGCCATGCCCAAAAGTTTGACGTGGTATTTTTATCCAAATTGGCACAATTTCGCGAAATGCAGGACCAGACGTCCATCAAAAGTAATATGTATCACAATCACTCACGATCGTCATCTTCATGGTGAATTTTATTCCATTGTTGAGAACTGCCGACGTAGTAAAAGAAAAACACTCCTCCAACAAAATCTAAACGTCCGAAAATCTCATGCACGACTGACAGCCGTCCAAACACCAAAAAAACAAATGTAATAGAACTGAGAGACAACCTACAGGGTCATTTAAAATTTTTGTTTTAAGGTTTTTTTTGTAACTTGGTTTTACCGCACAAAACATATATGATTTTTTTATTTATTATCTTGTTTTCAAAAAACACAAACATATAAATAATTTTTTTTCCTAAATTACACTATCGGGACGCGAGACATTTAAAATAATTTAACTAATTGCACTAATTGAACTAAATTGATGCTAATTAAAAATTCCACTACTTAACTTTTTAACCTTAAACTTAATCGAAAATGCATGAATGCAAAATTTCCGTATTTTGTCATTCATGAGAGATAGGTTGCATAAGAGAATGAATAATTTTACAGTGCTCATTATATAGTCAAATTTTTAGTCTCGCAATAACTCGAATATAGTGTTTAGATGGGAGATAATTAATTTACATCAGATTTTCAAATTATTGGGAACTTATTATAGTTCACAAAACCGTTTGCTATTTGATAATATTGTACGAAAGTAAGGTTTGGACACAAGATATTTCCGACACATCCATAACACGTATAATTGAATTCAAAATGAATCAAATACAGATTCGATCAATGATATGATGTTTAGACATTTATTAACTACATTCTGCAATATCAGTACAGTGAAGTTCAGTTCAATAACGGAAGGATTGTTTAAAGCAAAACACTCATACAAAGACAAATCAAATGTTTAGCAAAGCAAGAATAGTAATTCGTTGTATGTTGACGATTGGAAACAGAATACACGTAGCTGTTATGAGGTTTTGAGAATTTCGTTGTTTCATTACGGTTTGTGTTTTGAAAAAAAAGAAGAGTTTAAACTCAAGTAGTAAGGCGAGAACAATCGAATGGAAGCATAACGCGCGTCAATTTTAGTGCGTTGCAAGATTAAATTCTGATTAAATTTTAGTGGTTATACGGATGATGATTAAAGAAAATTATTAATTAATTCAAATTAACCAATATTATGTTATATTAATGAATAAATAAATCAGGGTAATTAGTGCAATTTTCTTTCTCCTATACGTTTGTCCGGCTATTGCAGATTTAGTTAGATTTTAAGAAATATATAAGGAAACTATGGGTTAAGGAAACTACACGAAATACGACTATTGATGATGAAGGGATGAGAATCTATTACAAGTGGTACAGATTAATATAAGGAACAACAACTAAGGAAACTGCGACTGTAATACACTACGTTCTGACATTAGTCCAGACTATCCATTACAGAACAAGTGCTTTTTGGAAGAACACTCACGACCAAAAAGAAGTTGAAAAAGGCATAGGCTGGTCGCAACTAGACCTTGTACATCCATATTAGTATGGTGAAGCACCTCGATGTCCCACAGATTAGCAATCAATTCGATCGGTATTACAAACTCAGTCTTAGCAGAAACAAAGTAACAAAGTATCTATGATTATACAAAAAAAAACTTTTGGGAGGGGTATCGATAAAATCAGTATTCTACTCTATTGCAAGCGGTGGATAACTAAAATCTTCCAGACCCAATTTCGGGCAGATCTGGGGGTTCCCGAGACTCTAACGTCACAAAAAAATTGATTCAATCAGCTACAGATCGAAAGGAAAAACACCGTAGGACCGACTTCTTTAATGAAACATCCGACATAATTCCGTTTTTACGTTATGCAGGCTCGCAACCCACACCTGAACTACCACGAGTCTCATGCGTCTCCGACTACTCTAGCCGGGCCACATTGTTGTACGCTTCCGTCCAAGTGACTCTGGAGGCTGAAAAAAAACTGTTCACATAGTTTCAAAGTAACTAATTGAACCAAATTCAATACGTGCAATCTCGGAATTTTCGCGTGCAAATAGTCAAAAAAAATTTTTGAAACAAGACCCGAACACCAAAGTTGATACACACTCGCTGAACTGTTAATTTAAAACGAAACCAATAATCTTGACCTGCAATGGCTGGGAAACACCAGCGAAATTCATTATCATACTGACAAAAAAAATATAACTCATTACCGATGTTAGGCGCGAATGTCCTTGGAATGGTAAACATCTCTACGTTTAGAAGCCAGGTCCTCCAGTTCGTAAGCAGCGCTACCTACCAACCTTCAAACGTTGGCTTCGCAAACTTTTGTGAGAGCGATACCGAGGATTTTCTGCAGTTCCCCGCATCGCTCAAAATAATATTACGACAGAATTCAATATTTTGTTTTTGGCTAAACCCCCAAGAGAGGAAGCTGGTGGACTGGGGGCCCTCGCAATACACTCGTCAGCGTATTCCTCGGGTAACCACAATCTCCATACCTCGCCCCTTGGAAGAATCTCAATATCTAAAACCCAAGCCAGCATTTCACCTGGCCTGAAATTAGGTTATCTGCGAACACAGGAACAGACAATGTCGGAGCTTATTGTCGGCAATAGATCTATCAATTATTTTCTTAAATTTATTCATAGGTGATTCAATATACTTGCCACTGACAGAATTTCTGGTTGTCAATTATTTGAGAATTTGGTGAATCGATTGATTCATTTCTACTATCATCAGCATCATAAATTTTATCATATTTTAACTTTTCCACATCGTAACAAAATCAACAGAACTTGGAAATTTTAAAACTGACATTTTTGTTTTTGAAATTTGAACCTATCCAAGCCGGTTTAAACAAATGTTATTGATACTCCAAGGCTTCAGGAACGTCCCGCTCGACCAATTCGATGTAAATAATTCAGTGATGGATTTGGAACATCAAGATTTATTATTAAATTTATATTTTCTGCATCAATTCTGCGTGACTGTGATTAGAATACGAAAGTTGAATTCTCTTATATTTTTCTAATAATCTAAGACGTTGTGTTTGCTCATGTGCGCCCTTTATCGTTAATCAATAATTTAAAATAGCGTTCGGCACGGGATTGAGAATTGGTGAACATTGAACATTGCTTACACGAAATCAACCGGAATATGTTTTTCTATTTCTACAATCTACACTTTCATTTCATTGAAATTATTTTCTGGCTGTGGGATTGCGTAACCAAATTGTTTGATTCCATGTTAAATTGGCATTTCGCGTTTTGGTGCGACATCGATGGGATTCGGCATATAATTCCGTAGGATTGTTCGAAATTTTTCATCTAAAGTGACGCTGGCCACCAGTAATTGTTCACCACTACGTAAATACCGATTAAATCGTTTGTTCGATACCAGATATGAGGCTTGAAGAAGTCAATTGACTTCATCGAATACAAAAAAGTTTATGTTATCCGTATTTAATATTTTATCTACAATAGGTTGAGACATTCGACCCAATGTACCAACCAAAACGATATGTCAATCTTATCCACAGCGGACATTATGAAAACTCAAACCGCCGCACAGGATCAGACCAATAAAGACAAGTATATGGAGAGAAAATTGTTACACTAGCTAATTGTTACTTATTGCAAATGTTTAAAACGAATAAACAATCTAATTACCAACAGAAAAAAAATATACTTTATTACAATATTTTAGTACTTAAAATATATTAGAGCAGAAGTTAGAGAGTTGTATGGAAATTTCGTTATTCAAACCTCAAACAGCCGCGCGATATCTTTCGCAATTCGACAATTATATTAAATAAGATTTATTATTATCTTGATATTATTTTATTACTATTTACAATTGTTTTCCAAGGTGCTGATATATGAACAGAACAAAAAAAAATTAAACGGTGAGATTTGAGAGAAAATAAGTATACTACAAATATGGCAGAAGATGGCAATTACGAAAATACTACTGTGTTCAAAGATATTAGAGTAGCGTTTAAAGAGTGGTATGTCGATATAATTATTATTAAGACGATGTAAGTATTCCAACCTTGAACAGCCGCGCGAGATCTGACCAATTCGACACAAGTATAATTTTTTTTTTTTTTTACTTTTAAAAAAAAATGTTAATCTGACAACAGCCGAGTGTGTAACACACAAAAAAAACTATCTTGGCTGATGCTTGTATTTGATATGACCAAACAAGGTAAAAATTGTACTGTGAGAGAAAATAGGTATACTACAACTATGGCAGAAGATGAGCACAAAAGAAAATTTACAGACCCAATTCCGGGCAGGTCTGACGGTTCCCGATACTCAAAACTGAGTAACAAACAAAAAAAAATATATAGAAGTGCGGCAAGCCTACCGGTTCGGCAAGAAAATACTTAAAATTAACAAAATTGAATCTTGCCTGTACAAGAAAAAATTATATAAAAAAATTTAACCTAACATGCAGGAATATAATTTAAGGAAATCTCTAAGCTACTTAAATTAATATTTACAAATTAATACTTCTGCCGTGGACTTCTATCTGGATTATGGTATATGTAAGATTTGTCCTTTGATTTGACTTTATGTATATTTTATCCCTTTGTTATTTTATTAAGTATAATTTATCGTGTTGGTATCTAAAATTGTGATAGAGAAAAAAACCAATAAGTACCTGATTTTATCAGCAGTTTTATTCATTTACTAATAAATATTTATTCATTTATTTATTAATAAATATTTATTTATTTATTTAATATATTTATTTATTTATTTATTCAATATATTTATTTATTTACTTATTTACTGACGACGGACGGACGGACCAATCAAGGGGGGAGTCCACCACATTTGGGGTTGGAAGTGGTGATCGCCGTTCTTTCTTAATTTATGTTGATTTTATTTTGTTTTTTTAGTTTGTTTGGGGACCAAAAAAAAATTTAAATTGAACTACTTTAAGGGATGGGAAAGGAAAAGGAACAGGAGCAAGATAGGATGTATAGGGATGGAAAAAGGTAAGGTGGGAAAGGATTAAGGTGGGGTATGTGCTGATGGTGTCTCACCCAGTGGACGAGTGCTGATGGGATGGTCAGAAGATAAATCCTCTGAACCATCATTCAATCAATCAACACTCGCCAACTGCGATCCACGCCACCAACACATACGGAAAGGTGCTGTAGCAAAGAAGAACCAGTTGCTCGTCAGCATGAAGGCCGGGCGAAATCTTCTCTCGACAGCTGGCCAAGCTGTCTTAGAAGAACTTCCTCGGTATCATCCGACGACAACCAGCCCACCTAAGCCACAGGGAGCTAACATTGCCGGGAGGGGTCTCTAACGTTTAGACAATGGTTAGCCGAATGAGCCACCTGATGCCACAGCGAACCCAGAGCATAACCAGATGACCAGGCTGGATGTGATAGGTGTATACACCAATTCACAAATATCTAAGCTTGGCACCTGGTTACCTCTGGCATTCCCCGTGCCAACAAGCAACCCATCCGTTACTAGGGTACGTGGGATTGTAACCCCCATTGAGAATAATTTCGAAGAATTATTCTCACCCTTGCGTTATATAGAAAAATCAAAAGGAGTTACAGCTGGAGGCGTGGGGACGCAAAACCCCATCGAAGTCAATCTGAGAGATCTCAGACTAACTCCGCTCCTGCGCGTGTGAAGCAGGGAATTGCTTCCACGCCGCCAGAGTCTTTTAGCTATTGCTTGTGGAAAAATAAAATTAATTTGAAGAAAAAAATTTAAAAAAAAATTTTCTAAGTTTTTTGAATTTATGGAGGGACTCCTCCAGAGTCCTACATTGCTGTAGGGACCCTTAGAGCAGCCCCACGTTGGGCGCCAATTTGCAATGAAGCGCTTTCTCATTGGCGAACCAATGAGAAGGACATAGCAGGAAGCGTACCTAGCGAGATTGATTTTCAAGCCCCAAACTAGCTTCAGCCCATGGGAACGATAAAGTAACCCTGCTACTTCAGCACAAATACAGACATGTACGCTATTCACGAAAGTTTGCAGAAATGGAAAGAAATACAAGTGGAAAAACGAAGACTCTGGCGACCCCTGTTGCGAAAGACCCACGATCAACACGTCCAACCCCCACGTTCACTCACATACGCCCACACACACACACACATTCACACCCCTTTATCATTATGACCGAAGTAATAAGATAAATTTACTCACCCCATGATTAAACCCCGTCCTCCTATTCTGCTTCCATCAGCCCTCCATCAGCACGTTGTTCAGGTTTGAAATCTCGCAAAAATACTTTGTATGTCGCGAACGTTATGGAGAAACGATGAATCAATTGGTGATCAGCAGCGTTGCATAAACTTGTATTTAAAATCGTGAGTCAGTTTGTCCTTCAAAAGCGTTGACTCAATTTATAAACAATGACGTTGAACCAATTTGTAATCAAATGCGTTGATAGAAGTAGTAAAAATAGTTGAATAAATTTGCAGTCAAAAGCGTTGACTCAATTTATAAACAATAACGTTGAAACAATTTGTAATCAATTGCGTTGATAAAATTAGTAATCCAAATAGTTGAATAAATTTGTAGTCAAAAGCGTTGACTAAATTTATAAACAATAACGTTGAACCAATTTGTAATCAAATGCGTTGATAAAATTAGTAAAAATAGTTGAGTAAATTTGTAGTCAAAAGCGTTGACTAAATTTATAAACAATGACGTTGAACCAAGTTGTAATCAAGTGCGTTGATAAAATTGGTAATCCAAATAGTTGAATAAATTTGTAGTCAAAAGCGTTGACCAAATTTATAAACAATGACGTTGAAACAATTTGTAATCAAATGCGTTGATAGAAGTAGTAAAAATAGTTGAATAAATTTGCAGTCAAAAGCGTTGACTCAATTTATAAACAATAACGTTGAAACAATTTGTAATTCAAATGCGTTGAATGATTTTAAAGTCCACACCGTTGAATAAATTTGTAGTCAAATGCGTTGACAAAATTTGTATTCAAATTCATGGAACCCAATTGCAATCAAAATCGGTGAATAATTTTATAATCCAATTCGTTGAATAAACTATTTTTATTTAAGATATATTTGAACTATTCTTTAAATTACAGTTTAATCATTTAATAACAAGAACGACAAAAGTTATATAAACACGGTAATAATTATTTTAAATTGATCATGCCAGTCTCGTACATTCTTATATTTTATATTTACAGATAATGATTTTTTTGTTTTTTTTTTTGTATTTATATTTAATAAATTAGAAATATTCACTAGCCTAAAGTTCAATAATTTAATAACAAGGACGACACAATTTAACTAAACACGGTAATAAATATCTTAAATGGATCATGTCCAGTCCCGTACATTTATAGTTACAAATAATGATTTTTTTTTTTTATTTAGTATTTAAATTTGATAAATTAGAAATATTCACTAGCCTAAAGTTCAATAATTTAATAACAAGGACGACACAATTTAACTAACACGGTAATAATTATTTTAAATTGATCATGCCAGTCCCGTACATTCGTATAATTTATAGTTACAGATAATGATTTTTTTTTTGATATTTATATTTAATATATTAGAAATATTCGCTAGACTAAAGTTCAATAATTTAAGAACAATGACGACACAATTTAACTAACACGGTAATAATTATTTTAAATTGATCATGCCAGTCCCGTACATTCGTATAATTTATAGTTACAGATAATGATTTTTTTTGATATTTAATATATTAGAAATATTCGCTAGACTAAAGTTCAATAATTTAAGAACAATGACGACACAATTTAACTAAACACGGTAATAAATATTTTAAATTGATCATGCCAGTCCCGTACATTCGTATAATTTATAGTTACAGATAATGATTTTTTTTGATATTTATATTTAATATATTAGAAATATTCGCTAGACTAAAGTTCAATAATTTAAGAACAATGACGACACAATTTAACTAAACACGGTAATAAATATTTTAAATTGATCATGCCAGTCCCGTACATTTGTATAATTTATAGTTACCGATAATGATTTTTTTTGATATTTATATTTAATATGTTTGAAATATTCACTCGATTAAAGATCAATAATTTAATAACAATGATGACACAATTTATCGGAACACGGAATAGGTATTTAGAACAGAAAGCTAATTCGTTAAGCGAATTATGCAGGTCCCTAATAAATTCTCACAGTTTTATAAAATTTTTGGTACCTTTACTAATCCTTTTTCGCGCTTATCCAAAATGTCAGCCATGCCCAAAAGTTTGACGTGGTATTTTTATCCAAATTGGCACAATTTCGCGAAATGCAGGACCAGACGTCCATCAAAAGTAATATGTATCACAATCACTCACGATCGTCATCTTCATGGTGAATTTTATTCCATTGTTGAGAACTGCCGACGTAGTAAAAGAAAAACACTCCTCCAACAAAATCCAAACGTCCGAAAATCTCATGCACGACTGACAGCCGTCCAAACACCAAAAAAACAAATGTAATAGAACTGAGAGACAACCTACAGGGTCATTTAAAATTTTTGTTTTAAGATTTTTTTTGTAACTTGGTTTTACCGCACAAAACATATATGATTTTTTTATTTATTATCTTGTTTTCAAAAAACACAAACATATAAATAATTTTTTTTCCTAAATTACACTATCGGGACGCGAGACATTTAAAATAATTTAACTAATTGCACTAATTGAACTAAATTGATGCTAATTAAAAATTCCACTACTTAACTTTTTAACCTTAAACTTAATCGAAAATGCATGAATGCAAAATTTCCGTATTTTGTCATTCATGAGAGATAGGTTGCACAAGAGAATGAATAATTTTACAGTGCTCATTATATAGTCAAATTTTTAGTCTCGCAATAACTCGAATATAGTGTTTAGATGGGAGATAATTAATTTACATCAGATTTTCAAATTATTGGGAACTTATTATAGTTCACAAAACCGTTTGCTATTTGATAATATTGTACGAAAGTAAGGTTTGGACACAAGATATTTCCGACACATCCATAACACGTATAATTGAATTCAAAATGAATCAAATACAGATTCGATCAATGATATGATGTTTAGACATTTATTAACTACATTCTGCAATATCAGTACAGTGAAGTTCAGTTCAATAACGGAAGGATTGTTTAAAGCAAAACACTCATACAAAGACAAATCAAATGTTTAGCAAAGCAAGAATAGTAATTCGTTGTATGTTGACGATTGGAAACAGAATACACGTAGCTGTTATGAGGTTTTGAGAATTTCGTTGTTTCATTACGGTTTGTGTTTTGACAAAAAAAGAAGAGTTTAAACTCAAGTAGTAAGGCGAGAACAATCGAATGGAAGCATAACGCGCGTCAATTTTAGTGCGTTGCAAGATTAAATTCTGATTAAATTTTAGTGGTTATACGGATGATGATTAAAGAAAATTATTAATTAATTCAAATTAACCAATATTATGTTATATTAATGAATAAATAAATCAGGGTAATTAGTGCAATTTTCTTTCTCCTATACGTTTGTCCGGCTATTGCAGATTTAGTTAGATTTTAAGAAATATATAAGGAAACTATGGGTTAAGGAAACTACACGAAATACGACTATTGATGATGAAGGGATGAGAATCTATTACAAGTGGTACAGATTAATATAAGGAACAACAACTAAGGAAACTGCGACTGTAATACACTACGTTCTGACATTAGTCCAGACTATCCATTACACACCATTTGTTGGATTTGGAGTCAACTTTGAGTACAATTTTATTATAATTTTTTTATTTGTATTGAATAATCCTTCCAGTTAAATGTTAATTCAATTAATACTCTTAATTATTCCTAAATAATCTAATTTAATAATAATATTAAGTTATTAATTGATTGGTTTTTTTTCTGTTTGAAAATTATTTTTTAAAAATTATGAACAAAATGTTGGGGTGTTGGGTATTGATTGTTCCGGCATCCGTTATAGAAATCGCGATAAATAACACTGTTATAGTCTTCTGTGCGTTTATGTTTAGCCGTCGCAACTAGGCTATGCATTCACGTTCTAATCAATTTCAGCAAGTAACCCAGAACCTGAGAGAACTGCTTCAACTTCCGGACCCACAACGGCTAACGGCTACGCCAGACCAGCTTCAGGCACTGGTCGTAGAGCAGGTCGCAACCGCTCTTGCAAATATGAACCTTGGAGGTACATCTTCAAATGGGTGGTGATTAAAAATTTAGTATATATGGACCAGCAAAAAATTTCATCGACTGCTTCAACAGTATTGTAATATATTTGTTTAAATTTCCACATAAGTACTGTGTCAGGTATGGTTACAAAACCCGTGGAACTATAACCATCATTATTTTCACACAGTTCTTTTAAATGCTAAGCGACTTTGTATATAGAAAATTTTATAATGTTTCTTATTAACAAACTTATTTGTAAACCGGGTTGCGGTGAGTTGTTGAAGGTTCTCAAGAAAAGCTTTGTTAAATTTTTGAATATTTTTATTTCGCGAAAAAATATATTACATCTATTTGACGTGATGAGCATAGAATTTTACAATATGTAGATTATTTTGGAAAAATTAAACCAATGGAGCAAGGTTGGTTTTATTTTTCAAAAAAAATTCAAAAATTTAAAAAAAAAAAAAGATAAACAAAAAAAATTTTCCAATTTTTTGACTCACACCATCGACTCACAACATTCGATTTTTAGCTTCGACTACTTATGAATTTTGTAGTAAAACGGCTGCGGCTGAAAAAAAACTAAACAATATGATTTTATTAGAATTTTTTTCGTAAAATTATGATAAAAATATTTTTAACAGTACGTTAACTGTAGTTTTCACCCTAATTTTAAGGAATAAAAGTTTCAAATCGAGATTTCAAGAAGTATGACACGATTTAAAAAATTTTTTGTTTGGTGTTTTCGTTTTTTTTATACTTTCGATTTATTTTTGTTTTGTACTGGACATCATCGGCCAGGAACTGGCCCTAAAGAAGACCCAACGGTGAAGCAACGTGATTTTAGAGTATTTCCCACGTTTTTTTGCAAAAACTGCTTATTGCAAAGCAAAAATTAATAGAAAGTAGAAAAAAGAACGAACAAATTAAAAAAAATCGTGCCATATATCTCGAAATCTCGATTTTAAAATTATGTCGTTTTTCAAAAAAAGTTTTAATTATTAGTGGGATGTTTTTGAGAAATTTTTTGTGGAATCCCATATGCCACCATTTTTCTGAATAATAGAAACGGATGGAACATATCATGCAGATTAAATGTCGTATTTTATAAAATGTGTTATAATCAGGCAGAAGTTTTTAAAATTGTTTGTGTCAATCAGGGTTTCACCACTTCTAGATATGGAATCGAAATAGTTGGAAAATATCTAGTAGTTGCAGATTAAAAGTTGTTTTTTTTACAAAAGTTGTAATTAATGAGCAGAACTATTGTGTGCGGTTTTTTGATTAAATCTACTCCTTTGGTCACTGATGACTAATAGTTACAGTTGAAAAATGCTAACTGGTCTTAGAATAAATCTCGTTTTTTCAAAAACAAATGAATAACTTGTAAAAAGATGCATTGAATCTAAATGAAGGTGTTTTCTAAGAAGTTTTCTGAACTAATTGGAACAATTGGGTTGGAAAATATCAAGTTGGTTCTTATTAAATGTCGTTTTTTCTTAAAAGTTGTAATCATCGAAAAGAAGGATTTATTTTCAAGTAAATAAGTTTTCTGCACTAATAAGAGAAAATAGGATAGAAAATACATGTCGGTACATATTAAAAGCCGTTTTTTACAAAAGTTGTAATTATTGAAAGAAAACATTTGCACTAAATAGAAAGGTTTTCTGCAAGTTTTGGAAGTTGGGTTGGAAAATATCAGATCGTGCCAGAATCAATGGTGTTCTCAACGAAAATTGTAATTACTGAAAATAAGCATTTAGACTAAATGGAGAGCTTTTCTAACATTTTTTTTTCTAACATGGTTTTTTGATTAATAGGTCATATGAATATCATATGAAATTTCGTATTTTACAAAAGTTGTAGTTAAAAGAAACGGTTTTCTAGACCACTAGGAGCAGTTGGTTTGGAAAATATCAGATCGTGTTGGTTGAAAAAAATTGTAATTATTGAAAATGAGCATTTAGACTAAATGGAGAGCTTTTCTAACATTTTTGTTCTAACATGGTTTTTTGATTAATAGGTCATATGAATGTCATATGAAATTTCGTATTTTACAAAAGTTGTAGTTAAAAGAAACGGTTTTCTAGACCACTAGGAGCAGTTGGTTTGAAAAATATTAGCTCGTGTTGGTTGTAATTGAAAAGAAGCATTTACCTAAACGAAAATGTTTTCTGAGAAATTTTCTGTACCAATAGAAACTCTTAGGTATTGGTAGATAATAGGTTGTATGTTTTTGAAAAATTGAAATTTCTGAACGCTAAATAGAGAAGTTTTTGAGTATTTTACTGATATATCATCTTTTCACTAAATTATGTGTTAAAATTTTCCCGTAACATATTGATGTTTCGTGTTGGCTTTGTTATAAACTTCTAAACTGAAATAAAATACTTGTAATTTTACAAAGAAATTAATGTTTAACATACATCGCTCATAACTAAAAAAATATCCTTATAAAAGCCTTTTGCCGAAAACTATATAAAAATCCTTAATACAGACCGAAGTTTTGATATCTCAGAACATTGAGATTTCAGCCCCAGCATATTTTATCTTCAGACAACTAAACATATTTATATAAACAAACTACGTACGCCGTCCTTTTAAGGGGTCCGAATGGAATCATGCTATCTACCGAGAGAAATTTCTACAAATGAGATCATTAAAGGCATTAGGCATTAAAGGACCACAAAGGGCTTTCGGTCGTGAGTATGGTGATTACATAAAGGACTTACCTGACTACAAGACAAACCATGATTACATGGTCTCCTCAATTAAAAAAAAGATTACTGATATGGATAGCCTGTCAACAAACAGCGTTTTAAAATATATTTCCACCTACGTATTTTTAAAATACATATCTACATTTCAATGTCAACATATCATTTAAATATTTTTTTTTTAAAAATCTTGATATGAATTATAACCCATTTACATACTCATAAACATATTCCCGATGGGTCTATGTCATTTTTATGTTGAACAAATTAAGATTTCAAATAATAAAATTTTTTATGTCTCATGTTTATTTTCTTCAGCCTCAAAAATAAATAAACAAACAAATCATTTATGCAATTGGTATTACATGGATGATTGGCATCGAAATTAGAGAAAAAATATTTCTTCGGAGGAATGAAAAAATTTGAACAAAGAGTTAATTTATAAAGTTTTTAGCAATCAATTTATAAGACAATTTTGACGATCACCTACTGCGTGAGTGAGATATTATAAGTTGGTTAATTCAGAGAAAAGATTTTTTTTGCGGTTGATGCTGATCAAGATACGTATAGCTAAATTAGGATGATGAGATGTTTTCTTTTGTTAATTTATATAATTCTTATTTTATACGAAATTGATTTGTTTGGTGTTAATTTAACATAGCCTTGAATGTAAAAAATTAATATAGTAAATAAAAAGATAACATTTTGGGTACTGTCCATAGACGCGTACTTAGCATTCTAATATTAAAATTATTGTCGTGTTATAATTTTTTAATTCGTTAACTACGAACAACAATTCCATTTTTATTGCTCTTATAGGTAGAAAGTGGCCTTAGTGATCCAAAAGTGGCCTGTTGTTTTCGTCCATAATGTAATAAAGATTTCAAATCTTTTGGACTGAATAAAATATTCAAAGGCAATTTCTTTGACGTTTAGTTAACATACAAATAAATTAATAAAAATCAAATTATTTCACAATTACCGGTTACTTTAAAGTCAAATATAAAAATTGTTAGAATATTTTCTTTGTTGGAAATAAGAAAACTTAAACATGCCCCTTTTCACACCTTTAAGGCAATATGAATGCAGTTGGTATATTCAGGTATTGTTATATGCTAAATGTGTAATATTTTTGAAGTTTGAATTTTATTAGTTTATAACGTTATAAAAAGTTTTTTAAAAATAAATTATTTAGGATAAGTAGACATTTCTTGTAAATCAATTACTTCGTTGGAAATTTTGCGTTATAAATAAATATGTGACTTTTACAAAACTATTAAATCTAATATCGATTGTGTTGTTAGGAAACTGGACCTGTAAATTAATTTAAATAACAGCCTTTTGTAAATACGTATATGTTAGATTTAGATAAAACTACTAACTGTTTTAATTTACATATATATATACGATATGAGTATATATAAACGATATGAGTATCGTTTATATATACAATATATATTGTACAGTTTGCGGCACTTCCGCATTTGCAAAATTTGAAATCAATTGTTCAATTTTTAGTGGTGCCCCCCCCCCCTCCCGGTCACTTAAAGTTGAGAGGTTTTGTTCTGAGCCTAAATAAAATTAAAATTTTTTGTACGACACCCTCCCATTTCGTGTCAATACCCATAAAAATATTATTTGCAAAATTTGAAATCAATCGTTCAATTTTAAGCCGTGCCCCTGGGCACTTGAAGTTTTAGTGGCAATT
>OY856188.1:140244846-140546666 GCA_963693315.1 Diogma glabrata | reverse complement strand
TCTAATAATCCTGCTCATCATTGTCAACTACTTGAATGCCTCATGACTCTTAAGCAAAATGTCGTCAAAGACCTGCTATGCGTCATTGCATACGGTACCGCAACATCGAGATCTTCAGCTGCAAAACTTCTTTTCTATTATTGGCCAGCATTTAATGCAAATCTTTTTGATCGACGTGGGCTACTCTGTAAATTTACAAGTAAGTAAAATAATTTTAATTTTAATGCTTTATGTAATCTCACATTGATTGACTAAATTAATATCTAGATGATCTGGTTCCATTTGTTTGTCAACGTGATTCTTGTCCGAACGCTGGGAATGCAGAAGCAGCAAAAGTTTGCTACGACCATTCCATCAGCACTCATTATGCTCCTGACTCACCACCTCCACTATATCTTTGTATTGAATGTGCTAATGATATTCACAGAGAGCATCCAAATCAATCTTTTGGAGATATTCTGCGTCCAATGCAACAAGTTTCGATGGTATGTGAAAATAAAAATTGTAGATCAACTGAAAAGTCTGCCGTTTCTATTTGTTTTTCGATGGAATGTGCAAGTTATAACGGGAATCATCCAATAAGATATTGTACTCAGTGCCATGGAAATCGGCACAATAGCCGAAGAGGTGGTGATCACATTGTTCATCGAAGTTTGATTCCTACTTGGCAAATGGATGCTGAAATGCAAAATTATATGGTTGAAGCTATTATAAGCCTTTTACGTGAATCTAAACCACTAAACTTTGAACCAGGGAAAGATATTGCAAGTAATGAAGCAAAAAACCCAAACGCAAATACTTTACAAGATAATATTTCATTAGAAGAGCGTCAATTATTAGGACGATATGGGATTTGGTTGCTAGTTGGCCGTTGCACCCCAACACCAGATACTCCAGTTGAAGTGTTGGGAAGACTACTATCTATGTTGTTTCATTGGTTTCATGTGACAGCTTATTCGTACGATGGACAAATTGAATCCACGTTAGAAAAACTAAAAATTGAGCATGTTTGTGGATGGTTACGAGATATATGTAAAAGTAATTATAAAGAGTTCATTGCATGTCTTCTACCACACCCACCAGAATATGCTCGTGTTGGTGGACATTGGGATACCTTAGCTTCGAGAACATCTCATTTAAAGGAAGGATTACAAAGGCTCATATGTCTAGTTCCATATGAAGTTATAACATCAGAAATTTGGGATGTTGTAATGCCACACTGGATGGAGGCTATCACAAATGATGTTCCAGAAAAAGAACTTCCAGAATTAAAGATTGTTCTGAGTAAAATTTTAGATCCTGAAATGAGTCCACTTGGGTTCGATGCAAAAACAATGTATAATTTTGTTACAATTCGTTTTGAGAAAACTACCGCAAAGGTACAACAACAAGCACTACATTGGTTACAAATTCTAACGAAATTGGAAATTCTTATTCCACTATCACAACTGTTTGCAATGTTTGGTGATGGTGTTCGCATAATGAAACATGGAGTTCAACATGAGATATTAAGAGAAAAAGAAAATAAGACAGGCAAATCTCAGCAACTAGCTCCACCCACAATTAAAGAAAAAGATAAAGATTTAGTTATGCCACCAAGACGAAGTTCTATTTGTAAGTTTTGATTTATTTAATATATTTTAATGGAAACCAGTTCTGATCAAGTCTTTCTGATAGCACCAGTTGTCGAAGATGATTCCGGAAATACCTCTGCCATATCTGATGATGAAGCTCCGGCTTCGAAAAATACAGAATTTTCGTCAGACTCAGAACAAAACTTAATTTGCTGTATTTTGATGTTGGATATTTTATTGAAACAGGTACGCTATATTTAAAGACTAATAGTTTTTACTACAAATTTTTTTTTAGATGGAATTTCAGGATGTAGAAACTCATACAGGAATTCATACATCAGTATGTGAAAACGTTTGCCGTTTACTTAAATGTATGGTAACTGCCGCACGGGTTGGCTTAGGAAGTCATGTTTGCTCATTGAAAGTATCTGAATGTGCTTATTGTGAAGCATCTGTTATGTGGCATCAATTATCTACAAAACTTGTACAATTTATTGCACCTGAAAATCCTGTTCAAGGTCCAGATGTAAAAAAAACAATGATAAATTTCAATTTCAAATTTCTAAATTAAATTTTTCTTTTTTTTCAGCCACCAATCGTAGAAGTTGTTGAAGATGAAAAACCAATACGAAAAAGTCCTCCAGAAACGGAAAAAGATAGTAAAGGTCGGGATCGTGATATTTCCTTATCTATCACTCCATTTCCTATACCATTAGGACCACTTGGTGGTTTTACAGGTGAAATATTAAAATAATTATTATTACAGCAAATAATTTGGTTTTGATTGTATTCTTTAACCTAAATTTATTTATATATTCTTGTTTCTCTATAATTTTTGAATGTATAAATTAAACTTCTATATCTATATACTTTCATTTACCAAAATATAACACTAAAAATAATTCTAGATGACCATGGAAAAATTATTATCATGGCAGGTGATTCTACAGTCAAATTTAACTTGAATGCATTATTTATTTGATATAAAAAAAATTAAAATAAACATTTGGAAGTACATGAAATGAACATTGATAAATTCTAATATCACTTTCTTGGTATCACAACACTCAGTAACAGCACAACTACACAGTAACAGCAACCACACTTCTTGATTAATCTTTTCTTATTTATTCTCTTGACGTTTTATTGTCTATGATTTTGGATTAAATATAGAATTTTCTCGATTCTTGGTGAAAAAAATTATGTATCAAGGGTGTAAAGTTATAAGTTTCAGCCCGAGTGAGAATTTCTTGTCCGAGACGTTAGTGACCAATGTCATTAAATTTTATGAACAACAAGAGCAGGAAAATAGTTTTCAATAGGATTCTTTTAACTTTTTTTTCTTTAAATTTTTGGTGATGTTTGCAAAAGCTTTATATCATCCCTTTTTAGCACTAGAACATTTATCGCTTAAGAGATTAAATTGTAGTAGGAGGTCTGGTAGACCGTTAAGGTCTACCAGTTGGTCGTGCACGCAAACCACATTCACCCGCTGCTAGCTCGAGCTGGCGTGAATCCTCTTGACCAACCTCTACACACAAGAAATTTGACTAAATTAAAACAAACATCGCGTATTACAGTATTATTCACTGTCTATATTTTTTCTAAAAGTTCACTGGCTTTTTTTTCTTTTTGGATTGCACTGTCTTTAACATTTAGGAAACTCACTGACTGTTTGTGTTATTGTTTTTTTTTTTAAAAGTCTTGTTTCCCAAACTCTTATGTGGTTTATTTAAAATAGTTCTTATTTATTTTTGTATATTTTTTGTCCTTTGCTAAGGATATTACAAAAAAAGAACTACCGGCTGCGCCACTGTTGTAACCACGAAGAATTTATTGTGAGAAATTTCACTAATTTATTTAATTGAAAACACACAATTTACAATACATAAATCTTTTTATTTTTAATAATCTTAATTTTCTATTTAATATTTTCTCAACTTTCAATAACTGACTATATCAGATTTTCTGTAACTGCTTTACTTTAACGTAAAAATATCTGATTATAACTTTACTTAATTTAACTTATTATATCTACTTTTTTGGTACTGTTTTACTTAAACTGAACTTTTACTTAAAATAACTGACTGTATCTGTTTTTCTGGAACTGTTTTACTTAAACTGAACGTTTACTTAAAATAACTCTGTCTTCAGACTTTCAGAATATAATAACTCGCTTAAACAAAATTTTCAATTTATATATTATACTTTTTTTAATTTACTTAAAACTAAACATTTATAACAATAAACAATAAAATAATCATCATCAACTTCCCATTTATTAACGAAAAACATATTTAAAATTTATTTACAAAAATAAAACTCAAATTAAACTATTTTTGTTGTGACTCAGCAAGGTAAAATATTATAAACTTTATATTGTAAGTCAGCAACAAAACAATTCAATCTAGCATTACTTGAATAATTCAAATATGCCGCATAAGTTGATGATGGAAAATCTGTGCTACAACAGTTTATTTAAAATATAAAGTGTTGCATCACATATAACAATAGTTGCATAAAGTTAATAAGTACTTCCATAAAAGAAACTTACTTTGGCCCTATATCAAGAATTACTTCGGTCTGAAAGACCATCACTTTTTTTATATTTCCCGACGTTTTAGGTCATAAAGATTCTAAAAAAACAAAGAATGTCTGTCTGCCGGACGGCCGTCACAACCGACGAAAACAAGAAAACTATACTGGAGCGATTTCAATTTTTTTTCTTTTCTAAAAATAGGTTATGTTATTTTAATCGTAAGAGCCGAAAGGACGATGGGTTCGATAACTGTACCGCAAGTATGTCCATAAAATCATTGAGTGTGTCAAAAAAATCAATCTTTCATATTTTTTGCCAAAAAACGGTTATTTTCAGTGATCATGAGTAGTAACTTTTAATCTGGAGAAATCTTTGTGATTGACATGTGTATGTGAGACCAGGATATTGATCATTTTATCATTAGTTTGTCGTCAAAAAAAATCGTGAAGTGTGTCAAAAGAATGATTTTCATCCATTTTATTAAACAATTTTTTTGAGAAATATAAAATGGGCAACATTTTTGATTTGATACTAATCGTAATCTTTCTGTCCTCGATATGTAAATAACAATTAAATACTGTGAATTAATACTCCAGTTTGCCAATTTTCAAGAGAGAATGATTGTAAAATGTGTGGTGGATAGCCTGGTCAAGTTTCGAAACCATTAGAAGTTATAGTAGCTATAATTTTGCTGTTTTACTCCGAAAACTATTTGTTCTCTTGGTTTATATCCCTTGTTTGTTAACCATCCTCTTGAGAAATGTAAGATTTATTTCAGCAAGTTCGAGATAACAATAAACAAGCATTTACTCAAGAATTGTAAACCATAAACAACTGCAACATTTATTGACCAAGAAAGTGATAGTTGGATGAAATATAAATTTTAATTGACGAATTATTTGTATAATTAAAAAATTTATGTATGAATTATTTTTGATAAATATTATATACTTTAATTTTACTGTTATGAAATAAATGCCAATATTTTTAGGACCAGTTTCAGTAGCTGTACCACAGCCAGAACCTCATTCCGTTGGTGGAGTTTTGGTTCATATGCCGCACGTATGTTCTGTATGTATCACTGAATCACAAATAATATTCTTTAATTTTCTTAATTTGTGCGTTATTGATTTTTTATTTTTGTATAACGTTAAGTTTTTGGTTTGCCAAAATCAAATAATATTCCATAATACTTTTAAAACTCCGAAGTAAATCGAAATCCTTACACCAAACTTACCATCAATAATTCATAACATAACAGTCCTGGATTAGTAGTAGATATTTCAGTAATAACGTTTAATGCATTTTGCCGCAAATCTTTTAATAAAATAATTATTAATTAATTTTAACAAAAAACTTATTGTTTTTATTTCGTTTAATTTTAAGAGTTGTACCAATGTAGATGAAATGCAATAATTAATATTTTGAATTTGATTCGATTTGTTTTTATTTGCAGCATTCCATTAAAATTATATTAAAAAATTTCTTAATATTAATGCTTTGTTTTGTTTTTAATTTGAATATGATATAATTAATTAATTTTAAATTATAATTTAATTACATTTTTTTATGTTACAATATAGAATTTATATACAAAAAAAGGTTAAATGTAATCGCTATCTGAAAATAATATGTATATTTTCTGGTTAATTTTATAATTTTAGAAGTGTGATTGATTGGTTGAAAGTTTTTACGTTTTCACTTATTATTATGGCGTGGTATTCATTTGTTTTTGTGGCGTCGTTTTGTTGTAATTGGTCATTGGACGAAATAATTGTGTTTACACTAGTATATTGTGCTACTAGTGCGTGTAGGTTTTTCAAACGCGAATGAAGTTATTCGCTTGGGTATCGCTTGTGCAGCTATCACATAAGCTTTGGCATTCCTTTATCATTAGTAGTCCACAATAGTTTGTTTATTGCTTTAAGCGCCAAAAATTTTTTAAAACAAAAATATTCAAGCATTAAACATTTACTGCTTTTTAATTTATAACAATCAAAACAATCTGTGTATTTTTATTAAAAATTTGTTGGTTGCTATAATAGTAACTCAATTTTTTACGCACAAACGAATCGTAAAACACATTTTACATCCTAGTTATTGTGGCTGAAAGTTGAACTTTGCGCCCGTAAAATAAAATCCCGTTGCTATATACAACATTAGTGTATTTTTCTACTTTGCCGCTCGTAAAATAATCGCCCGGAAAGTAATCATAAAATTAGAACAAACAAATAAATTATTGTATGAAGTTTATAGAGAAAATCATGGCATGTTTAGTATAATTTTCAAAATGTTTAGCGAGTTTAAAAAATTCAAAAATTGATTTATTCTACAATTAAGTTGTGCAGTTGTGCGTAAGACGTTGTACATACACTCAGGCTGAAAGGAAGATTACGCCATTGGTTCAATTAAAGCTTCTACTTTCAGCCCTCGCTCGATATGTAAATAACTATTAAATGTTTCAAATTTAAATCTGAGTAAAATCACAAAGCCTACATTATTAAATAAATATTTACTATATATTCTTGTGTTGCGTTGGTTCGAAAAAACTAGAATAAAGCTTGATATCCTGAGATTTCTCTATATTATTGTTGTTACTATTTAAACCAATCTTTTATTTAACATCTTAAAGATTTTACTACGGTTAGGTTAGGTTGTTTGTCATCATAACATAAGGTCGGGACAACAAACTTAGACAAAAATAGGTTCGTTGTGATATCACAAGATCTCCTTCGCCTACTCGAACCATGTGGAGCTTCTAATGTAGCTAAGTATTTCCCTAATTTTAAAGTATCTCAGGTCGGTGAGAGATTTTAATGTGTGCTTTCCAAAATGAATTTTAATAAAAGATTTTATTAAAATCAACAGTTTTATTATATCAAAACGTGGCTTCTGAATTTACTCCAAGCATATATATACCTCAATAACTTTTCACTTCAGCTTTTGTACATAAATACTTATAGCAGAGCTTAAAATCAATCAATCATAAAAACATAAAAATTATAATTTTATTATTAGTTTCTTCTGTTTTTAATATTAATTTAATTTCATTATTTTTATATTTGTGATATATTTTTCCAAATTTTTAGATGTCTGAACGCGGACGTGATATAGACATAGCTCGATTTATTCATGCCACAGACGAGGTACTTTTTATTGACATTTTTACTTGTTTTTCTATTTTGGTGTTTTATAAATTAATCACATTTTTTTTATTTATAAAAATTCAAATTTATAATTAATTGAATAAATTAATCACATTAGCTTTCTAAAAATCGAATTAAAAAAAGTTAAAATACTGTGAAAATAATTTTAAAACGCTGATCTGCAACTTAGGTCTGACAAAAAACTTTATTACACACAAATACACAAATGTGTTATTGAGATAGGAGGTTTTTATTAGATTCAAACAACTACCTTGTCTTATTTTGAGTTGAGCAAAAACAATTTCAAGACTTGCTGAAGAATATCCTTTACGAAAATGTTATTAATATATAATACAAATTTCTTTCGGTATACGGCTACTAGTTCGAACAGCATTAAAGTATTTACTTCTTCTTCTTGATTTCATAAAGTTCTTTTGATTTTGTTAAGTGAATAATGACGTTCTAGTTGCAAAATATTTATCTTATAAATTGCCAAAATAACTCAAATCAAATACGTATTGGTTAAACCGTAGATTTTGTTTAAAAATACAAAAGTGGTATTCAAATATATCCAATTAGAAGGATAACAAATTTTCTATGCTAATTTAGTTTAAAAATTCACCCGATTAAATTATCGCATCATCACCTGAATTGCTGAAGTCGTATCACATCAGGTGACATGATATCACTATAGGCATGTCACGACGCATAATAATTGAAATGGTTGAACTCGATACGAAAAACTTAAAAGCTAAAAATATCTTACATTTTACGTTCTTCGATTTCACAAAATAATAATTGATAAAATAATTATATAATAATTGTTATTTATCACAAGAGTTTATCAATTTTGAATATTTATAATTACCGACGCTTAAAAAAATATTGTCACATAAAAAGTAGAGGCGACTTTTATGTCATTTAATTGTAGAAAATGACTTAAGACGATAAAAGACTTTAAAAATTGATGCGACGTGACTATAGTCGTTTAAAGTCAAGTGACACGCCTTCGGTAACTATATAGTGCATACCTTCTAAAATCTTTGTTAGTAAAAGTTTTAATTAATCGAGCTTCATTTTTAAAGTCCACAGACCAATCAATTAGTTGCAGATCAGTGCAATCAAAAGAAATACCGTAAAACCAAATCATTTCTTTTGCTATACTTTTAATCCATATAGTATATAGTGAAAAACACATGTATTATTTTAAATTCAATTAATTAGTTATTAACAACAAAAATGTCTTTAAATGTGATTTTAAATTTAATTGTCGTTTTGTTTCTATATCTTTAAATTAAATGTTTTTTTTAATTATTGTTATATCTTTTTTTTCATATAAATTTTTAATGTTAAATTAAATCTTATGTATTATTTATTGATAGGAATATAAGAACACATTAGAACTAGATTGCTTAGAAACAAATTATCAAAAATTTAATAATGGAAAGTTTGATTTAGATAATTATTTTACAACTGAAATCAAATTTAGACAATAGTATAGAAACCATATTCAAACTTTTGTAGAAAACATTCTTGACAAAAAAGATGTTTAGTTTTATCAGAAAATGATAATCCAATAAAACAAAAACGCATTCACATATACAATTACAATAAAGTTTTTTATTAAAACTCGTTAGCAAGCAATTTATGGCGTGTTTTCATCTCGATATATCGCTACAGAAGTTAAAAAAAACTTTGTCAAGTGCTAATAAATCTCGCGTGATATGGGTTTTGTGAATGTAAAAGAACAAAATATCATAAATAATTGACATAAACTTGTGTTCCAAAGTATTTATGCTGGCAGACCATGGGCACATAAAAAATTAACTTTTCCTCTTAAATGTCAATAGCAAAAATTATTACAAAATCAAAAATTGAAACTTTTCCAAAATTCCAAAAAATTCGAAATTCAAAATACTTTTTCCAAAATTCTAAGAATATCGCAAAAATTATAACAAAATCAAAAATAAAAACATTTTCAAAATTTCAAGAATTCTAATAAAATCAAAAATTTAAACTTTTTCAAAACTCTAAAAATATTCCAAAAATTATTACAAAATCAAAGATTGCAAGTTTTTTCAAAATTCTAAAAATATTGCAAAAATTTTAACAAAATCTAGAATTGAACCTTTTTCTAATATGTATTCTTACAATAAACAAAATTCCAAAAATATTCCAAAAATTATAACAAACTCAAAAATTTCCATGTTCAATTCATGTCATACAAATAATTAATTTCATTTTTTCCCAAAACAATTAAGTAAAAAAAATTAAAATCATTCTTATGATACACTTGACAATATTTGTTTGACAAACTTATAATGCAATAATCTAGTTTTTGGTCTTACATACCAATCCCGACCATCAATATTTCTCCATATTCAATGTTACTTACTACTCATTATCACTTAAAATGAACGTTTTTTAAGCAAAAAATTTGCAAATTTCCTTGTTTTGACACACTTGACGATTTTTTGACACTTCCAGTACAGTCATCGAACACATCGTCCTTTCAGTTCTTACCATTGAGTATACCTATTTTTAGAAACAAAATTTTTGAAATCCCTCTAGCGATTTCTAGATTTCTTCGGTTGTGACGCGTTTTTTCAACCTTTGTGAATTGAAGGTACTCGAGCTTATTGAGTATACTTATTTTTAGAAACAAAATTTTTGAAATCCCTCCAGCGATTTCTAGATTTCGTCGGTTGTGACGGCTGGCCGGTCGGCAGACAGAGACACATTTTTTTTGCTCTTTTAGAATCAGTAGGTTCTCGAGAATGTAATACTTCGTTTAGTCTTTCAGACCGAAGTAATTAATGACTATAATTTATTAGCATTCTTTTAAGACAAAAAATAACTTGTGTTCCATTTCCATATGACAAGAAAACGTAATTTTTCCATTTTTTTGTCAACATCGAGATCAAACTTGACGTAATCCCCTTTCTTTTTCTCTCACTAAATTGTATTTATTATTTCGATTTTCGAAAAAGAAAAATATCTAAGGGCCAATTGTATGAATGCGGATAGAAGATAAATCCTCGGATAAATCGTCGTTTGTATTGTATGAATCAGAATAGCACAACAAATTAATTCGAGAATAAAATTCTATTCTCTGATTTATTCTTTCTTTTTCTTGTATAAAACAAAGGATAAAACAATTTGTTTTTTTTTCTTGACATGCGCATAGCAGGACAATTTTGATTTGAATTTGTGGTTATATTTTAATTTAAATTTCTGCGTTTCTAAAATTTGTTTTTTGATATAAATTAATAGTAAAATAAACAATATTTTTAATATATGTACATAATTTTAATATATTCAATTTATGTTTTGAAATAACGTTTTTTAGTTTATAATTAAATTTATTTAATAGAAAAGTAAAAGAAAAAGTATTGCCACTTAAAAATTACTGCTATAAAACTACTGCTATAACTGCAAAAATAAAAAAAAACTATCCGTGTTCATACAATCGACGAAAAGTAAAATTCTCGGATGAAAATAAAACTTTATTCTCGGATTTTTTCTATCCATCCGTGTTTATTCAATCGACCCTAAGTACACGTTACCAGCAGATACAACTGATTCAACAGTTTAAACAAAGAGCAAAAATGTGTCGTTACAACAATGCAAACAAAACAACCTATGAGCTAATAGTAGGAATTGAACCAAATTGTTTAGTTTTTTTAAATGCGAATGCAATGTATCGTATCCGAAGAGGACAGCTATAGTCCTTTTTCCCAAAAAACATGACAGTTGTGATCCAGCTGATTTGGATTTTGGAAACTTTAAATAATTGTTATTTCTTAGTTAAAACAACTTTAGTAAAAACAAGTATTGTTATTATTATTTTTGCTATAAATTTTAATACATAATTGCTGATTTCTAATCATCATTTCTGTATGTAATCTGTCAAACACATACAGCAATATAACGATTTGAAGCTTAAGTAAAAAGCTCTATACTCGACATATCTGATACTCTTAGACAGTTTTTCAACAAAGGATACACCGATGTGATGATGACGAAAATGAAAAGGACAATTAATAATAGTCAGAGAAGGTGAACTTTCGAAATTGATCGTGAATTTTCAAAGAATCCTGTATACCTCGCCCTCACCTCAGCCATCAATTCAATGTTATTCTATGCCAGAGTATATGCATTTGTTGTTTTGTGCGATATATAATTCGTATAGAAATTAATTTTAAAGCCATTTAATTTTATTATTAGGGATTTCTTTGTCCGTACACCGTACAAATGGAATACTTTGCCCGAATCAATAAGCTCAAGTACCTTCAATCCACAAAGGTTGAAAAAACGCGTCCATCTACATTTCAGAGCGCATGTTAAATAGGGACCTAGATCTTAAAAAGTATATCTATGTGTTGTTGTGACACATCTTGTAATTCCTATTGCTACACAAAACTTTATATTAAAAATTAAATTAAATCTCGGTGTTGTTATCATATTTCAAAACCTTAATCTTTCTCTCGTTCTGTTTTTCTACTAAAAATGATTTTAATAATATTTTAACTATTGAAGAAACCTCTTTTAAATTAATTTTATATACAAAAATTGCTTATGAACACATTTTGCTAGCTCCATCTCAATTCACGTTTTCTTTAAACCAACAGTTCAACAGAATTTATACAAAATATAAATAAACTTTACAAATTTACTCAATTAAAATAAAAATGTCATTCAAAGTATCTACTATCTTGTGTGTTGCAAACTTTTATCAATATCATATTGCAATGTTTCATTGATTCTAAGATGACATCGAATGTAAAATTTGCCAGATAATTATAAAATGAATTTCAAACTCAAATATTCACACGGGCTAAATAAACCAGCTCTACTACAGCCAACCAGCAAAAGTACAGAATCTGACTTATTGCAAAAAGTTTGATCGACAAGTTGAGTTGACTTGAAGCTCAACTCCCGTTTCCGAACAGCATACAATTGAATTCTTTAACTTTCAACACCTTCCAAGCAATTTAATTCAAATTTTAAAAAAACACATTTTGCATGATCCATGATCTATTAAAACTGCTAATTCGGTTCGAAAAAGTTCAACCATTTCTTGAATTTTACTTTGGGTAAATTGTATTCGAAATTGAACAAAACACAGCAGTTTCTGAATGTTTAGCTCATCACTCTTACTAAACGTAGTCTACGTGCATCGTTTTATATCGTTTATGTATTAAAAACGTAGAATAATTGTTTAGAATCAAGTTGAACTATTTCCGTTCTCTTCCCGTGCAGATATTAGTTAGGAAAAGCCTGAATACAGTCGGGGTGCGAGCAGGGCATGATCAGTTCAGAAAGGGCAAACCCTGTTAGGGCAATGTGGGTCTGTTCAGAACCTAGGCTAGAATACCCTTTTAAAGCTAACTTTATTTGAATATATCGAACCCTGGTTTGGTTTTTCGTATTTGACCCCTATTTGGGCAATCTAATCAGAGTCCGATACGAAATACCTTACTAGGGTTTACCCTATTTTATTGTATACTGTGAACTTGATCAGAACCAGATCTTAATATCCAAATCAGAGCCTTATAGGTGAAAATCGTTACACTCATGATTAGCGCCCAATCGAGCTAGTGGAAACTAGTGATCAGGTGATCAGGGTCCAATTTGAGCCCTGACAAATTTCTACTGCGGTTGTTTAAATAACTCTTACCAGTTATCATATTTAGACACATGTGAATAGTGACGTTTGATGTTATAAAAATTTTGTACACTATTAAGCATTATAATCAGATTAGTATCAGATTAATTTCCGCAACAAAAATACTCCATACATACTAACTACTGCTTTTCTTTTCGACTTCTGGTCTTCATGTCGTGAAATTGACATGCTTTATCTAAACCGACGCCTTATTAATAATCCGAGTAAGATTTCGAAAGTTTTCGGTTTAAGCTAAATTACCCATCTTTTATCAAATCGATGAAATACGGCCATAGGTTTCCAAAATAATTTTAGGGCCAAAAACTAGAAAAAAAATAGAAAAGTTTAATTAATTTTTTTTAATTTTTCCGTCATTTTCCAATGTATTATGATTTAATTAAAATTTTATTTTCAGATTAGTGAATTTACTGTTTTCTTGTTCTATCTATTGTTATTTCATTTGAAAATTGCATTCTTGTGTTTTTTGCAATAAAAAATGCAATAACAATATATACTAATTATCTATTATAAATTTTTATTGTTAATAGTTTTATGTTTTTGTTATGTATTTTAGATATCATGTGACATACTTGCTGCATTGCGTTTGTGTGATATTAACGAATAGTGTTAATAACCTAAACTATATAATTTTGGTGTATGCTATATCTCTAAAACTTTGAGTAATTTTATCTTATAAATATGTATATGTTATTCATAAAATATGGATTAACAAAGGACCGGCGTACACAAGTTAACTAAACTTAATAAACGCAATAACCATCTAAGTATTAGGTTATATAAAAAGTTTCCGCCGTTTTTGTCACTAGGCGGTGTTGGACGGATATGTAGTGCTTTTTCACAGTAAAAAAGACAAAACGCTGCATAAACATGGATAAAAATTGTAAAGTTGACGGTGAGGATTCTATTAGTTCAGGTACCGTGAGTGGTTTATTCGAAGCCGTCCTAAGAATTTTGATGTTAAAATTGCACCTTGCTCTGGCCGGTCGATTTCTGAAAAAAGTATGAAATTTTGCAAATGGTCGGCATGCAAGTTGTCAGGAAAATAAAACTAAATATTAACCATATGACCGTTTGGAATCGTTAAGAAAAGACCGGCTACGCAAGGAAGCTCGATGTTTGGATACCACATGAATTAACACAAAAAAGTCAGTTAATCAACTAAATTTCCATCAATGAAATGCTGCTAATCGAGCCATTTCTGACACGAATCATCCCGGGTGATAAAAAATGGGTTTAATACGATAATATTAAACGCAAACGATCATGGTCAAATGACGAACAACAAACGACTTTTGGACTCCAAAGCCTGGATTGACGTATAATCGTATAATACGGTCATGCTATGTGTATGGGGGGATTGGAAGGAATTTGTTCATTACGAGTTTCTAACCAGATTAGCACAAGCAATACAAACAAATCGACCAGAATTGGGTTCATCGAAAGGGCGTTGTCTTCCATCATGGCAATACCAGACCACACAAACCTTTGATGACCTACCTTGATTTTTCGACAGAGCCACCAATAAACACATGATCAAGTTTTTTGTCAATAAACCACAGAAGTTCTACAACGATGGAATCATGAAACTACCAATAAAATGGCAGGAGTTTCTAGATAATAATGACTCAAACGTACTTGGTTAAAATAGTAGATTATACATCAAGGGAAAGAAGTGCATTTTTTCTCCCGAATTGTGTTTCGCCCGAGGGCGAAGCCTGAGGGTTACATATCACTAAGGGAGACGACAAACTCTCTTCCGAGGTGTAAATACAGTTTTTTGCACGACCACAATATATTTATGATATCAAATAATAAATATAATCTTTTAAAGAACACGAAAATTATAATTTTTAACGTTTATCTTAGTACGCGGTTTTTATACAATTTTGTTTGAATTTATCGTAAATATTTCTGTTTCCGTGAAAACCATCATTGTTGTCATGGTTTGTTATTTTTTGTTATGCATTCCGTTCTCGCAAATGAGGGAGCGGAATTGAACTTTATATACATCTCAAGCCAAAAATAATTTTCAATAAAGAAAAATTTCATTTGAAAATTGAACAAAACACAGCGGCTACTTTTTATATTACCAATATCATGTTACTAAAAACATAATTAAGAAAAATATGGAGGGGCTGAAATCTCACAGCTCTGAGATATCAAGACTTCGGTCTGGGTTAAGGATTTTGATATAGTTTTCGGCAAAAAACTTTTATGAGGACATAGTTTTTAGTTTTGGACAGCGATGTATATCAAACATAGCTCTTTGTTAAAGTACTAGTATTTTTTATCTCTGTTTAAAAATTTATTACAAAACTAACACGAAACATCAATACGTTGCCGGAAAATTATAATCAAAATTCCAAAAATATTGTTAAATTAAATAAAATCAAACTTTTTCAAAATTCCAAAAATATTCGAAAAATTAGAATAAAATCAAATATTTAAATTTTTTCTAAATTCCAATAATATTTCAAAAATTCTTAAAAATTCAAACTTTTTCCAAAATTCTAAAAATATTGCAAAAATTATTACAAAATCAAAAATTGAAACTTTTTTCAAAATTCCAAAAATTATAATAATATCAAAAATTAAAAATTTTTAAAAATTCTAAAAATATTTCAAAAATTCTTACACAATCAAAAATTAAAACTTTTGCCGAAATTCTAAAAATATTGCAAAAATTATTACAAAATCAAAAATACAAACTTTTCAAAATTCCAAAAATATTTCAAAAACTATAACAAATTCAAAAATTTCCATGTCCAATTTCATTTTAAATTACATTTACGTCATAAAAACAGCTACATTTTTTTTCCAAAAAATTGGCTAAAAAAATAAATGAAATCGTTTTTTGACACACTTGACATTATTTTTTGACAAACTTATAATGCCATAATTCTCTATAATAATAATTAAATATCATGCCATACAAACTATTAATTTTATTTTTTTCTAAAAAAAATTGGGTAAAAAATAAATAAAAACCTTTCTTTTGACACACTTGACAACATATTTTGACAAACTTATAATGCCATCATAATTCTCAATAATAATAATAAAATTTCATTTCAAAGAAACAATTTTATTTTTTTCCACAAAATTGGGTAAAAAACTAAATAAAAATCTTTTGACACACTTGACAACATTTTTTTGACAAACTTATAATGCCATAATTCTCAATAATAATAATAAAATTTCATTTCAAACAAACCATTTTGTTTTTTCCAAAAAATGGGGTAAAAAATAAATAAAAATCTTTCTTTTGACACACTTGACAACATTTTTTTGACAAACTTATAATGCAATAATCTAGTTTTTGATCTCACATACCAATCCCTACCCTCAAGATTTCTCCAAATTTAATGTTCCTACTCGTAATCACTTAAAATGAACTTTTTTTTAACCAAAAATATGAAAATTTGCTGTTTTTGACACACATAATGATTTTTTTGACATACTTCCGGTACAGTTATCGAACACAGCGTCCTTTCGGACCTGCCCTGTTTTGCCACTGTATAATGTGGCTTGGACTTTTATGACAAAAAAAAATTATTAAATTTAAACAATAAAAAAAAATAACCAAAAGGTATACGGATCAATCTATTATCCCCACTCGAATCCTGAATTTTGAATCTCTTAATCTTGTTTTAAATTTAGCTCAACATTACACACTCATACATTACAAAAAAAATGAAAAATTTGCCATTCAGCAATTCCAATATCACTAATAATTAAAATAGAATACCTTAGACTAATCTTCTCGTTTTTGTTTTTAATTCATTGGTTGATCCAAATATTTTGCCAGTTTAATCTGACTCCCTCAAAATTTTGGTCCAGTTCTGTTAATATGGTTGAATTAATTGGGTTACGGTTTTGCAGTTTTCTGATTTTCACAACTCCATTGAATAAACTGCATATAAATTTGATTCAATAGTGGAACTATCCCAAAGCAACAAAATATCTGCAGCACTTCCTCTTTCACTATGTCAGAATTAGTGATTTACTCCCAGCACGGTGTATATTTACGCCAAAGCTCATATACGAGTTAGACTGTGGTAACATGACATTTCAATTCAAGGCTGCCATTTTCCCATAAAAAGAAAAACTATGGTTTACTTTATTACACTGGAATATAGTTTCCCTCAAAAAAATAAAAGAAATCAAATTAATTTTGAATCACATATAACTTTTTCTTTTATTCTATTTCTGTTCTTGGTTTTGGAAAATCAAGTTTTCTACAATAATTATAATAACTATTAACTTTTCTCTTTGCAAGGAAAAGAGAATAACATTTTAACTTTATCCAAATTAATTAAATTTTACTTCTCATTTTGGTTTTCCTTAGATAAATTTTTTTTATTTTTACAACACTTTTAGTTTTAATAGCAAAAAACTGGAATTCTTTTTCGTTTGTGAAACAAAGATTGAATGACTATAATTTTTTAAATTAAAAATTGCAAAAATGTGATTTTGCTTTTGCCATCTTATGATGTCAAAACAAAATCGGGTAATACTTGAAATTCAGCAAATGATTAACAACGACGTCTGTTCATTAGTATTGGAAATAAAAATTTAGTACGTTCGTTTGCTTTTTATAGTATATTCAAAATTTAACTAGCAGTTAAGTTTTAGAAAATTTTAAAATTATTATTAATGTAAAAATGAACGGAAACTAATGAAATGCATTTTTATTGAATTGAAAACGAAGATGAATTTGGTTTTATTATTGTTTTGCGATTATTGCGATCGTTACACCATGAATTCAAGGTAGAAACCAAGATTTTTACTCTTGAAATCACAAAAACGTCGCCATCCCCTCCATGACAGAAAACCACCGAACTACTTCCACCTATTAAACTGTATCTGGGATCGAGATACCCACAGTCACTGGCGTCAAGACCGATGACCGGTTCCAACACTCATGAAGTCCTTAAGAACTTCACTGAGTATTGAGACCGACCATTCATCCGAACGTCAGCACCATGGACACCCCGATACAACCAGTAAGTATGACCTGAAGATGTGAACCCCAGAGACGACAATCAGCCAGAGGAACAACCCTACCTAACGAAAAGACATCATTCCCTGATGTCTTTCGCGTGATGTACTCCAAGATTCTTACCGCTCATATCTATGCACTCGTAGAGTACATTTCCAATCTTAGTCTTAATCATTGCAGGTAGGAACTTTGGAGCCAATTTTGCCGAGAACTTTTTGGTAGCGTCACTCAAATGATGTTGCCGTACAAACACACGTTGTTGTGGTTGAAAAGTCCGTAGTTTAGATCGCAGGTTGTACTGATGTTGCGATTTTTTGAAAGCTGCTTTTAAATTTTGTTGAACCCGGTTCCTGAGCAGAGTCAAATGATCAGTGCGTTCTATTTCCTCACCAGCATCTTCACCGAGCTTGTGTAGTGATCTCAACAAATGGTAAGTATTTCCATCCGAGATTGGATGTTGACCAAATAATAAATAGTACGGTGAGTACTTGGTAGCAGAATGTACTGCAGCCCGCAGTGCATAAGCGATTTCACCAATTTGTGAATCCCACTTGGTATGTTGACCTTTAATGAACGCTCGAATTGCTGCCAGGACTGACCTATTGACCCGCTCTGACGCGTTACTTTGAGGACTATAAACACCGGTCCTAATGTGTTTAATGCCGAAATCTGACAAAAGACTTTGAAAGTTCCTACTAGTGAACTGTTTGCCATTGTCACTGTGTAGAAACTCTGGTACCCCATATGTAAGAAACACTTCATTCCTTAGAAAAGCATTCACCTTCGGTGAAGTTGCGTTTCTAAGTGGTTTCAGTAATACAAACTTCGTAGCATGATCCAGAACTATCAGTAATACCGTATTCCCAAGTGTAGAACGAGGGTACGGTCCCAAAAAATCTATATAGACTCTCTGCCATGGACGTGCTGTTTCGAATTGATATTGCATCGGAGGACGCAATATCTGATTCGTGGCTTTTGTTTGTTTACATGTGTCGCAGGACACAACATAGTTGTGTACCTGTGACGCCATGCCCGGCCAATAATAAAGACGTCGAAGTAATTCTAAAGTCTTTTTAACACCTCCATGAGCAGCAGTACTATCATCATGATGTTTCTGAATCATGTTTGAAGTCATCGGTTTTGGTACCCAGAGCTTCCACACAGGAACATCGTTGGGTATTGCATCAGATCTTGGCTCAATACGTATGTATAGCTTATCATCCACGACTTTAACAGATGGAAAGTCCTTAGGAGATGATTGAACTTTAGCTATCATATCCGTATATTCCTTGTGCCGATAACCTTCATTGTCGATTTTGATGTCGTTAATGTGATGTGTTAATGCTTCCGTCAATTCCTCGTGTGTATCGTCATAAAGACGAGATAGAGCATCAGGGACTATATTTTGGGTACCTTTTTGGTGGACAATGGTAAAATCCATATGTTGGAGTTTTAGGCTCCACCTAGCCAGACGACCACTCAAGTCTTTCTGTGACATAAGCCACTTCAGACTTGAGTGATCAGTCACAATTGTAAATCGGTGACCTTCAACATAGCCCCTGAATTTCTTCACACTCAGAATTGCCGCAAGACATTCCAACTCAGAAACCGAATAATTTCTCTGAGCTCTATTTAATTTCTTCGACATGAAGGCTATCGGACACTCTTGTCCGTCCTCGTCGATCTGATACAGTACACTACCTATCCCTGTCAGACTCGCATCGCATCTAATAAAGAACTCTTTATTATAATCAGGGTTAATTAATACTGGTGCTGTAGTCAGCAATCGTTTTAAATTTTCGAAAGCAGCTTGAGCTTCTAATGTCCATTTCAATTTTCCCGAACTCTTTTTTAATAAATCTGTAATTGGTGATACCACGCTTGCATAATTTGGTATGAAACGTTGGTACCAACCAGCCATTCCCAATAATCTCCGTATTTGTTTCACTGTTGACGGAGCTGGATACTCAGCAACAGCTCTTACCTTGTCAGGGTCTGTTCGAAGACCATCTTCACCAACCAAAAATCCTAAGTATTTCACCTCTCTCAGAACAAATTTGCTTTTCTTGAGGTTTATGGTTAACCCAGCCGCTCTTAACAATGAAGAGACTTTGGACAGCAATTCCATATGTTCCTGGAACGTGGAAGAGACTACCAATAGATCATCTAAATAAACAAAGACATTTTCGTGATATTGATGTGGTATCACTTTGTGCATTAGCCGACACATTGTCTGGGGAGCATTGCACAATCCAAAGGGCATAACCCGGAATTGATACAATGGACGACCAGGCACTGTGAAGGCTGTCTTGTCTCTAGATGCTTCTGCCAGAGGAATCTGCCAGAAAGCATCTTTGAGATCAATACTGGAAATGTACTTTGTGCTATTTAGACGACCTAGTAAGCCATCAATCAAGGGAAGTGGGTAAGCGTCCTTTTTAGTTAGTGAATTGACACGACGGCTATCAATACACAATCTGTTTTTACCAGATTCTTTTTGTACCAGAACCACTGGCGAGCACCAAGAACTGTTAGACTCTTCGATCACGCCCATTTGAAGCATTCGGTCAAGTTCGGCATAGACCTTTAGTTGAACAGCCGGCGATGTGGGATAGTGCCTCTGTTTAACAGGTGCACTATCACCAACATCGATGACATGTTCAACCAAAGAAGTCTTTCCGAGTCCAGACACTTCAAATGACGGGAAAGAATCCTTGATCATATCCAGTTCATGTTGCTGATCAGTGGTGAGGTTATGTGTATTAAAAGTTTGTAGCTCTGTGCGAGTCAGTTCATTAACAAAAGAAGGAACAATACCGAATTTCTCCCAGAAATCTATGCCCAGGTAGAGCTCCTCTCGTAATCCAGGGACTATATGGAACCGCATTGGTTTAGTGGAGCCATTCACAGTTATTGGAACTTCTATGTAACCTAAAATTTTATTTGCAGTACCATCCGCCGTACGAATACACGAAGTGTACTTACGGTAGGTTGTACCTGATGATTCCAATAATTCCAAGGAATTTCTTCCAAGTATAGTGATTGACGCTCCACTATCCAATAGTCCTGAAATATGTTTGTCCAAAATTCTTATTGTCAGTCGCGGCCGAGGATCCTTTGTTTCTGAAAGGATAGATGAAATACAAGCTTTGCGAAAGAATTTCCTCATCCTCCAATATCTGATGTTACGTTCCAGACGTCTAAAATATGTGTGATGTAATGATGGGAAATTAAATGTACTGGGTGATTTTATTCTGGTTTCCTGAGTGGTGATCGATCGTCCTGCGTTGCTACATCTCTCGTCGTTTTCTTCGGGCTCGTTGGATGTTGAACCGAGGGTACCATCCCCGAAGCATGTACTCTCGGACGGAAGTTTACCGACGGGTGACAATAAGAACAATTTGCATAAATTACGTCAGGTTTATTGCACTTCCAGCAATACAGTTTTATTCTGTTTTTAGAACAATCAGGAGCTCGATGTCCATTTACCCCGCATCTAAAACAGACAATTGGTTGTCCGGACATTGATGGACCAGGTTGATTAGTATTACCAGATGACATCGCAGGTCGTTGCAGAATTCTTCTAGGTTGTGTATCCACAGCTTCAATATATCCATCTTGTTCTGGATCTATTTCTGATTCATAGTCGTCCACTTGCTGTAGTTCGCTAATCCTTAAGTTTGACATTCTGGTTGGGACTGGTGTAGACCACAAACGTTCGAATTTCTGACACAATGTCCGAAGCTCGTCCATAGTTGTAATTGTTGCTGCAAGTGTAGCGTTCTTCAGTTCTACACTCAGTCCTTCCCTAGCGATTTCTAATAATTCAGCTGCAGCAAATGGTCGAACTAATCTCCGATTTAACGAACCCACTTCAACTAAATACTCATAAACGCTCTCTTTGACTTTCTGTTTACGGTTCAAAAGAACACGTAATACCGCTTTATCATCGGTGAGCGTACCGAAGGTGCGTAGGAGTCCTTCCCTAAGCACTGAGTAGGTCACTTCCTCATATTCATGAGTTAAATTCAAATAATATCTATCGGCAGCTGCCTTGAGGTACCGTGGAACGATCGACCTCAGGTCGTCCCAGGACACACGGTCCCTCCTTGCAGCCGCCTCCACTCGATGAATAAACTCATGAACATCAGGGGAGTGACCATCCCCTGTGAAGTTCGGAACCCAATTTGAGTCATAACGACTCAAATTGTTCCTACGTACCTCTCGGTATGCTCCCGGTGACAATGCTGGAGCCGCGACACGAGATACCTGAGGAAGTGGGTTGTATGGTGGTGGTGCTGTTAATGGAGCTTGTGGATAATTTGTTTGAAATTGTTGCAACTGCTCCTGTGGTATCGGTTGATAATTCAGAGGCTGCTGTACCAATGCCGGATTGATGTATATTTGTTCAGCTTGGAACGATGAACCCAGTTGTGGTAATGCGAAGTCCTCCGCTCTTAAACCTGATTGTTGAAAACACGATGGTGGTAATTGTTCTGCCCGTCTTTGTTGTTGTTGATACCCACGATTTAAACTGTGTATCGTATCAGTTATTGGCTGTCCTGGTATTGGAGTGGATCTCTCCTCTGGCTGAAACGCAGGCGATTCGGATGGTACAGATGATCCTCCTGGTTTACTCTGCATAACTGGACGTGTCGACAACGATCTTATTATATCCCAAGCGCGTGACAATTGGGAGATAGCGTAGGTGCGGGCTTCTTGCAAATCATCGCGAGAACCCAACCTATTCATCCTCCCTGTATAGTGCAACACACGATTAGCCAGACCATCTAAGAATGGCTGATTAATCGGTGGCTGAAGTCTACGTATCTGATTCACAATTAGTTGTGCCGCCTGCACCACCATTTGAGACTCAGCTACCAAATCTCTCGCGTGAGATACCGTTAATGGAACTGAACCTTGTACCGCGTGGTTTCGAAGTTCCTCTGCCCAGTTGACCCCCCTGAAATCCACACCTCGAACCAGACATTCAATTTGCAGTTCGCTGGGTTCCAATCCATAAAACGGATGGTCAATGTCTATTCGACTTGACATTTTGATGGTAAAATTTATAGAATCCAGAATTCACAATAACAAACAACAATAATAAAACCAATCTCAACAAAAAAATGTAGCTAGTATGCTGTAAAAGTGAAAACAATAAAAAGGCGTAAAACGAAAAAAAAACCAACGAACGCCCCAAAAAAACAGAAAATTTTTGTAAAAAAAACAAACTTCGTAAAGGAACCAAAGGAAAGACCGTCGTAGCTAATCCTTGCTGAATCTGTACAAAAATTCCTAAGATATTGTATATGTAAAAATATAATTTATTTATTTAATTTCAGATATACTGAAATATATATATATACCTAAAATTAGTTATTGACGATAGCACCCCTAAGAATATTTATTTATTTTTAAAAGAAAATTGAAAAATAAAAATATTTAGAAGAATGTTTATTTATTGGATGCACCGTCCTAACTTTGAAATATTGATTTATTTTTTTTTAAAAAAACAAAGAATATTTATTTATATCTTGATGTAATTTGCTTAGTTAAAAAAATTATTTATTTAGTTACCTAAAATTAACTTAAATTTAAAAAAAATTATTTATTGAATAAAAATTGTTTATTTAGTTTTTTGAAAAATTTGTTTGATTTATTTTATTTTTATTTAATAATATAAGAGATTCCCAAAATCAAGATTCGTCTGGAGACAATTTAAAAAGTAAGTATGGTTACAATATCCATTTCATTTAAATTTGAAATATCGCGTTCGCGAGCCCACTCCAACCATGCATGTGAGAACCTACTGGAAAAGCCCCTAACGACCAGATTCTACAGAACAGATTCTCCCCAACCTAATAAAACAATCACAACTGTCACGATTAGACACTAGGTCCATTTCTACTGACCCAGTTGTGCTTGTTTAACCTAAAAATAAATTACAACTAAACCTAATGCGAAAGTTGTAGAACGCTCCCGAGCACCAGACTTCAAAACCTAAACTCTATGAAAAATTGTCTATTGAAAAACTAAATGGAAAAGTGGAAAAGTTTTTGAATTTGTTTGAGGTGAAGCCTCTGATCCTGAAAGCAAAAGTATAATTGGTTCTTCTCTTCATTACACCGAAGAAGCCTCTGAGCAAAGAATGGTACTACTGGTTTGCACCTAAGTACAAACACAGCAACACCACTCCTCGTCCCTGAGAACTTCCTCGCCGAATGAAGAGAAGAAACCAATGTTCTTCGATCGCATAACCCCGATGGTCATAGGCGATCTAAGAACGACATCAATGTTAAGGGGATAAGCCCCATGGATGGCTTTTTAGGCCTACCGCTGGGAAAAGTGAATCAATAAACCTAAATAATATATAACTTATCCATAATCTAAATAATTTCTTATTTAAAAATGCTAAATCGAAACATGAAATACATAATATGTGTTAATAAAGTTTTACATGAGATTAGTTAAATTTAATCTTCAGACTAAATAATAAATTGGTAATTAAAAAAAATTACGATTATTTTAAATTCAAAACTAAGCTTACTAATTTTTAAGTTATTAACTCTAATATATTTGTTCAGGTCAAATTTTTCGCTTTACTTATTGTATTCAAAACAAACAACAAAAATAAATGTTAGCTAAAAATAATTATTTCTATATTTATCTTATTTTTTAAATTAATCGCAATAAAAATAATTTTAAAAATGGTGGTAACTAAAATGGACTCATACGAGATATGTATACGTACATTAGCGGATCAATATGATGACAAATGTGAAGATACCGATCTGGATCCGGCCCACTCCATAAAGCTAATGGGAATTAATTATTTTCAATGTACTTCCATAAACATAGACCAATAATACTTTGATAGTAGTGACGAAAGACTTAAACTTATATAAAATTGTTGAAAAACTGTTTGGTCAATGTTAACCTTTATTACGTCAATAACATCCTAAAACTCATAAAAACATGACTTAACCACAAAAAAATTCTTTCGCCAAACGAATTGTGTTGCAATAGGAAACCTACCTAGACTTTCAGGTTTGACATAAACTATCCTGTATATATATATGAGATACACAAAATAATTCATGTACAAATCATAAAATCTAATAAGGCGTACTGCAATAGAAGTCGTTTTGGCCAAAAATGAACATTATATTAGCAAAAATAAAAATATTTCAACATTTCCGTACAAGTTCAAAAGTTTATAGAACTGTAATGAGACATGTTCTATTGACATCCATTCCATAGTGTGAATAATACATAAATCAATACCTCGGAATTGTAACTCACATTAAACCAATGACGAAAATGGGGATCGCGTATGAGTGCATTGAAAAAAAAACCAGCTAAACACTTAGTAAATCTAACCATAATCAAAAAAAACATACAATTAATTTCATATATAAATTAATTGCATCATCCAAAAATATGTACAATATATAAACAATTATATGTACAATATGTACATGGTAGCATAAAAAAAATTTCAAAAAAAAACTGCTTCCCCAAAACGGTTTTCTTTTTTCCAAATAAAAAACAATTAGTATTACTAAAAGTAGATGACAGCACAAAAAACAATCTCCAAAAAAATTGCTGTCCCAAAACGGTTTTTTTCAAAATTAAAAAAATTATTAGTCTTAACTAATTATACAATGAGGGACAGGGGCTTCCTGTGGACCAAACCACTCCTCTTCCTGTCGCGTGGTCGGTGAGATGAGGACCTCCTCAACCAGCTCCTCCGTTTGAGTACTCTTGGTCGAGGAAGCTCCCAGCTCCACGACCAAGCGACTCTCCTTCTCCCTTCTTCTCCTCTCCTTCCTCTTCAGGTGAGAGCTCCTATTTCTATTTATCCTCCTTCTCTCACGCCAGCCCACATTCACTTCCTCAGTCACTTCATCCATCTCATCCGCTTCCTCATTCACCCCATTCAACTCCTCATTCACTATCTCACAAATCAAATCATCCAGAAACTCATCATATTTTTCTTCGTAAATATCATCCATCAATTCCAAAAATATTTTATGTTTTACTTCATCCAGAATCACATTTATCATTCCATCCACTACATTCCTCGCCTCAATCATTCTCTCTTTTCTCTCCTCATTCGCTCTCCCATCCACCTCATTCATCCAGGGCTCAAACCCACCTGGCCGACACCTCCTTAACAACCCCTGACCCCTCATAATTGTATACATTCTTATCAAAATTCAAAATATATAATTTCCTAATCAAAACCAAAACGAAACCAATAACTGGTTTATTTCAAGATACACAAAAAGCTGATTGACAACCACGGCCCAAACCGGTTGCCACCACCCTATTACCGAAAAAAAAACCACAACTGGTTTATCCTAAAACTTACAAAGAGAAACGCGGAATTCTATAAATTTTTGAAAATATAAATTTAGAGTACTTATGATAAATATACACATGAACACCTTAGAAACTAAACCTTTATTTCTTCCTCTAGCTTTTTAACAAAATTTAGCCAAACCGACGCGAAAAAATAAACTATATATATATATTAATTAATCTGGATTGAAATAATCAATTAATATATAAATATATAAATATATAAATATAATAATATAAGATGTTCCACAAAAAAAAGTTTTTTCAAAAAAAAAAACCGGCTTGCCAACGCCCAAACTGGAAAATATTTTCCCACCAAATTATTTATATATATATCTAAAAAAACTAACGGGTCCCTTTTTGTTCGGCGCTACACTCTGTTTTGCCACTGTATAATGTGGCTTGGACTTTTATGACAAAAAAAAATTATTAAATTTAAACCAAAAAATAACCAAAAGGTATACGGATCAATCTATTATCCCCACTCGAATCCTGAATTTTGAATCTCTTAATCTTGTTTTAAATTTAGCTCAACATTACACACTCATACATTACAAAAAAAATGAAAAATTTGCCATTCAGCAATTCCAATATCACTAATAATTAAAATAGAATACCTTAGACTAATCTTCTCGTTTTTGTTTTTAATTCATTGGTTGATCCAAATATTTTGCCAGTTTAATCTGACTCCCTCAAAATTTTGGTCCAGTTCTGTTAATATGGTTGAATTAATTGGGTTACGGTTTTGCAGTTTTCTGATTTTCACAACTCCATTGAATAAACTGCATATAAATTTGATTCAATAGTGGAACTATCCCAAAGCAACAAAATATCTGCAGCACTTCCTCTTTCACTATGTCAGAATTAGTGATTTACTCCCAGCACGGTGTATATTTACGCCAAAGCTCATATACCAGTTAGACTGTGGTAACATGACATTTCAATTCAAGGCTGCCATTTTCCCATAAAAAGAAAAACTATGGTTTACTTTATTACACTGGAATATAGTTTCCCTCAAAAAAATAAAAGAAATCAAATTAATTTTGAATCACATATAACTTTTTCTTTTATTCTATTTCTGTTCTTGGTTTTGGAAAATCAAGTTTTCTACAATAATTATAATAACTATTAACTTTTCTCTTTGCAAGGAAAAGAGAATAACATTTTAACTTTATCCAAATTAATTAAATTTTACTTCTCATTTTGGTTTTCCTTAGATAAATTTTTTTTATTTTTACAACACTTTTAGTTTTAATAGCAAAAAACTGGAATTCTTTTTCGTTTGTGAAACAAAGATTGAATGACTATAATTTTTTAAATTAAAAATTGCAAAAATGTGATTTTGCTTTTGCCATCTTATGATGTCAAAACAAAATCGGGTAATACTTGAAATTCAGCAAATGATTAACAACGACGTCTGTTCATTAGTATTGGAAATAAAAATTTAGTACGTTCGTTTGCTTTTTATAGTATATTCAAAATTTAACTAGCAGTTAAGTTTTAGAAAATTTTAAAATTATTATTAATGTAAAAATGAACGGAAACTAATGAAATGCATTTTTATTGAATTGAAAACGAAGATGAATTTGGTTTTATTATTGTTTTGCGATTATTGCGATCGTTACAGCCCCTTGTGAATACCTATTTTTAGAAAAAAAAATTTTTGAAATCCCTCCAGCGGTTTTCCCTGCAGCGTAGGTAATGACGGCGGACGGCCGGCCGGCCGGCAGACAGACATACATTTTTTTTTTTTTTGCTTTTTTAGAATCAGGAGGTCCTAAAACGTCGAGAAATGTCAAAAAAAGTGGGGGTAAGAATTTGACTTTGAGCTCATGAATGTAATACTTAGGTCTTTCAGACCGAAGTAATTGTTCGTAGTTAAATCTGGCATAGTTTCATTAGCAATGTACAATTTTTAAATTGGTTCATTTATGCATTCTATTGCTTTTTTGCTCTTTAATCTCTCTGTTTTGAACTAGTGATCCCAAATATTTTGTTTCCAAATTTCTTAGATGCAAAATAAAAATTAAAAATTAGCATGTTAGTGTTACATTTAATAAAATCATTCACGCTATTATATAAATTATTGTTTAAATGTGCTAACTGAAAGTAATCCATGTTGTGGTTGTGCTTTTATACACACAAATAAAATTGCAATTATTTATGTACCAGTTTGGGAAAAATTTAATTATTTAATAAACCGAAAAGATTAGATTCATGCAAATACGTTTTTTTAGATAATGACTGCAACCGTGGAAACTGTATCCGAACAATTAGACTTAGCTGCGATTATGCCATCAGAAAAGGTTGTGACAGCTGTTGCAAGATCGGTCACATTATCGGATGCAGATGTTGGTTAGGATCGATGTCTTTTATTAATTAGTTATTTTGTGTAGAAAAATGAATTAAAATTGAAATTATTATTTATAAAATGAAAAATTATGAATCTTATTCGTTTTTTATTTTATTTTAGCAACTGCAACTGTGCATGTGACTACAAAACCACAATTTGTTACAGATTCAGCAAGACTAACGGATATTATTGATGATGGATTAGATGATTTAGACGATGGTGATGATTTTTGGCAAACATCGGTTGGAAAGTTTAAATTTTCATTGGATTCATTGCCACAACCGCTGCAATATATTAATCAACTTCTAAAGGTATAATATAATAAAATGTTTGCATAATTTTTTTAATTTCGTAGTTATTCATACGTGTTTATTACTTTACTTTAATTAAGCAACTGAATTTTTAAAAACTTGTGCTCGAATGCCAGTCATGTCAAAATGTTCTCAAACAATAATGTGTCTGTTTTTTAATTCAATCGGGTCATGTAGAACATAACCGATTAATTTAAAACAAACAATTTATATAACATTAGTGTAATGGTTAAGTTCCACGTTGGGCGCCATCTTGTAGTACGGTTGCTGGTGAACCGTGGAGGTCCAGTTGGTCGAGGCACGCGAACTCACACGTCTTTAGCTCAAGCAGGCGTGCGTGCGTTCTGATGGTCACCCTCACAAACAAGAAAATTTAGAACGATTCACAAAAATGAAAGAACCGTGTTCCTCATACACCATCTGTTTTCGATGGGAGTGTGCACTGCCATGTCACAACCCGCCCAAGATTATATTAACTTAGCTTTGCACTTTAATTAAATTTACCAATAATATCAAACTACTAATAAATAAAATTAATACCATTTACTTTATAGTAGTACATATATTAGTTTTCATTTGTTGTTTGTGTTTGTGTACTTGTCCATATTGTTTCTTCTTATTTAATTAATACAGTAGAAAAACAGAATAAATAATCGTAAGCAAATTTATTAAACATTTCCAAAACATTTTTATGATATTTTTATAACTGAAGTTTTAATCGTCAACTACTTTCCAAAAATAGTCATTATTTTCTTTTATGCTTATATACTAGCATTTATTTAAATTAATACTTTAAGGATCATCATTTACGAAAAGAAACTATTTAAAAACCCTGAAGTCATTATTTTAATTTTATATTTAAAATATTCATTTGGTTTTACTTAATAAACACATTTATTTTTAGCTCAGAAATCTATATATTTCTTTTTCTTGCAATTCATGTACTTTTATATTAATATCATATATGTGCACTTTTTATTTATATATTTGTACCTCCTTGAGTTTAAATAAAAAAACTATCGTTCAATTAAAATACCTCACACAATCACTCTACACCCAACTTTCAAAAACTGGTCAAACTGGCCAACTCCGATCTCGAACCTACATTTTTTTAAAAAGAAAAATTTATTATACAAAAAAAACAAAACGGTACTCTTAAAAGTTCAACACATAAAAAATAACAAAAAGAAATTTGTATTCTTTATTCAGTTGGACACTTTGTTTCATCCTCGGATCATTGTAATTTTGATTATCCAGCCTTGTTTTTGGTTTATCATTTATCATTTATTTTATAAGGATTTAAATTTCATAAAAGAGTTATGCAAAGTAATATGTGTTTAAGGAAGTTATAGATTTCATAAGAAATTAAATCTTACGAATAAGAACATCTGTTAGGTAAACACATTTAATTGTATTTTATGTAGTATCTGTTGGTAATATCAGTACCAGGAGAAGATGAAAGGTTCTTTGGTGAATGCACGAGTTGCATTTTCGTGATGCGGTTAAAAAGTAGAAAAAAAATAATTCGCTCGTATTTTAAACCTTTGCTCCAGAATAAACTACTTCATTAAACACTTAAGCAATAAAGTACTATTATTTTTTTCACACCCATATTTATGTGCGTTATAATGCTTAACAGAATGAAATAAACAGCTGTTAACTTTATTCTGTTGCGCAAAGATTTTTGAATCAACGGAACACAATAAAACATTTTTTTTGATTGTATATTAAACTCCGAAATAAATTCGTTTGGATAATATTTTCTAAATATTTTGATTTTATTTTTTAAACAAAAATCATAAAAATAAACCTATTTTCTTAAACATCATTTTGTGACATTATCAAAATTATCTAATCATAACAAAGAAAAACCAAACAAAAAGAGTATCTAAGAAGTTGACTCACCAAAATATTTGTATTTATGAAGAAACAATACTTTTTGTACCTAGCATTCCGTAAAATTTATTAAGAAAATTTTTAGTTTTTTTTTATTTAAATTTAAGTTTTAACCCAAAAAAATTCTTTAAAATGTAATGACATCATTAAATTTGACTAATCACATTTTAATTATACTAATAATAGAGACTATTAAATAATTTCCTATATCACGGGAGACTATCACGAATATTTTATTTCTTTTACAGAAATTGAATTAATAGAATTAATTATAAATTAATAATTGTCTTAAAATAATATTTATCCACGACTACTAAAGAATATATACTTTCCATGCGTATATCTATCATTGTAATTGTACTCATTCCAATTTATATAAAAAATTCTCTTTTATTTATTTCATTCCACTTTATTTATAAAAAATTTCTCTAACAAATTAAAAACTTGATTTGTTGGTATAGTAATATAAACAAGTTTAAACAAGAATAATACATATATAAATCTAAAATAAACAACAAACGTTTTGTTTTTCTCGTTTTCTATGATAAATTAATTTCAATATGGCGATATAAAGTTTTAAATGAAAACTTTATATTATTTGAAATATTTTTAAAGTCGTGGATAAAAAAGCATCTTGTATTCGCTTAGGATGAAGGCAATTCTTCACTCGGAAACTTCATCCTAGTGAAGAATTGCCTTCATTCTAAGATCATACAAGAATCTACTATTCTAGACTAATCCAATTTTTTTCCTGCAAAATAATTTTCATAGTGGAGATTGTATCGGCCATTTATAATATTTTCCTGGTTGTTTGTTTATTTTCAATTTTCGATAGTATTAATTTTGATGGACGGCTCGATGGTTTATTGTACGCCACATTAAATAAAAACAATTCACGTATAATACATAAAATATAAAAAAAATATAATGAAATCAAAAGTGGCAAAAATTTTTCTAAACAAATTCACCTCGACCGGTGATAAATTACCATAATTTTTTGTAAAATTCCTCGAGCAAGTGGCATTGATAATAGCCCTCAATGTACGGCCTCGGGCTATTATCAATAAACTTGCTTTTGAAATGTTCGCAAAAAATTATTTCGAATTATTACCGTCCTTGGGAAATTACTACTAAAAATTTTTTGCCTTAGTTTTATTTTAATTTAAATCAATGAAATTCTCTAAAATGTAATGACATCATTCAATTTCACCAATAACATTATAATTATACTAATAACAAATAGTTATACGTCTGGCCTACTGGGTTATTAAAAATTATCAGCCTAATTTTGAAATAATTAGCTGATACCCCAGTAGCCAATGTATAGGTCATAAAAAATATATATAAAGAAACGAAAAATGGCAAAAAAATTTCTAAACGAATTCCCCTCGTTCGTTGATAAATTCTCATAATTTTTTGAAAAATTCCTCAAGCAAGTGGTATTGATAAAAGCACGAGGCCGTAGGCATTGGCAGTGACATTGATAATAGCTCTCAATGTACGGCCTCGGGCTATTATCAATATACTTGCTTTCGAAATTTTTGGCAAAAAATTATTTCGAATTATCACCGCCCTTGGGAAATTGCAACTGAAAATTTTCCCAGACTGATTATGACAAATATTTTATTTATTGTTATAGAAGTATGAATTAATAGAATTTTAATTTAATAAATGTCTTATGCCCAGTTGCTTAAACATTTAAATCTTCAATAGCTATGCTTAAATCTCCATTTAACTAGTTTTGCGATTTTTGATCGCTATTGGGCCTTTAAATTAAGCTTAATCCAAATAAGTTTTCTATCGGTAGATATTTATATAGACAAATATTCTAGCAACCGAGGGTTAAAGTTTTAAGTTAAAGGTAAAATGTTTCAACTATTTAGTTAAGATGCCAAAAAGTTTCTTTAGTTTTAATTGTCTGAGTTTCTCCGTACAGCATACAAATGAAATGCTGTGCCCGAAACAATAGTCTCGAGTGTCTTCAATCTACAAAAGTTTAAAAAAGCGTTCATCAACACAGCATGTTGTTGTGGAACCTAGGTATTAAGAGGTATCTATGTGTTGTTGTGACACATAGATATATTGTAATTCCTATTACACAACAATTTTCATAAAAAAAACGAATTTCTCTCGACCGGTAATAAATTTTTATAATTTTTTGGAAAATTCCTAAAACAAGTGCAGGATGATAGCCAAAGATGACACAACCTGTTTTCGAAATTTTCGGAAAAATTAATTTCAAATTAATTCCCCTGTCCCTTGGACAATTGCTACTGATGAATTTTTCGTAAGAACTCATCCCAATAATTTCCTGTAAATAAAAATTTGTGTGTACTATACTCACACACATTTTGAAAAATTCACCATCGTGCAGGAAATTTTATAATGGTGACGTAGGGTTCAACTTACAATAAATTCAAACTAATGCGCATGTTTCTCTCTCGAATAATAAAAAGTCAAAGGCATACTATAATTTCATTTGAATTAAATTTCCATTGTGCAAAACAATTTGTTGTTTTATGATTGTTTTTTGGTTTCTCATTAATACAAAATTTTATGTCTTGCGTTGTAGGTCATTTCATTTTCACAAAAGCAAATAATCAAATCAAACATGTATTGAAATTGAACAAAATTTATGTAATTGTATGAAAATTAATCGTACAAACGAATTATATAAAATTCATAGTCGTTACTTCTATTCGTTACTCTGTCGGAAGGATAAAATGTAGTATTGGGTTCGTGATAAATAAATTTTATTCTCTCTGTAAACTTTTAATCGAAAATAAAGTATATCATTAAACACTAACCCAAAATAATCAATCGGCTCTGTTGGCGCCAAGACTTTTTTATCAACTGAAATTTTATCATATTTTGTATTTTCTTTACAATACAAGGAACTACCACATATTGAAAAGCCAGACATTTTATACTACATGCTCCAGTGCTTAAATATACTGGCTTTGCATGGTGACGCATTATCGAAAGCTGCACGAGATCAACGTGGTTTTTTTATATGGTGTCAAGAGAACTTGTTGATTAAAAAGTAAGCAAATCACACAATTATAATCTATCTCTATCCTTCTACAGTATATCCTGTAATTTTTAATGATTTTCAGTTTATGGGATTTGTGTAACGCAGAACATTCGCAGATTTGTCAAATGGGTGTTCCTCTTTTACTTCACTGTATAACTCTACCACTAGGATCTGACGTTTTTTGGCGTGTTGTTCAAGAAGCATTTCATGATGCGGATTGGCGTGTAAGATTTCAAGCAGTGGAACGTGTTACTGTTATAACGAGATTTATGGATTCTACTCCGTTACGAAGCGAAGTTGGCCTACAAACTGCATTAGCTACAGCATTTTGTCATTTGATTGCAAGCATGGATGACATTAATGTGCACGTTGCACAGCGCGCAACATTGTATCTTGGAACAATTCATGATACAGCAATACGATCTTTATTATTTTGCCTAGAATCACAGTTCGACTTATTTATCGTAGATCGTCCTGTCATTTTGCAATCTTTATATCAACTTCATAACTCATTATCTGACCGAAAAGTTTTATCTTGGGAATTCTTCTTAAATCGGTTTGATACATTGTTTGTTGAAGCACAAATTAATTTAGAGAAAAGTGGAGATATATCATTTTTACGAGATTTGAAGAATTCGGAAAACGGCAGTGACGTTCTATCATCCAAAATAAGCAAAGCTCGCGAAGCTTTAAACCAGTCAGATTCAAATGGAGGTACAGCAAAAACTTTAAGCGCGTCGTTTGGGACTAAATGGCCATATAAAAGAACAATGTCAGCACCTGCAAGCATTATTCCCAGACAAGAATCAAAAATCGGTAAGTTTAACGAAATTTTAAGAAAAATCAATAAAACAATTTTTTGGTTTTTGTTTTAGTTGAAAAGGAGAAAGTTTATAACCGGCAAATATCAGCACCAATTTTGAAAAGAAAGAGTTCGCGGTTTGGATTGGGTCAGTTTTTATCAGGAACTAATCATAGTGTTGCTTCTTCTGTAGCGCCATCATCTCATGCTCACCATAATATCCATCATTTGCATCATCATTTACATGTTAATTGCGCCCCTCAATGTCCACAGCAACATCAACAGCAATTACATCCAAATTATTTACAATCGTCGACATGTTCGGCACCAACAACACCAAACTTAGCATCAGCTCAACAATATCATAATCATCAACGCGACCAACAACAGTTTGGATTTAGTGGTTGTGGTATTGGAGCTGTTGGTGGAGCTAATGTTGGAAGTGGGGGCAGTGTTTGTAGTAGTGGAATTGGAATGGGGGCGCCAGGTAGGTTATAGTGCATGTTTGTTTTCATTTTCAAAATACTGTTTTCAGGTGCTTTAACTGGATTGTGTGGAATTTCAATGGAACAACGATTTGTGTTATATGTTTCATTTTATTATAATTTTTACCATTTCTCTCTTATTGGAGTACTAGTAGTGTAATGTTCGGCTTCTATAGAATTGTATGTTATAGGATTCGTAGCATGGAAGTATAAATGCCAAATATTAAACGAAAAACTAAACTAAACAATAAAAAGTTAACAATTATACTCATCTTTATTTTCATAATTTTTCAGTTATGGAGTCATCAGTCTAAATTTTTTCATAAGCTTTTATTTTCACTTAACCTTATAATTCATATATAAAATATTCCAACATTTAGTGTTAAGAACTACCAGCAGTTTTTACGGTTTGGAACATGAAAACAATGCTATATAAGAAAGATGTGGTAAGATTCATAACTGATTATGGTTTAACATATTGTCACGTTTTTCTAACCTTACTTTTAATTCGATATTGGCTTACTCTTAATTCGATAAACGCAATTCCCAAATCACTTTCTGCATTCGATCACTGATTAGTAAGCACAAACACCAGAATTTATTAAGTATTCCACAACTTTATTGTAACACAACAAAAGAAAACATCATGCCCATCTAGAGTATTCTCCCAATAGCTTCCGACATTCCAACCGTTTATTGTAGAAATTTCCAGTACACAGCGTCCAAAATAATACACAAAATACTTCTATTAAATAACACTTAAACCTTTATTTACAAAAATAATTTTACTTCTACATGGTTTTATATGCACGATATAGCGTTTCGTTTACAATTATTTTCACTTAACATCATCGCAGTTTAAAATAAAACTAACTACTTCTGTCTGAAAAAAAACCTGTTGGGGGAAGTGCAGTTAGCGTGGTTTACTCTAAAAACTCTATGTTTTATCCTTTTTATTATTAAAAATGAGATTATTTTTTTACGGAATATTCAGTAAATCTGTTGTCGATACTAGAGCTTTATTTAACAATTAAAATTTTTAAAAAAAAAAAGGTTAAAGAAAAAAAAATTGTTTTCCCACGCTAACCGTACTTCAGCCCACGAGCGAAAAGTATACAGAATTGAATTGAAATGCCGCTGCTAACAAATAGTATAAAGTTTTCAAAAGTTTTTAACAGTATAGAGTTTTGTATGAGCATGATTACTCATCTCCAGATTACATGGCAAGAATAAAAATAATGCATTTATCGACGGGCGAATTGAGATCACCTAAACCTACATTTGCCGTGATTGCATAAGCAATCGTCAACATTATCAATCAAAGTACGACTAATAGAAATAGAGAAAGATAATAGTCACAAACCCCAGCAAAGATCAATAGTATTCAACAGTAGAATAAGTTCTTAAGTATATCATAAGTCTGGTCTCACGAGATTGTAGGGAGAGCAGACGAAAACGAGGAAGATCAACATTGACTACTAAATACAGATCATTTAAAGACGAGGTAAAAGTCAGAGAGAAAGATAAAACAGTATGGAAACAGTTAGGGGCGTAAGCTACCTCTAACGACGGCCTTCCACATAATATTCATACCTAGTTCAAGAATCGCATGGAATGTTGACAGCCTAGCGATTAGAGCTGTAATTCATGAGAAGAACTGTACTGTATCATCACACTACACAGTGGAGCAAATCGCAGAATCATCCGTACAGATTTGATGGAAATTTCACCCAGCCGAATAATGTCGAACACAAACAGTAACAGGGACAAGTGGAGCTATCAGAGAAAGGAAGATTGATAAAATAAGAATCGAAAAAAAACGCAAATATTATGCCATTCGGGCTGTATAACGCAACTGTAACATTTGAACGTTTAATGAAACGTGCGTTGGAAAGTAAGGATTTCAAAGATCATTTAAACAATCTGGAGTGCTCCAAAATATTTGGGGCACAAAGTGGCAACAAATGGTATACACACAGATGCTATCAAGACATGCGCTTCGTTAGAATCAATTCACATGAGCTTCGTTAGATATGGAACACGATTTGCACTAACCGAACCTTTTAGTGGTGCAGATATAATTCCGGTTTTAGCTGACTTGTTCATCGCATAAAGCAAATTTTACATAGATCATCAAGGAATCGTGCGCAAAATTATAGCAATCCGTTAGAAGTTGATTCTCATTCGGATTTATCGATTTGCCTAAAGATTTTTAACCTGTTTTCTTTGTGTCGTGGCTTCCCATTACATACAATCGACGTTTTGTACGTAAAAGTTGCTAACCCATCTATTAGACAACCAATTTTAAATTTCTGTTTGGTAATTATTATTGTACTTTACATAACAGCTTTTATTAGTGAGCTTATAATTTGGTTTAAGTCATTTTTTTTTAAAGTTGGACACTTTTATGAGCGAGTGATAGTTAATGCATTTCGATTTTCCTAAAATTTTCAGGATATGTTAGTAGTACTGTAATAAGAAAAATTGCAGTTTACCACCTCTACAATCTGGCGCATTTTACCTTGAATAGAGGTCAAAGTTTAAGATCACGGGTAAACCGTATAACTTTTATGATCATTTTACTCCATAAAACCATGAGTGACCCATGAAATTTCTTTTGAATATGTATTCTACTTGATACTAGGTAGGTGTTAGCATAAATAATTTGGTAGCTCATTCATGGCTTTGAGGGCCAAGGTCATTCGAAAATGTTGTTTTCGTTGCTTTTTTTGCCTTGTTATGTGGCTAAATATCTGGTAAGCCCATAGGGGACCCACAGCAATAACTATTGGATTAATTACACCACATATGACAGAACTTAGAAAAATTTAAAACAGCTTGGGATACTCTTGACCATGATACAAAGAATAATTAGATCTGCTTGACAGCTCGTTTTTTTCTCACTCTTTTATTTGTGTGACGTCACTGCGTGATATTTTACAAGTAGAACTAACAACAACAAAATATAAAATTGGTTATATTTTGGCACCTAGTGACGTCCGCAAAAAAAGAGAAAATAAAAAAAAAAGTTGCGAGCATATCTTATTATTCTTTGTATCATGCTCTTGACATTAGGAGCTAAACGGTCTCAAAGTTGATAATTTTTCAAAAAAAGTCAAAGTTCAAGGTCAATAACTCTAGAAGTCATCAGTCAAAAAGTTTGAGACATAGCTGTAATTATACTGTGTAGTTTAAGGTAAAGGTTTACACTCTGTGGAGGAAGTGTTTGCTTTTTTAATACATCCTTTTTTTCAAACGTCCAATATGTGTTTTACAAAATGTATCATTATGCTTATTTTACATATTTTTCAAGCTATTTTTGTTTTTATAATGATAATAAATTAATTTTTTACTAGGGCCATAATCTATTTAGTTAATAACTTCAAAATCGCAATCCCACAGTACAGGTGGAGTATACGGAGTGACGTTAATGGACGGTATGTTGGTTCGACTGAAGCTGCTTGGCGCATATTTGAATTTCCAATGCATTTTCAATCCCATACAATTATTCGACTTGATTGTCATTTGCCTAATAGACAAAATGTTTATATCAGGAATGGTAATTTTTTTTGTTTTAATAAGAAGTGTTGTGTAGTAGGAATTACAAAATGTGTCACAACAACACATAGATACCTTTTAAGACGTAGGTCCCACAACAACATGCGTCTTGAGGTATAGGTGGACGCTTTTTTTAAATCTTTGTGGATTGAAGGCACTCGAGACTATTGATTCGGGCAAAGCATTCCATGTGTACGATGCACGCACAAAGAAATCTCTTTGCATTCTATTACTATGACAGTGAGTAATCTCGACAGTTCGACCGCCCGCACAAACCGATTGACGAGTAAAACGGGGAAAATATATGTCTGAGGCATTATGGACCTGATTTCATCCGAGCACTGCTGGTGACGATATTTATAAAAAACAACGAGATCAGCAACAGTGCGACGATGTTGCAGGGAATCAAGATCTAATGTTAAATCTCGATCACCAACAATTCGTATAGCTCGCTTTTGAACAGTGTCCAAAAGAGCCAGGATAGTAACAGATGCAGCGCCCCAAACTTGACAACAATACTCCATACAGGGACGAATATAGGACTTATAAATGTGGAGTAATTGATGCGAAATAAAATATTTTTTACATCTATTGAGGAGGCCGAGTTTTCTTGACGCGCTCCTTGCCATGGCCATTATATGATCGTTCCAGAGTAAGTCATTGGATATTGTGACTCCCAATAAACGAATGTTTCACATTCGTCTATTTGGTCGTCACACATATTAATTGAAATATCGTTGGGAAACTCAGTCTTTGATCTGGAAACAATCAATAGCTGTGTTTTGGTGGAATTAAAATTGACCAAATTTTTGTCACCCCAATCGGCGACTTTTTTTAGGTCCTCGTTTACATTTATGGCAGCGTCTCTCCGGATGGGATTTATTCGTTCATGCATTTTACCCTTTGAAGATAGGGGGACGAATGACTTGTGCAGAGTACTATCATCTGCAAAACTATTTATTGGGTTACTGGTGATTTGCAACAGTTCGTTGATATAAATTAAAAATAAAGTGGGAGATAAAACTGAGCCTTGGGCCAAAGCCATCTATATATACCGAGATGTATCGGTTAGACAGAAAATTTTGAATCAACTTCACGACTGCGGGATGAAAACCGTACGCAACGAGCTTGTTGATCAAGTTGGCATGCCAAATTCGATCAAATGCTTTTGAGATGTCTAATGCGATCACGTACGTTTCACCACCTTTGTCAAGTATGCTATTCCAAAGATGTGCCACATAGTTCAATAGATCGGTTGTTGATCTTTTGTTTCTAAGACCGTATTGGCTGTCAGATATCAAATGGTTGTCTTCCAAAAATTTGGATATGTGTGAATTAATATAGTGCTCGTATATTTTAGACATGACTAGGCTATTGGTCTATAATTTGAAATATCACATTTCGTTCCTTTTTTTGGGACAGGCTGGACATTGGCCAACTTCCAGCAGGATAAATAAATACCAGATTTATAGGATTTATAAAATATTTTGGTGAGGGTTGGTGCAAGTTCTTTTGAAAATGTTTTTAGAATAACAGGAGGAATGTGGTCCAAACCAGAAGCTTTGTTGTTGTTTAACCCCCTTAAAAGTTTTTCGACAATTTTGGGTTTGAAATGTAATTGTTTCATATTAACTCTTGAAGACTGGATTTGGGGTATTTCTTTAGGAGTTTCTAAAACTGTTGAATTTGAAGCAAAGCGTTCCGCGAACAATGTAGCTTTCCTTGCAGGGTCAGTAATGATTGAGTCACCATCAATGATAGGAGGGATAGAAGATTTAGTACCACAATTTAAAGAATTAATGGCACTGTAAAAACTTTTGTCAGAAATTGACATACTCGAAAGTTTTGCCGCTTTCGCTCTGTCGATCTCTGCTTTTTCGTTTTTAATTATCTGGTTTGATATTTTATTAGCCTTTAAATATTGGGATCGATTAACAGAGTTCTTTTTATGAATCCAAATATTAAATAATCTACGTTTGTTTCTAAGAGCCAATTTGGCTGCTTTCGAAAACAAATATTTTTGTTGGGGTTTCATTATTGAAAAGGGAACGAATTTGTTAATACCGAATTGAATGGTTTCAGTAAAGTTTTGAGCAGAAACACTTACATCGTCAGTATAAAAACAATGACGATCAAAAGGGAAACCTTGAAAAAAACTTCGGAGACCATTGGTGTCCATTTTTGAAAAGTGAAATATTTTACGGGATTTGGGAACTCTAGTTTGTAGCAAATCAGTTTTGATAACTGATGTGATTAGATAAAGGTCAGAATTTCCAATACTACCCTTATCGACATCGACACTCGTAATATCTGGCATAGATGTGAGATAAAGGTCTAAGAGAAAACTTGTATCACCGCCATTACGAGGAGTGAAAGTTGGGCTTTTTACAATCTGCGTCAGGTCGTGCGATGCAGCAAATATTTCTGCCTGCCTTCCATTGTTGTCGTCGTCGGTCATTTTGGAAAATTCCAACCACGATTTGTTGTGGACGTTGAAGTCACCGGTAACGATAACCTCACAACTTTGAAATTGTGCTCTAATTTCGTCGACAACATTAGTCAAATCATTAAAAAAATTGGGATTATGTTTGTTTGGGGACCGGTATAGAGCTATTGTGAAACAAGAAATTTCAGGTAGACAAACCTTTAATACTACTGTACTGTAGCCATCACCATGTACTTCATAATTTGGAAAGCGTTTATATGCAACACTCTCATGAATGTATGCACATACACCTTGATGGAGTTTAAAAGCTGATTCAAGCCTATTTGGGATTTAGTGTTACGTCATAGGGATAGTTTTCAGAAACTTGTGTTTCTGTAAGAAAAAGAATATGCGGTTGGTCGTGCTCGAGATGATGTTGCACGGCGTCTCGGTTGGCATTCAATCCACAAATATTTTGAATGTGTACTGGTGTGGCTGGTGCAGTCGCAAATGTATCAAGAACAAAATTGTTAGCATTTTTCCATTTGAATTCCATTGATAATTTAGCTAATGAGTTTTTGTATACAGAATAATGGTAATTCTAATTATGTTTGGCATGATCAAAGTAAATCGTGGAAAAGAAGACAACGTGGGGCTGATAAAGTTGTTGCTCGATTATATATGGTTACTCCAAAAGATATAGAATTGTTTCATATGCGTTTACTTCTGTTGCATGTTCGTGGTCCAAAATCTTTTACTGATTTACCTTATGTATGAAGGTGTTGAGTACCCTACTTTTGTTGCAGCATGTGAAGCTCGAGGTATTGCAACAAATGATAATGAGTGGCGTGAATGTTTACTTAAAGCTTCAGAAATTCAATCACCAAAACAGTTACGTCAATTATTTGCATTCATCTGTGGTTTGAATGTTCCTCCGAATGCTTTAGCTTTATGAATTGAATTTAGAAATAGTATAATTGAAGACTTTTTACGAAATTACGATGAAGATGTGTCAATTAATCGAGCCTTGATTGAAATTAATGAAACTCTTCTTACACATAATACTTCAAGTGGTGATCTTGGTCTTCCGATTCCACAATATAACTTACAGATTGGCGATGTAGGTCATTTTGATATTGAAGAAGAAGCATACATACATTCTACATACATTCGAAAACTATCGATAGAATGTATGAAAATGCAAATAATGAGCAACGTAGTGTGATTGATATTGTTTTGCGTGAAGCTCAATTCCATGATACTGGAAGTAATGTTTTTTTCTTGACAGCTCATGCAGGTTGTGGCAAAACTTTTGTTCAAACGGCAATCATTCATAGATATAATTTATTAAATCTTTCGTGTATTGTAACTGCCTTCAGTGGTATTGCATCAACTCTTTTGATTGGGGGGCGAACTTTGCATAATGTTTTCAAATTACCAATTCCATTATTAGAGAATTCAATGCCAAATATAACTCCAAACAGTGTACATGGCACATATATTAATAATGCATCAATCATTATTATAGATGAAATTTCAATGTGTTCTATTCATGCTTTAAAATTAATTGATCGTTTGTTAAGAGATTTGACTCCAAACGAAGAAAATAAAAATAAACTGTTTGCAGGTAAAACTCTTTTACTGAGCGGTGACTTTCGCCAAATTCTTCCAGTTATACCGCATGGCTCACGTTCTATTTTATTTGAAAATTGTATTACATCTTGGCAAGAATTTATTAACTTTAAAATTTTGAAATTAAATCAAAACATGAGAGCTCTCCCTCATGAAATTGAATTTGTAGAATTTCTTAGAAGACTCGGTAATGGTGATATGCAAAGTTTTCCACAGTTTGGTTCAGATATCATTGAAATTCTTCATAATTTGATTGGCAATCCAGACAATATTATTGAAGACATTTTTGGAAATATTTCTGATACAATTTTATCTGATGACATTTTGACATACGTCATTTTAGCCCCCAAAAATAATGATTGCAATGAAATCAATTCTAAAATCTTGACTATTATGCCAGGAGAGGAGAAAGCATATTTTAGTTTTGATAAAGTTGTTTGTGATGACATTCGTGAGCAGAACAATTTTCCAATAGAATTTTTAAATAAATTGAGTGTAGGAGGTTTGCCACCTCATAAATTAGTTTTGAAAGTGAATTGCATTGTTCTCCTCATACGTAATTTAAATACAGGTCAAGCATTAGTAAATGGAACACGAATGCGTGAAAAAGTTATGCACCTAAATTCAATAGATTGTGAAGTTTTGACTGTTGCCATGCGAGGTGCACGCATTCTAATTCCACGCTTTCATTTGACTTATTCTGGAACTCTTCTTCCATTTAAATTTCAAAGAACTGAATTCCCTATTATTCCTGCTTTTGCTATGACTATTAATAAATCTCAAGGTCAGACACTCAACAGAGTTGCCATTTTACTTAAAGAACCTGTATTCACACATGTTCAATTGTATGTTGCTGCAAGTAGAGTGCGTGCGTTTGAATGTTTAAAATTTTATATTTATGATACATCTGACCAAGGTCATTTGTTCAACGATGATAGAGTTTTCACAAATAATATCGTCTTCCCAGAAGTCATTGTTACCTGATTTCTTCTCAATTTTCTCAAAAACCTTTTCCTCTTTTATGAGTATGAGTGTCTGTGGGTTTGCTTTTGCCTCAATATGCGTGTTTTTTAATTTCATATTGAGACTGAAGTTGCCATTCAGTTTTATCATTTGCATCGTTAAACATATTTGAATACTTGTTTTTGATAATAATTGCTGTTTCAATTGTCTATTAATATATAAAATAAAATATAAAATTTTCATGTATGACCGAATTTCGGTCACGAGATTTCCTATATTTTTAAAAATAAAAATTGAAAATTATGCTATCATTTCTCACTACCACTTTTGAAATCATAGCTTCTACGTCAACAAAATTTCTACGCAAAAACTTTATTTATAAGCGTAGCGAAGCACGCCGGGCCCTCCTAGTTTAAATTACTTGACCCACTACCAAGTCTAAATCAGACTAGCGAATAACTATTTCTGAATGGTTTTTATTGTACGATGTCTATAAACGCAATAACATCACCAATTGTTTAATTTAACTGCCACATACAAGATCAGTATGAAGCTCTCAACAATCATCACTTACTCTTACTCCAAACAGATTTTATTAGACGTATTCTTTAAGTTCTTTTTTAAGTTACCTATTTTTTAATTATTTATTATTTATATATTAAAACAAAAATGACTTAAACTTTAACCAAACTATCTGTGCGACTTAATCATTATTCTCTCTATAATTTTCATTTTATTTCTCATGACTCCATTTAAAAATAAATTTAAAGTTAACCATTAACTATTCGGTATGTGATTATTCTATCTATCTCTATTTTTCTATTACTTAATAGGTTTAAAGTAGGTTAGAAAATTTCCTTTTCTTATTTGCATGCTTCAGTGTTTAGATTATAGTTATATAAATAATTATTTAATATTTCTGGCTATGTGAAGAATGAAACACTAACAAGTTCCAACATTTAAAAATCTATAAAAAAAAGGATACAGATTAATGAATTCTGTTTTACTATAAATAGATGGTCATCTACATTCGTTTGGTGGACCTGGTGATGAGGCAAATTTATCAGGTTGTTTACATCGTATTATTGATCTAGAAGAAGCGGATAAGGAAACAATACATTTGCTCGTTTTTTTGTTGATGCAATTTTTTTCAAGAGTCGATTTAGCTTATCCTACAGAAGAGAAGCCAATGGCTCGAATACAGACCATTGTACTACGACATTTGTATTTACTACTTGGCTACAGTCAGATTGAAAAAACTTTTCATATACCTCCAGCAAGACTTCGATCGTCAGCTGTATTTAATGTGTTTATTGCCAATTTACCACAAGTTTTAGATCAAAATCATCTAATTGGATGGACAATTTTGCCGACTGCTTTGCAAGTGTTACTGTATGCTCCAAATACGTCAACTTCTAATTCAGAATCAACGCTTATATTGAATTTCTCATACTCATTATGGTATCTTGAGCCGATTGTTCGAAGAAGTTGGTTAATGTCTATGTTGGTAATATTGTATAAGGTGAATACTATTATTAAAAGTTACATTGAATATTTTAGATATTGTTTATATTTTTAGTATCAATATACACAAATCCCGTTTAGTGGTTATATAAACAACGCGATCAGAATCATTTTAAATAGCTTAGAAGCGCAATTTCATCAATGTCGACATATACCGGAGACAATCGTGGTCGATATTCCATCATTTTCAAGATCTAAAGATCTAACACAATCCATTGGAACCGATGATGAAAAACAATTTGAAAGTCCACCACCAAGCCCAATGTATACAATAGACGGCGGAATTCATTCATCAGGAACAATATCTAAAACAAAACAAAAGCAGCCAAATTTTAGAAAATATCAAGATTCAAGTTTAGAAGGCGACGACACTGAATCAGAATTGGTGGCAATCCCGGAAAGTGATTTATCAGACAGTACATTACATGGAAGCAGTAACAAAGTAATTTTAAAAGTTTTTTTTAAATTTAAATCTAAATTTTTATTGATGATTAAAATTTTTTTATTTTAAGGGCTCATTTGATGATCCAATTCATTTTGATGATATTTGCGCTCCTTTGCGAACTGATTTATTGAAAACACGTGTTACAACAGCTAATTTAGCTACAGCACATGTAGCAATGTCAACTTTAACGGCAGGAGTTACCAAAACTGATGGAGTAATTACTGTCCCATTCTCCCTAATATTAAACCCATATATATGTTTTTGTTGTTACGGTAGCCCTGTAATAATATTCCTGATTTCCTTTAAAATTAGATGTTTGAGAGATTTCATTTTAAAAAAATTCTAATAGTTTTATCGAAGTTTTGACAGTTAAATTATCAAAACCATTCCTAGCAATGTTTTTCAATAGGCAACCAAAACCAGAAGCTAAACCTCGCGGGGTTGTTGAACTTGCAGACCAAATATCCGTTTTACGGTTTCCAAATAATTCTTTCTGCATTGTTGAGAATAAATTAAAAATATTTTAATTATTCTAAAGGGACCAAAATACAGCCTAAACCTTTTTATTTCTTATACCTAAACCTTTTTACAGATTTGATTGTAGCTTCGAATTTTCGTTTTTAATAATTAAAGATTAATGTTTAAGGAGATAAAGTTTGTGATTTCGGGTTTTGACGTTTATTAAAATAAATTGCAGTTCCCAATAGTCATCAACAATACGGTGTATTGAGCACTTGCTGAGAAAACATGATTACTATTACCACGACTTTCCAAATTTTCTCTTTTTTTATAAGTTTAAAGTTGTATTATCTGTTTAGGTCCAAACCTTATTTTGTGTTCTGTTTGAGCATGAAGCAAATTCCTTAAGCATGAAGCACAGTTACAATATAATGTAAATCATGATTTTAGAATGCTCGTTTTTTTCTTACAGAAATCTGATACAACTAAAAAAACAACAAAAATAACAGTGACATCGTCGTCAATTGACAAATCAAAAGATCATATAACACAAAAAACAACATCATTTGAATCAAAAACTATTGTTACAACACAAACTAAATGTTCATTACAAGAAGGAGTTAGAATGATGGTGACACCATCAATGCTAGTAACAGGGAAACAAGAACCAACTGAAAAAGCTATTCTGAATCAACCAGTAACTATTCAGAAAGCCATTGTTGCGACACAACCTCCTTACGTAAGATTTGGTGCGCCATCAGCATGTAAAATGGTTGCTAGTATTGCGTCTAGCCAATTAAAAACTATTGGAGCAGTTGCAGGCACAACAGAATCCGGTAATAATAATTCTGATAATACTAAATCAAATCAGCCAATACAAACAAATGGCAACTTTCAAATAAATGGAGGAGGATCACGACAATGGACACCTTCGCCAGATCCTATTCCGTCACCAGTTCATAACAAAACATTGGGTAGACAAAAACGGATTGTAGAGCCAAGTATTACTCCCGCTACAACACCAGTTTCACAAACTAGTATGCATCCTTCATCAACTGATGAAAACTTATCGAAACCAAAATCAAACAGTAACAAAAACTTAACTAAAAGCGTTGAAAGGACAACCATTACTTACGGATCACCAGACTCACCAATGTCTAAAATGAATATTATGTCCCCGCCTGAACAAGATAATCTTGATGGATTAATGACACCGAAAAGTATTTCTCAGCTAGAATTACCAACGCCTGAACGGTTATTACCAATCGGACAACATGGCAAAGAAGGCATAACAGCGTTGGTCGAGAAAGTGCGTGAGGCATTGACAATTCCTGATATAAGTCATTTAAGGCAAGACAGTACTGATAAATCTGAATCAACTCGAGAAGATATAACACCAAGTAGCCGCGGCAATTCACCACGAAAATTAATTAAACAAATCGCATTGGAATCACCACCTAATATTAGAGACCATGTCGACGATGTCCATGCAACATTAATTAAATGTGCATCACAAGATATAAAAATCGAAAAAGTTTCAGTTAAGGAAGGTACATTTAGAACACAAAGAAATCGTTTAAGAAAAGTTGGTTTGTTTGCAATGGATTCTCAGTCTCTACCTGATCCAGCAATTAAGCATGCCGGTTCATGGCAACCAATAACTAAAAATGATTCTGAAGATGATGATCCTATTTCGAATGAATTTCACGCGGTAAGTAATTAATGGACTAAGATGTCTTATTTTTTAAAAAGAAACTTAAATACATTACGTCTTATAGAGTTCATCACGTATTGGAGACGAGTGTGTTTGTGACAGATGTAGTGAATGTGGAGCAATGAATGAAGAATATAGCGATGAAGAAATCGGATTATTAATTATAAGTTTAGGAACGTTTATACATCGTGAACCCTCATTAGCAGCTCCATTTCTTCCTGAAATTTTAAACGTTGTTTCTAAGTAAAAATAATACCTAAGACTTTTTGTAAAGTAAATAATATTTACCTACATATTTTCCAGAATCGCTATGCACTCAACATTTCCCTGGCAATGTGAAAGCACAACCCATTTACCAGGTGGCTCACAATCTGTTGCTCATCAATTTATTCGTTGTGTTTTACATCAATTAGCTCCAAATGGTGTTTTCTATCAAATTTTTATGACACAAGCTAATCAACAGCAACGAAAGAAATTCTTTAAAAGTATTGCTCAAGCATTATTAGATTTTAGTGATTTGTCCCCAGCCAATCCAGTGCAATTATTGATAGAGTCAATAAATTCCAAAAAAACATTACCAATCGAATCACTTCCTGTAATATTGAGGAACTTATCTGAATATCTTCATTTTGTACCAACAGACAGTAGTGGAGCAAATGCAACAACTTGGTCGATTGTTGTCCAAGGAATTGAAACACTGTTCCGCCGTTTAATATTCATTTTATCAAATTTAGATGAGGCTGATTATTTATTAGACATGATGGTGTCAATTTTAAAATTTCCTGGAATATCAAAAGGAGTTCTAGATCCGTTTTCGAAAGTTTTGAGTTTTTCTATACAAAATTTAAACATAAAACACAAAAATTTACATGATTTATGTTTGTTCAATAATCGGGCATTCAACAAGGAACGCGATAAAATGCAGTTGTGTCGACAGATTGTCTTTGAGCTGGTGCAAGCATTAAAATTTAAAACTAATATTCCAGATGGAAATTTATTGTTGTTGGTTGGATTTATTTTGCAAGACGCCGGAGGAGAACTGCCACAGGGAATTGTTGAGGGATTACCAGATACACCACCAACTTATACAAATAATGCAGCAGAATGTATGAGACAGTATTTGAATGACATATTAGATTTTCTAGCCGATTTTCATACACTAAGCAAAATAAAGGTAAGTTTAGGTTGGATATACTAAAAATATAACTATGATACGGAAAAGAACATTAACAAGAAATAATTCTATGTTTTTCAATTAATTTTTAAACAGAACTTCAAAAATGGTCAAATAATAACAGGGCTAAGTGAAGACACACTTGGTGGTGTGTTAAAAGGTGCTGTTGCTCAGTATTTAGCTTTAGAAATGTCGCGTGGAAATTCACGTGATAACAAAGCTGTAGCCAGGTATTTACCATGGCTTTACAATGCACCTTCGACATTACAGCAAGGACCAAAAGAGTTTACAGAATGTGTTAGTCACATGAGGCTTCTATCATGGCTATTAATGGGATCATTAACTCATACAGCATTAATGACACATCGTGGTGGCAAAATTGGATTACATGGTGCAGCGGTGCACTATCACTTGCAGCACCCAGGCCAATCTACGCCACAACCTGTTCCACAAGAAGCAAGCTGCCATATTGCAGATCATATTCAAGTTATATTTGCTGGTTTTGCTGAACAATCTAAAACATCGGTAGTTCATATGTCATCTCTATTTCATGCGTTTACCCTATGCCAACTTTGGACCGTATATTTAGAACAGTTATCGAATGCATCCCCACCATCATCAGAAGCGCATAACATTACGATGGGCATTTTATTTGAATTTTGGGCCAAAGTGACTCCTTGCATTTTACAACTTGTCTCACACTCAAAGGTAACGAGCATGATATCCTATATTTAATCAAGTTTATTTAAATTGAATGTTCCTCCTTTTAGTTGTCCGAAATGGTTAATCTTCACTTCTTATCACTATTAGAAGCACTTCGGGAAACACGTTCCACAATTTTAGCGAAATTCCTTCCACTGTGGTGTCCAGTGTTATCATCTCAATCACAATTATCAGGAACATTACATGTACGTCTGCAAAATTGTCGAGATTTGGCCCCAACACATTCGGAAAACGATGTTTTACCGTCGGATGCATTACTGAAATGGTTACAAAAGTTACAATTTAAAATGGGACAAATCGAATTACAGTCATCCACAGCAACTCAGTTTTATTCAATATAGATAAGTTTTTCATTATATGTGGTGTTGTTAGATGAGAAAATTTGTTTTAGATAATATAATAATTGTTTTACAGTTTATATAATTAAATATTTGATGAATGTTATAGGAAAGAATAATTGTTTTTGTTTTGTTAAAAATTTTGACTCTGACGCCATAGTTTTATGACAAAGTATAATTTTTAACGTTAAACATTTAATGTGTCTGGATAGTGGCGCACAGAGGGGGAGGGGAATCCCTGGGTCAGAACCACCCCTTATAGATCATTTTTCAGTATATTTTTTTATTTTAAGTTAAGCATTGTTTTGTGTTAACCATAATAAATTAAAGATTAACGTCTCTGTATATTAGAAGATACGATGCTAACTAGGAAACTAAGGTTTATGAGTATTGATCTATTTTCTTGGAGGATTTTTCAAACTTTGAAGTTTTGAGGATTAAAATTATCAGGGAAGACTCACGCCGGTAAGGTATTTCAGAGATGCTAGACTCTATTAAAAAAAAATCACTTTGCAAAACGGCAATTCTGCATCTTGTCACTCTAAAATGATACTCATGGTGTAACGTGCGAAATTTGCAGGCTCCGGTAAAATCGATTTGATCTAGTCAAACGTTCGTTTATCCATAATGTATTTGTAAAATACCGTCAAATCAGCGACATACAAGAAATCAAGTTCAATAGTAAGATTTGAATTGCTGATCCATTTAACACCTTTCTGCTGTATAGAATCAACACACTTCAAACTACTTATGTATGCTGCACTCCATATGTGAGAACAATATTCCATGCAAGAACGATTAAATGACTTACATATTAAAAGAAGCTGTTTGCTATATTAAAAACCTTACGACAACGTCCCAAACATTTTAATTTTTGAACATCTTTTTGAACATCGTTCTTAGCATGACATGCAGGCAGATATTAAAGCCCGTGTCTCAGCCGCATACAGAGTTTTCTACGCATACTCAAAACTTTTGCGATCCAAACATCTTTCGCAATCGTGCAAACTCACACTTTACAAAGCATTAATCCGACCTGTGCTTACCTTTGGAAGCGAAAGCTGGACACTGACTTCCTCCGATTGTAGAATTCTATCAACATTCGAGAGGAAAGTCATACGAACAATTTATGGTCCATGTAAAGTTGCGGAACATCAGTATAGAATCCGAATGAATCATGAAATCAGACAGATTCTTGGAGGCTGCGATGTAATCGGATTCATTAAATCTAACCGGATTAGATGGTTTGGTCATGTAGCAAGGGCAAGGGTCAAGTAGCAAGGGTCAACTGGTCATGGAACGAGATGATTGGAAGCTGATTGCACAGACGGCAAAATCCCTCCATGGGATGTAAACGCCAGAGAGAGAGAGAGTATAAATACTATCAGATTTTTGTTCATTGCAGTCCTAACAAAAATGTTTCGGTCATCAAGACCAGTCAGCCGGAATATCTTGCTACGTGTCTGTAGTCCTGTCATATAAAGCATTACATTGTTGCAAATTGTTTTCGTTATCTGCATCCTACCCAGCCTATCTCATACGGTTTCCACAAGAAGTTGGGCTTGACAAACTAGGAGACCAGCTGCCATCTTGATTACATATTTCGTTGGTCTGAAACATTTATTTGCACTGCTATTCAAAAGGGCAGTGGTGCAAATTTATTCTGAATGTCAGTATAATTCTCTTCCCGCTTTGAAACGGCAACTATATCACGGTACTCAATCAGGATTTTTTGGCTGAAAGATATGTTATTCGCTAAGTTAACAGACGGTCGTTCAGCGTGGTGATGAAGATTGTCATAAATCAATGCTCCACAGCCTAAAGGTAGGTTGCAATGACTGCTTTGTTATAATTTTAAAAAAGTAATTTGAAAAAAAAATTATTTGAAAATGAAATAGTTTTTTGAACTTTTAGATTGGTCGTAAGAAAAGTACAGTGTAAAACTCGCACCGAATTTATACGAACGAATTATTTATTCAGAATGAAAGAATTTGAATTCTAAGCCGCTAATACCACATGGGATATAAGAATTATCCTGTGTTCGTTATAATTTGTGATAACTTCAAGAATTATCCTGTGTTCGTTATGATTTGTGATTTGTGATAATTTCAAGAATCTTTTTGCTCACAGTTGAACGGAAGTATTGTTTAAAAGCTCTACTGAAGAAGCCAATTTGTGTTAAGATACCTCATTTTGCATTTTCAAACCTAAATCAAGTTATTTTCGTCAAAAGACCAAACCACACATTTTGAATAAGGTTTTTCTTTATTTATGTTGTAAAAGTCAAAGGTGGATGTTTCAATAGCAACAAATATTAATGTTACAAAGACTAATGACAATAATTTTCAAAGAAATTATTGTATATCTGATCAACAAGCTCGTTGCGTATGGATTTCACTCCGCAGTTGTAAGACTAACTCAAAATTTTCTCACCGACCAATACATTTCGTTATCATTCTGGCTTTTCTTCTGAGTCTAAATTCATTAACGCTGGTGTGCCCACCCCAAGGCTCAGTTTTATTCTTCACTCTAGTTTTAATTTATATCAACGAACTTTTGAAAATCACCAGTAATCCGATAGTTTTGCAGATGATAGTACACTGCACAAGTGATTCGTCCCCATATCTTCAAAGGGTAAAATGCACGGACGAATAAATCCCCCAGAGATACTGTCATAAATGTAAACGAGGACCCAGAAAAAGTCGTAAATTGTGGTGACAAAAATTTTGTCAATTTTAATTCCGCCAAAACACAGCTTTTCATTGTTTCCAGATCAAAGACCGAGTTCCCAACGATATTTTAATCATTATGTGTGACGAACAATCAGTCAAATGCGTTCGTTTATTGGATGTCACAATTTCTAATTACCTACTCTGGAACGATCATATAAGGGGATTGCAAAAAGCGCGTTAAAAAAACACTGCCTCCTCAATGGACGTGTAACAAATATTTTACTCTCGTATCGATCACTACATATTTATAAGTCCTATATTTGTCCCCTGTGGAGTATTATTATCAAGTCTGGGGTGGTACATCTGTTTCCATCCTAGCTTTGTTGGACTCTAATCAAAAACGTTAACATCAAATTTAACATCAAATCTTGATTCGCTACAATATCGTCGCACTGTTGTTGATCTCGTTGCTTTTATTAAATATCGTCACCAGCAGGGCTCGGGTGAAATCGGATCCATCATACCTCAACCATAATCTTTTCTCCGGTTTTGGTTTGTGTAAGTAGTCAAACTGTTGAGATCACTCACTGTCACAGTGACAAAATGCAGAAGGATTTCTTTGCCGTATATCGTACAAATGGAATAATCAATAGTTTTAGGGGCGTTCAATCCACAAAAATTTAAAAATTCGTTGATCAACCCCTCAGAGCGCATGTTGTTGGTGCACCTAGGTCTTAAAAGGTATCTGTGTTGTTGTGACAAATATTGTAATTCCTATTACAACACTTTTTATTAACAAAAAAAAGTTCTTTGGAAAACCAAACCCTACCTCCCAAACTTTTTCTGTGTGCGCTCCTTGGTCTGGAAGTAGGTTATTGTTCCCCTAAACAATAACTTCACTTAATTTATTTGGTAGATTTCTTCAGCGACTTACCTGTTGCTGGTTTCTAGATTTTTGATCATTTTAAACGCACTTGTTTGAAAATTAATTCCAATTATTTTTTTTTCAGCAAGAATAAACTTTAACTTTTGTATCGATTAGAAAAGGTTTCATTCAGACAACTCTTTTTACTTTCGTTTAGATCTTTTAACGTTCGATGATTACATTGTTCATTTCAAGCGCATATTCAACCGGAGTATTCCCAAACTTTACTATTTCTCCTTTTATATTGCAAACATTACGAAAACATCAGTTTTATCAATTTCACTTTGTAGTTACAACCAACTAATCATTAAGTTAAATGTGTTCACTAACGAAATTTTATTTACATAAATATAATCACAGATCATTTATATTTAAATTATTACTCATACACAACAACGGAAACTCCAAGGCCTGGACGTTCATCACAATCATCGTGTACTTCCTGATCGCTGTCAATATCATCTTCATTAATTAAATCACTTTCATCGCTTGAACTATCTTCTCTCCGTATCTCATTTAACGTTCGATATGTTTTAAACAATTCCGTAACTTGAAGTCTGTCGGTCTTAACAATCTTAAGTTGCGCTAATCTTTCTTGAACTCGTTTTTCTTTTTCAATTAACCTTGCTACCGCTTGATTTTCATGAATTATTTTCATATGTTCTTTTTGTTGCAATTGTAATTCAATTGAATCGTGAAGTGATAAAACTACAGCCGCACTATTCAACAAAGGTGGTGGAGTTGCAGATGTTATTTCTGTATCACATATCAACTTTCTTGTTTTTTCTTTTTTTGGATCATGAACATCGGTTTTTGTGGTATAATAAGGTTTAAATTTGGCTTTAGCCGGATTAGTATTCTCTTTTGAACAAACATAGCTAATATGAGGATCTAAATCGGATACATGCGATTGCTGTGATGAAGAGCGGGATTGTATTGAATCATCATTTGATATAATTGACAGTTCCTCATTTTTCTGTTGAAATGATTTTATCTCATTTAAATCTAGTTCGGTTATTAGTTGTGGTTCCGGTTTTAAAATTTTAATGCGAACTTCGTCATCACGATGTTGTGCAATAATTTTTAAAGGGTTTGTTGTATCTAAATCATCATCACTATCAATATTCACTTCATCATCCACTTTACTATTATTACCATTCCATTCTAACGAATTTACTATTTTAGAACCCTCGGACGCTATATTTAATTCAGAGAAAAGTTCACAAGCAAGTGCAATTTCATCTCGTTTTGTTAATTCTTCACATATTTTTTGATAAGAGTTTTGAATTTTTTTTCCTTTATCTGGAAGACGATTTAAACGAACTCTGAAAAAATAATAATATTTATTAAGTTTCTGTTAGTATCTATTAATTATTTTGAATATTTGTGAGAATAAATAATCCAAACGTTTTTATTTAATTGCTATCTTCCACAGTGATCTTTTTTCATATCACATATTCTAAAGCTTAGTGAAGCGACAAAAAAAAATTAAGTCACTGATTATCCAAAAATATACATAGTGTGATTACACTAAACTGAATCTCTTTAACTTACTAAAGCCCCACAACAACATGCATTAATTGGCGTGATTTTGTGTTTTTTAATCGGATAGCTAAACAATCTACCATATAATGCATACCTTAAGATGTAGCAAATAAAAATAATATAAGTGGTAAAAGCTAATTGTTTTTAAAAAAAAACTTGTACTACAAAAATTTTGATTGCGCGAAAGGCTAACCTATGCTTCCTTAAAAAAAATTTGTTATGAACTCTGAACACTGGCCTCGGTTTATTTCGGACTCATTACAACAACGACCTTAGAAACTGTACCCAGACTTGATTGTCCAACAAAACCAGCCAACCTGACGAAGGAAAATTTGTGGTACCACTCAAGGGCAGTAGCAGAGTTCCTGAATCTGGACATGGAGCCAGGGAGTAACACCGCACCCGTCGCTACAACAAGAACACCATAGTACACTTCACAAGCCATTGGTTTCCCTATCTTCAAAGGGGAAAATGAATGAATGAATAAATCCCGCCCGGAGACGCTGTCATAAATTTAAACGACGAACTACACAAATCCGCCGATTGGAAGGGGTAACATAATTTTGGTCAATTTTAATTCCACCAAAACACAGCTATTGTTTTCAGATTCGATCTGAACGGACGACCTTGTTCCCTAAAGATATTTCAATTAGTATGTGTGACGAACAAATAAGCGAATGTGAAAAGCATTCGTTTATTGGCCGCCACGATTTTCAACTCGGGAACGACGGTATAATGATGATAGCAAAGAGCGCGACAAGAAAGCTGTGCCTCATTAGATGTAAAAATTTCACTCCGATTCAATTACTCCACATTTATAAGTCCTATATCCATTCCTGTATGGAGTATTGATGTTAAGTTTCGGCACCGTATCCGTTTCGATCCTGATTCCTGGGTCTTACTCTGTTTGAGTTGTTTGTGACCGAAATTTAACATCAAATCATGATTCCCTACCACATTGTCGCACGATCTCGTTGTTTTTTATAAATATCGACACCAACAGTGATCGGATGAAATCAGATCAATCATAACTTAACCATACTATTTTTCTCGTTTCGCTCGTCAAGCAGTTTGTGCCAACAACCAAACTGTTAAGATCACTATCACAGTGAAAAAATGCAGAGAAGTTTCTCCGTCCGTACAGTCCGTATGCTTTTCTTTTTATTAAATAGTTGGACATGTTTAGCACACTAAATATGAAATATTCATTATTTAGACTCTTTGAATATCCGAAGATAACATGTCAACTAGGAAAGAATGAGGGGTGGAAAAAGCTTAGCCGAAATCAATAGTCTGGAGAGCCTTCAATTCACAAATGTTTAAAAATAAAGTAAAGTAATTATTTTGATTCCTATGACTACCACATATAGTGTGTTATATATTTCACGATTCAAAGCCTATATATATTCTTCAGTAACCGGGGCTGCCAATTCCATCACCTGTGAGATAAGCTGACAAATGTCGCCCAGGCTTACTTACTTTTTCGGCAGATGTATGGACGGGGAGGAAGAGGAAACAGTGTTCCATCTGACCTGAGAGTGGTAATACTATGTAGTTGCAAAATGATTTGGAACACCGTTATTAAAAACTCTTACCAAACTAAGCATATTAGAATCACTAGTGCAAACTGTAGTGCAAATCGAAATCTTTAATATGACAACCGACCAATTCTGGTCTGGTGTGTCGTAGGACTTTGCGTTATTATAAGAAAGTACAACCTAACCTAAACTAACAATTTATTGAACACTTAAATTTAACATATACTTTTAATTTATATCTTTTAAACTTACTTATTTACTAATAGTTTTTGTTGTCGCTCTAGCAGCTCTTCCAATTCCGTTCTTGAAAGTTTTGTTATATCACGTATGATTTCCTTTGTGTATTTTGCATCAGCAGGTAAAAATAATGAGCCAGGTACTTTATTTAGACTTGGCTTCACACTCATTTTAATTTTTAATAAATTTGTATAGAACTGTTAAAAAAAATAGGCACGATAACAATTTTTTGGTTTTAGACAATTACTTTACTGTCATATCAATGTGTCCTAGATTCCATATTTCTCATTCATAATATATTAAAAACTATGCTATAATTTAAACACGAGAGACTATTTTGAACTATAATTTTTATTATTTTTTTATTTGTATATCCTCAATTAAACCCGTTTTTTGAATTTTTAGCAGACGAAGAAACTTACAAGACGCTCATTTTTTATATTTATTCAATATTTTGTGTTCTATGTTCTAACGTGATCAAAAATGATTTTTCTGTCACCTACTAGTATTAAACGCACTCATTTATCATGAAAAAAATGCCTGGTTTTAAAGATCAAAATGTTTTGAATTTAAATGTCAATAAAATTTTTTTATTATGGTTGTTTACGCTTTTTGTTTTGTTGTTTTACTCTTGCATTTGGTTGATAATTATTCTTGGTGGAATTGACTTTGCGTCTTGCGGGATAAATTTATCTTTTGTGATAAAATTAATTGTAATAAAAATACCATATAAAGCTTGACGCATAAATCCATTTTTTTCCCTTTGACTGTTTGGTCTTGGTAATAGAAAAATGTTTGACGTAAAATTTTGTGATACTTTTTATCATATGTATTATTGACAACGCACTATCGTACACCGTGAGAGCTAGAAAACAATCTTGGCATAAGTATTCTGCCCTGTCACAATATTTGTTCGCTCAACTGTAACTATAAAATTGTGCTATCATGATTGTTATCTTTAGAATACACCAATTTTGCATGAAGGACCAACTTCAAAATTATTTGTTTGAATTTATTTTTATTATTTAATTTTAAATGTCAAAATTATGACTTCGTAGACAGCAGCACACGTGTGTCAATTGCAAAGTATTTATGTAATATATCATAATCGAGAGATTGAAAGTTTGTGATCATATGTTATAATATATTTCATATTTTTATTTATATTAATTTTATTTCACTCAAGGTAATTTTATAATAATTTAATAAATGTGATCCTAATTACTTTACTTTCTAAAAATAGTCGAAATATGTCATGTCATCAAATAATGATGAGTTAATAAAGAAGTTCATCTCTTTGGGAATGAGTGAACAAAAGGCAAAAGAAACATTAAAAAATCCAAATGTTACAAAAAATTTAACATCAGCTTTAGATGCATGTAAAAATATTGTTATTCCTGATGGGACTGGTATGTTGATTTATCATATGGCATCGAAAATAAAACCACAAGTTTTTGCTCATATTCCATTTTTGGTAAGAAATATAATTGACAAAAAATTAGACTCCACTTTAAGAATTGATGCTGGATTGGAATTTTTGCTAGAACATGGGGTTAAGAAGGAAGACGAAATGAACGTAAATGATTTTGGTAAACATTGTGGTATTGGCATCGTTGTGACACCAGAAGAAATAGATCGTGCCGTTGAATGTTTTATTAAAAAATACAAAGAAGAAATTGTAAAACAGCGTTACCGTTATAATCAAGGAAAACTAATGCAGGAGGTACGTTCTGTAATACCTTGGGCTGATGGAAAAGCTGTAAAAAATGAGGTTGAAGTACAGATATTTGATTTATTAGGATCTAAAACGGAAGCGGATTTAGCACCTCAACCAAAGCAAGAAAAAAAGAAGGATAACAGTAAAAAAGATTCAGTTAAATCAGATCCTAACAGTACATTAGAACAAGATCAAAGTGAATCAAAAGATGGCGCGAGTACAATTGCTGAATTAATGAAAACAAAAGTTCATTTCCACGCACCTGGCGAAAATTATAAAACGGATGGCTACGTTGTCACTGATGAAACGTCACGTCTTTTAAAAGAACATTTAGCTACAACAGGAGGACGAGTTAAAACCAGATTTCCACCGGAACCTAATGGTATTCTTCATATCGGGCATGCTAAAGCAATAAATATAAACTTTGGATACGCGGCAGCACATAATGGAACTTGTTATCTGCGGTATGATGACACAAATCCTGAAAAAGAAGAAGAGAAATTTTTTGTCGGGATTAAGGATATGGTTGAATGGTTAGGATATAAACCAGACAAAGTTACTCATTCGTCTGATAATTTTCAACAATTATATGACTGGGCTGTTTTGTTAATAAAACGAGGGTTGGGGTATGTTTGTCATCAAAAATCAGAAGATATTAAAGGATTTAATCCTGAACCATCACCATGGCGAGATCGTCCGATTGAAGAAAGTCTGATTTTATTTGAGGATATGAAGAACGGTAAAATTGATGAAGGTGCAGCAACTTTGAGGATGAAGGTTACTTTAGAAGAAGGGAAACAGGATCCAGTCGCATATCGTATAAAATTTGTTCCACACCATAGAACAGGAAATAATTGGTGCATTTATCCTACATACGATTATACTCATTGCCTCTGTGACAGTATCGAAAATATCACACATTCCTTGTGTACAAAAGAATTCCAATCTCGTCGTTCATCTTATTACTGGCTTTGCAATGCATTATCAATTTATTGTCCGGTACAATGGGAATACGGACGTTTGAATGTGAATTACACTGTGGTTTCAAAACGTAAAATTGCTAAACTTATTTCAGAAAATATCGTTAGTGATTGGGATGATCCAAGGCTATTCACACTTACAGCTTTAAGAAGACGTGGGTTTCCAGCAGAAGCTATAAACAATTTCTGTGCTCAATTAGGGGTGACCGGTGCTCAAGGAACTGTCGATCCAGCTATGCTAGAAGCTTGTGTTCGTGATGTTTTAAACGTAACTGCTCCACGGACTCTGGTCGTTTTAGAACCACTAAAAGTTACCATAAACAATTTTCCGTATGAAAAAGCAATAGAGATCGATGTTCACGATTTTCCAAATAATCCTGAGAAATCATCCCATAAAATATTATTCGATCGTGTCATTTACATCGAATCATCTGATTTTAAAGAAAATCCAGAAAAGGGATACCGTCGTTTTTCACCAACCCAAACGATGGGGCTAAGACATGCTGGTTATGTTTTAAAGTTAGAAAAAATTATTCGTGATGAAAAAGAAAAAATCATTGAATTAGTTTGTTCCTGTGAATCCTCGAACACAGCTGTAAAACCAAAAGCTTATGTACAGTGGGTATCGAATCCTATAACAATAGAAGTGAGATTATATGATCGATTATTTAATCATAAAAATCCTGAAGATCAGAATGAAGTTCCAGGTGGATTTTTATCTGATTGTAATCTTGATTCATTGAATACGCTTGAGTCATATGCCGACGCATCGTTAAAAAACGCTAAAGTTTATGATAAATATCAATTCGAAAGAATTGGATTCTTTTCTGTCGATCCAGATTCAAAAAATAAATTAATTTTTAATCGTACTGTAACTTTAAAAGAAGATGCCGGAAAGACAGAATAAAATGATATTGTATTTTCAATTTTTGTACTCGGACTTTTTAAATAATTATATTCTTAAATTATTGCAATAAATTATTATTTCTGGCAATGAGTTGTTTTCTGTTGTTGTGACTGCTACTATTTCGACGACATATCTAAATTCAGGAATCTGCTGCTCTTGGGTGAGACAACAAATCTTCCTTCGTCAGGTACGCTAAGTTCTCTAAACATGTGAATTATTTGATTTACATCATGTGGAGTGTCCTTACATGCGGTACACTGGTAAGTAATTTATTTAAAGAATGGTTCTTTTTTTCCTCATTATATGTAGTTACTTCAGTCTGCAAGACCTAACTATTAAACATTTATTTTAAGCGACACTGAGTAGTAGTAGTAAAGTCTCATCTGTATGTGAGATCTGGAGTTAGATTATTGTAGTATAAATGAATGATACATTTTGTTACCCAACTTTATTAACGAACATGTAATGGGAAACATTTTTGACTAGAAACATTTGGGGATAACATGAAATTGGATATAGAATATGAATGAATCCAGCTTCGGCTACTTCTAACTGATAGACGCTTTTTTTATTATTTTATAAATGACAATGTTTTCCCTAAGAGGTCTTAAGATTAGACATTTACTAGGAGATCAACAACTTGAAACCAAGAGAGCAATACGTTAAATTTATTTGTCTCTTTTTTGGAATTTTTATTTTATTTTTTGGCAGAAAGAAGGTGGTATAATTAATCTCTGATAACAAATTCCTGGATGAAATACAAACTTTTAATTTATTGATTTAGTGTGATGCACAGAATATTTCTAGAAGGCTCTAGTGCATTTATTGAAGTTAGAAATAGTAACAGAGTTTTGTTATGGTGTCCGGCAATGCGTTGTAAATTGTAAGACCTTTATTGAAAACTCTGCTTTGCGTAAGCATACTTCTAGCGCAAACTGGCCTGTATAATAGGGTAATTATATAGAATTCTTCCGTCACTTCCGATGACCTTGAAAATGGAGTATGTTGTACAGCTTTTTATACTGAGCAATAATATACATATATATAGGGCGCGGAAAACATTACTTTAGGAGCTAGTTATAAAAAAAAATTTTTATTTTTATTTATTTATTTAAGTATAAAGATATATTATTTATGATTTATTATTTTATGTTTCACTCGCTTCTGCGACCCTGCAGACCTTCGATCGATACCGATCATTCTCCAAATCGATATTATTTTCCATTAAAGAAATTAACAATTTCTGCTCCTTGGTGAAACTTTTTCCCTATATTAGAAAAAATATTATTATAAAAATATGTTAAATAACAAATGTGATATTTAATTGAAACTTACGCGTGCTGACATATTAGCATTTGTTAACATATTAGCATTCAGCAATCTAAAATTTAAATAAAATATGTTATTGTAAAAAAAATTATTAACGACACTATTTATTTTCAAACCTTTTCCCTGTTCCCACATAAATAATTTTACAAAATAGGTAACCAGTAAAAGTGTTATACCAGATTTACTAGTAACAATTACTATTAACGCGTTATAGTAACAAGACCAAGACAAACCCAAGACCGCTCGAACAAAATGTCCCACCTCGTCTTGTGTAACAAGTCTAGGGTTTGTCTGGTAAGACGTGTCTTTAGGTTGTCTGGTCAGACATGTCTTTAGTTTGTCTTGGTTAACCTAAGCCACAAAGCAACCTTGTTATTGATTTTTGGAAATAAAATACATTTTTATAATTTTAAGTTTTTATTGACTGCAAATAAATTAATAAATATAAATATATATTATTTCTTAAAGAACTAATTAAAACAATAATACAACAATTAATAATATTAAACAATTCAATATTTTATCAAATAATATAATCTGCAAAACTAAAATGGTATTAAATTAAACTAAAAGAATTGCATATATAATTTTCTTAATTTAAAACATATCAACATTTAATTGATTTGAATACTTACTTTTATAGATGAATACTTACAACTATTGTATATTTTCCTTATTAATTTTTAAAATAAATTTGGCTTATTAAATATCAAACATAAACTTTAACATGATTTAAATGAAATGACCGACATATATATTACAAAGTCGTAAAAAACATTGGTTCAAACCCATGGTAAAATGAAAATATTAAAATATATTCGTTATACCATGGTTCAAACCATATATTCTTGAAATTAGTTTTGATCTTTTTCATATTATGCGATGGCGCTATAAGAGATATATGTCTATCTCGCTTCCTCTAATGCACTCTTATGAATGATAACAAACTAAAGACCTGTTACTATAGTAACAAAAAATCTAGTGGGATGGAATGTCAAAAATTTGAATTATGGGGAGTAAATTTTTCCCAACAAACATTTTTCCCAATTGACGGAATACACTTTAGGGAAAAAAAAAAAACTGCTGTAAAATTTTTATTCCCTATTCCCCGGGAAATATCGGAATCAGGCTACAGAAGGAGTTTTAATTTGAATCCTCTTGAGTTGAACGGCGAACGGATACAAGTAGTTAAAGAGATTAAGTAATGGGTGTGATCCTCGATAGCAAGCTCACTTGGAACTCACACCTTATGGTGCTATTACACACAAATTATATTCAGTTGCTATCATCAACTTTTCAGATGATAGTATTTATATTTTTTGACTGTAGATGGCGAAAAGATCAAGAACTGCAATAATAGCAATAATAATAATAATAATTTTTAAACAACAATTTCTAAAAAATCATTAGTTATTTAGTATTAATATTGTATTATATAATCGAATATATCTAAATTAGTGGTATATAAATTGTAAATAAATTATATACTGCAAAAGTAAATGAAATGACAAAATGGCGACAACACATTATAGAGCAATTGTTGTAGCTTGTACAAGAAGAAAATGCGCTCAGATTTAAAAAAAAATGTGAATCGAAAATACGTAAAGAAAACGTAAAATTTTGACATTAAAATCTTGAAAATATGTATTTAATCATTTTGTACCTAATATAATATAATTATTATTTTGATTTTAATATGAAAATCAATTAATTTGATAATCGGTTTTAAACCGGTTGAATTTGCAGATGAAATCATCTGACAATTTTCTAGCAGTTAATTAGTAAACCAAATAATTTTTCAAGAAGTCAGTTGCTATCAGCTAACTTTTCTTGCAGTTTTTATATCTATCTCGCGCATGCTATCCCTCTTTTTCTCATACAAAATATTTTTCATCAACTTTTCACATGGTAACTGCAAAATTGATTATGGGAGCTGAATTTTATTTGTGTGTAATAGCACCATTAAACATGTCTCAGACAAAACAAACAAGGTTTTCTTCGCGTGCAGAATCTTGTTTTGAAAAGCCTTGGGAATGGGGCTTAAGCTCCAAAATGATACTTTGGTTACATCAAAGTATAATAAAATCCATACAGTCATGTTTTTGTTGTTGTATAGTGACGGTGCGTGCCATACAGTCAAACACAGCTTTGGCTTAGTGCGGCCAAAAACAAACCAAATATCTTCTCAGATAGTGCTCACAAAAATACAGATGTGTGGCTCTGTGCCATAGGTGCTTTTAGAACCACACCACCATCTGCAATGGAGATACTTCGCCTACTACCTCCATTGCACCTATACATCAGATCTGCACCAGCGTCTAGTGCTCGCATACTGCAGTTAGTCGAAACACTCAAACCTGGTAATCTAACCGGTAATCTAACGATCCTCTCGGAACAGAGAACAAAGTGGAGACTAACCACATTTCGATCTAGATTCACGGTTTATTGTCAAAATAGTGGCCAGGGAAGAGATTGAGAGCTACTTATAAATACTAACATCCAATACCAGCATCTGGTTTTACGGATGGATCCCGAACCAATGATGGCACTGGTGCAGAGTTGTTTTGCCTTGGGGTTTTAGCACTGGGTATCTCTGCAAAAGTACTTCAAGCCGAAACCTTTGCCATCAACTACTGTGCAATGCTGTGTACCGAAAGAGAATACAGCAACACAGATATATACATTATTTCTGATAGTCAGGCGACGCTATTGGCTCTGAATTCAACGCGCTTCAATTCAAAGCTGGTATGAGAATGCTACAAAAATTGCAAAACCTAACCACGTTACACTTGTGTGGGTACCTGGTCACACAGGAGTACGCGGCAATGTAGAAGCAGACTTGCTAGCCAAGAAGATCGCCAGTACAAAGTTCAATGGTCCAGATCCGTGCTTTGGATTTACCAAGAGTTCGCTCAAAAGTCAAATGCGTTATCCAAAACGGAAACAGAAACAAAATAAGCTACTATGGAGTATGCGGGAATTAAGGTCTACTGAATTCAAACAAGTTTCTAGGCATCTTATCCGTCAACCCTCTTAAAACAATCGATCTTGAGAGAGTCTCTGAAGATCTTAACATTGGGCTTGACAGGATAAATAAATTAGATAAATCATTCATTACCTTAACAAATTTGGCTCCAACAGATGCAGATTCTGCAACTTGGAGACAGAAACCATGGAACACATTATCTGCAATTGCTTAATTAACTATGTTAAGGGGCTCGGATTCGACCACATTGAACATCCTGCGTTGGCTGCTAGAATAACTAATATCCTGGTCTAACACTATAAATATTTTCTCCATTAGTATAAAAAATTCGAAAACTTGTCGTGAGGCATACGTAAGTAGCCTGTCTCCCGTGGGCAAAGTGGAATATTCCTTTAGACGAGCAAATCTGCTATATGCGGTGTTAAAATCTCTAGTCAAAAGGTCATCAAAACAATTTTCGCAATCTACGTTATTAGATTTGACCAAATTTAAAATATACCCTGCAATGTTATAAATAACGTTTTCAGTTTTTTTATCCAAATGAACAGGATCTATTCGTTGCCTATCTAAGTTTTCTAATCCTAAGAGTTCGGTTTCTAATATATCTTCACTGCTCTTTTTTTTTAAGTAATCTAAGAAACCATCTAAAAAGTCCCTATCATCCTCATCGTATGAACTATTCTTTCCATCTTCTAAATACTGGGACACGCAGATGAGCCTTAAGTTTTGTTTAAAATTAAGAGCTGATGGTTTCGGCTGCTTTAATCTAACACTACTGAAGATGTTTTCGACACAATCTTGGGAAAATCGACTGGTTAAAACGAATCTAAAACTTGCGGATTCTAAGAGAAATTCTGATGTTCTAATCACTGACAAAGTTGAAAAAATTAGCCCTGTTTGAAAAGGTTTTCAAATTCCTTTGTCACCTACTTTAATTTCCCTGCAAATTTCTATAAAATCGTTTAAAAATTTTTTTGCCCTTTCATACTTATCCATACGAGAAAAACTAAGCGCTAACAGGCAGCTAATATACATATACAATTGATGAAACTGATAAGCCTAAACAGGCATTTTAATTTAATCATACGCCTAAACATGCAGGTAACATATATACAATTGATGAGCCTAAACAGGCATGTAATATACATACAACTAATAATGGTGAGCGCCAAAGCAAGCTTGTTGTATGCATATTTATTGACGAAATGATTAGCCTAACAAGCAATAAATTTAATCATGCGCCTAAACAGGCAAGTAACATGCATATACAATTGATGAAACTGATGAGCCTAACAGGCATTTAATTTAATCATGCGCCTAAACAGGCAGGTACCATATATATAAAACTAATAATGGTGAGCGCCGAAGCAAGGTTGTAACATATATAGTGATGAAATGATGGGCCTAAACAGGCATTTGAATTTAATCACCATAATCACGTTGTATATGTAATTAAAAAGAAAAGACAACACTTTATTCCTTGCATTATAAAAAATATATCTTTATAAAAATGGTCTTGTATATAGTAGACTCCTTCCTTGAATTTTACTTGCAAAGCATAACTTTCTGTTCACACAAAATACTCTCAAACTAGTGATGGGCAAAACTGTTATTTTTAAATAACATAAACAACTGTTGTTGCTATTTAAAAACAACTGTTTTAAATAACAGGTTAGAAATAACAGTTGTTATTTTTTCTCATTTCTGTTTCTACTACGTTCGTATATTGTAGATTTTATATTTTTTACTTTTATTTTTTTTCGTTCAATGTAAAAAGGAATAAAATAAAATCTATTTTTTTTAACTATCCGTTTACCGTACTGTAGTGTACATACATATTACATACATATTTTTGATTGTTTTATTGTTAGTTTTCGGCCATTGAATTGCTTGATAAAAAAAGAAAAATTTTAGATAATGATCTCTATTTTGGTAAATAATTTTTTTTAAATAATTTAATAATGAATAATTTTTAATTTGTTATGCATGAATTAAATTATGAAATAAATAAAATTATTTATTGTTATTTATTTAAAATAATTTATTGAACGAATTTATTTAAAATTAAAATAAATAAATAAATATAAATTAACTAATTTTTTTTCGATTTTTATTTATATTAATTCATTAATTTTAAATAAATTTTATTCCTACATATTCCGACTGATAAGGGCAAAACTACGTTTTTCTTTTTTTTATTAATACAGTAAAAAACATAAGTCGTGTTCGATTTGTCTGAAGTAACTGTATTATCTGAAAAAAATGTATCGAATTGTTGATGTTATTTTTCGTAAACTAAGCTATTTTATATTCATATCGATCACCTCACTTATTTTCATACAAATTTTAGCAAAATTAAACTAAAAGAAAAGAAAAACAAAAATATTATAAAAAAAATCTCTAAGTATATATGTATATTTCTTTAAAATAACTATCTGCCAACAAAATCTTATTCCCTATTAATCTTAAACTGTTTAAATAACAACCTATTATTTATTTTGTACTGTTGTTTTACAATAAACACAGCAGTCGAAAGTCAAAGACTGCTTTTTAAAACGACAGCGGTTAGGCAACATGTTTAAAAATAACAACTGTTATCGACTGTTATTGTCTACAACTGTTATTTTAAAACAGTTCTTGTATCTGTTATTTTTGTTTATGCGCAACAGCTCGTTACTGCTTTTTTCAAATAACAGTTGTTTAATAACAGGTTTGCAAATAACAACCCAACACTATCTCAAACATTATTACTTATTGCTTCCAAACATTATTTATTGAAAAACTGTTGATGTTTTGTACATTATTTTTTATTACAAATAAATTGTATTAATTTATTATCAACCATATTTATTTAATTTAATTTAGGTTAAATCAGAAAAGAAACAACATGACCTTTCAATTAAGTCTAAACAACTAAGCCAAAATCTAGAATAAAAATGTGTTATACCCAGTAAAAGTGTTATACCAGATTTACTAGTAACTTACTATTAACGCGTTATAGTAACAAGACCAAGACAAACCCAAGACCGCGCGAACAAAATGTCCCACCTCGTCTTGTATAAAATGTATAGGGTATGTCTGGTAAGACGTGTCTTTAGTTTGTCTGGTCAGACATGTCTTTAGTTTGTCTTGGTAAACCTAAATCGTGTAACCACCTTGATATAGAATTTGGAATTTTTGTAAATAAAATACATTTTAATAATTTTGTTTAAGTTGTTTATTATCTGTAATACAATAAATAAATATAAATATAAAAATATTTCTTAAAGATATGTTTAAAATAATACTATATATACAGTTATTAATTATCATATATCAATCTGAAAATATAAAATGGGGTTAAGCTAGAAGAATAACATATATAATGTTTTAAAATTTGATTATTTACTTATATATAAATATAGGTACTTACGTTTACAATTCCCTTAATTATAGTTAAAAAATTTAAATATGATTAATAACTTTAATTATAAATTCACTTTATTAAAATTAAATGGTCGACATATATACATAAAACGTAAAAACACAATTGTAAATTGTTCTCATATAATAGTTTCGATCTTTTTCGTATGTGCGTATAAGCAGTGGAACTATAAGAGATGTATGCCTTTCTCACTTCCACTAACGCACTCTTATGAATGATAACAAACTAAAGACGTGTTATACTAGTAACAAAAAGTTTAGTGGGTAAATACCCATTGCATGACACGTATTTGCTTACATCAGCGCCGCAGCTGTTGAACACTGCACTAATTAGTGCTAAACAACTGCCTTTTCGATATCGAATACGCCAATTTTTCTAATATGGTGAGAACTAGAACTCAACTCATCGAAATGGCGAAAAAGTCAAAATGACATTAAAAATGATAACAAAGCAGAATAATTCCACTAAGGTAGGAAAATATTTGACTATTATGAAACTAATAAAATTGTTAATATCTTTTATTCTTCTTACAGTGTGGTGCAATGGGTTTTCATAACAGCAGAAGATGTCAACGCTGGATCAACACAGATAGAGTGAGTATTAAATTAAATAACAATAATACTTTTTCACTATCTTGTAGCAATCTTGATAGAACGTTAACAGTTATCATATTATAGGAAGCGGAAACTCGCATTTTTTGGTAAGTATTGGGGTGGAGCATGTATTCCTTTAATCGAGGAGCTAATTTGAAAATGCTGCCATATTGATAATCTACTAACTGTTTAATGTGGTCTGCTTTAATAACGTTAGAAGGTAAGTCATACTTGGTTTGCAGGGCGTGTGGTATTTTGAAAAATTTATTATTGGTAAGACTTTGAATAAGATTTTTTAAGATATGTGGAATATCAGCAAAAAAAGAAAGGCTGCGAGCGGGATTTATCGGGTGTAGACAGGAACTGACGGTAGATTTTTGTTTGTGCCTAAGTTGGAATTCATTCCACATCTGTAAATAGGTACTGCACATATCTGTGGTTATGCTGCTAATTTTCAAACCTATAGCTTCACTACGCTTTATTATATCTAAAATTAAAAAGTGAAGATGAGTACCATTAGTGAGTTCGTTTGAGAAGTGGTATGCTACTACTTGCTTCCATCTGCTACTATAACTTGCTAACATAACAACTAATGCATTGCTTGCATTACTATCACTAATACGTAGAGTGGTTTTTCCTACAAAGTTTTGTGTTGATGGGTCATAATCGTGTGCTTTTTCTATTTTCATCTCATCTAAATATAATCCACAGTGTTTTTCTTCCTCACGCATTGTACTAACCTTTAATTCTAAAAAGCTGAAAATATTATCAGATGCACCTTCCCGAAAATGAAAGTTTTCTAATCTTCTTCTTAAGGTCCGTTCAGATGGAAGCGGCGATTTTTTTTAATAAGCATTTATATCCCCTTCTACCACACGCAAATTTTATTTGTAGTGAAGACCTGATGGTGGCCTTCATCCAAGGAACCCTTTTTTTCATGCTAACCTTTGGTTTTGATCTTTATTGAATATCTTTATCCTATTCCCAGTGGCCCTCCTATATTTACCTAAAAGGTTGAAATACTTCTGTTTCATTGACTCCTTTTCCTGCCTTAGTTCTTTAATTTTTTTGTCTTTTTTCTCTATAAGCTGTTTCAGAACCCTAATCTGATTCTACTTCCATCTCCATAGCTTCCACATATTCTACCTGAGCAGGCATGTTCAAATTTCCTTTCTTTATGGTCGATTCTAATTTGTCGCTAGAAACAAATTCATCTAATTCATCCTTAAAATCCTCATACAAATATTCAACCTGGAATTCTTGATCTAAATATTCTACCTGAACCTCTTCATCTACAGAGCTACTTTCATCTACTTTCTTTAATCCTGAAAAATCTTCACCTGCGGTCCCTCTTTTAACAAGAAATTCAACGATCAAGGAAGGGCAAGCATTTTTTTTAAAAGAACCTTTCCGTTTTTAAAAGTGAAGCTATCCGAGTCAAAGTGATGGGAACATAATTGATGAATTCTGTCCAAGCTTTACGTTACTCGGCATTGATTGGAAAATAAAACATTCGGTCTCTATGCCTCCGATGGCTAAAACAATTGGGAACGCTACATGACATTGTCAATTTAAAAAAAAATTGCACTTCTTTGCGTTAGGATGTTAGTCAAATTTTGATTTATACTTGTATAGCCGTATAGCCAAAATAAAGGATTGACCTTCAACTACAAAATCGTAATATGGATCGAAATATTCAATTATAAAAACAAGATAAATTAATAAATAAAAAACTACTATTTAGTGAAAATAGTCTTACCGATATCAGAAGAGCTAATCTGCAGGACGAGCTTCAAAATCCTCAAAATAAAAAAGTAATTATATTATTAATATATCGAATTTTGAATGTGGTGATTTTAATCCTGGCGAGACGTCACATATTATCTTCAAAAAAATAGCACGTCATATTTTGTTCTCGCTCCTGACCATTGTGAACAAAAGATGTGCACTTGATCACGCATATATTTTGATGAACAAGTGGATGAATTTTTGATACTCCCTGAATTCAATGAAGTGCTTTTTTTGGCTGCTCTACAGCTAGAAAAACATACGCTAAAACTAGCAAAATGTTTAGATGTGTCATCCATAACCGTTATGGTCCCGGCCGTATACTAAATAAGACTAACGCCTGCTCAACCCGAGACTGCTATTGAAGATGGAGCATAATACTGGATCTGAAAACGAAAATTCAAAGTTATTTTAAAGGAATTAATTTAATTTAATAAATTATGAATTTACTTGAATCCTTGCAGGATAATTTAGAAGAATATAGCTGAACAACACTTTTTGTGTCTCAATGCCGTTTTATTTTATTTTCAACGCCGCTCGTTGTTTGTGATTCGAACCATTGTCGCCGAATGGCCAGCATTTTTTGTATAGTGGTCAATGAAACTTCCACAACCTGCGGGTGTAATAAATACGCGTCAACATGTAAAATTTTCGGGAGACTCTGCGAGGCCATTTCCAAAGCGAATCGATGCTAACTGAAGGGTGTTCAGGAATGTTGATATTGCTTGATACCGTGCTGCAGTACCAAAAAACACCGACATAGGTGGTCATTGGAATCGTTGAACCACCTCTCGAAGTCGTTCAATGCCAGTCTATTGTGAGTCCCACGATCATCTAGAAGCTGAACCTTAGAACGATCTGCTGCAATTCAATACCGATATATAGAGTTGCCTTTTGATGAAGGGAATCGTCTCTCGTTTGGAGGCATTCTGAGCATAGACCCTGTGGTATGAGATCCAGCCGTTCCTAGCACAGGTGTGCCAATTTTCCACATGGAAGCGTATCATGAAGCGATAATTTGATTACTCCTTAAGCTACAAATTGAATTAAAAACACAAAATATATTACCTTCTTGAATGCTCCAATTATTTGTTACACCTCCGTCCTCCGTATAAGAAAATTATCCTTTGCTTTCAGGCTTCTTTTTCCTCTACACTGATTTATGTTGTGCCCTTAAAAACGTTAAATAAATACAAAGCGCAAAAATTACACAAAAACAAAACTTACAATAAACATTCGCGCCACAAGAATGACAACTAATAATATACGCACTAATACCTTGATAAAAATCTTTCGAACAGTCCAGCCGCCATATTGAATTCTTTTGAACAGTCCACTTCGAAAATCACCTGGCCACTTTCTATTTATGTAGGCTCACTAGACAGTATACAAGCTAATTACGTCAATATTTAGGGATAATCATCTTTTAAAGTGGGTTTAAAGGTACTTTGGAGTATTTTCAACCTATGCCAATTTCGTTATATTCTAAAAATGGCAACTGTTAGAAAAAACTGAATACGATAGAGATTTTAGATAAGTTTTTTTTATAGAAGTTAGTTTATAGAAGTTTTGTAGTTAAATAAAAATATTTGCTTACAGAACAGCTTTACAAATATGTATTCGTAAAGATGTGTTCATTTTTGTATTGCTGGTAATTATGTTAGACTGTTGTTAGTGTGATACTGCTATTATTGCTGAAGATGATGTCACACAATTTTGCTTTTATGTATTTAATGTTTAAAAATATCGAGAAAAAAATTATTAAAATAAAATCAACAAAATATATAACTTATTCATTATCTTTTATTTAAGCAGGAATCAGGTAAAATAACATTTTAAGGCAAATTTTTCCTAAAATAACGAGTAGTTTAATTAAACGAGAAATGAATAAAATTTTGAATAATACCTACTTATCAAAGAACAGTTCATGCTGCCACCTAAGATATGTTTGTGTAACTATATACAAATTGTACACAGTACCACCCTCCGATTAAATATAAACACCATCAAACGCACCAATACTACAAATTAGGTGCTTTGTAACGGCGGACATTTCAATTATTTTGATTTTCAAACTTAATTATAATTTCATTAATTTTCTCCAAAGTCGCTATATTTTTGTATGCTACTGTGTCGCTACATTTTTATACGCTACTGTTGATTTTAGTTACGTCACTCAATTTCAACATTAAACATGTTTGATTTAAAGTTTTTTTTATACGTTGGAGAAACGTTGATTGTTGGAAGGGGAAACAGAGGAAGAAAATTTAATATAAAAACGTGAATTTTTGTAAGAAATTCAAGCAGTATAATTTTAAAACTCATTATGTGTTGTTATTATTAGGGATAAATTTTATTTGTTTAAATTTGTGATAAAATTTAATTTGATGTATCATCATAATAATTGTTTAAGTTTTTTTAAACAATATGAAAATAAAAATAAAAATTATTTTGTGTAAAAATGCTAAAGAAAAATTATGATTGCGTTTCGTTTTTGTTAATTTATTCCTTGTGAAAAGTAGGGATGATGTTGTAAAGAAGTTGATTGGTTTAAAATCGTTGGAAAAAACGGCTTCAACTGAAGTAAACATGTTAAGATTTTTAAAGTTGGCACAAAAATTTAATTGTTTCTCTTTAACGGGTTTCAATAATAAAGAATGTCGTCCATTCATTGTTGATGGTCAGCAAGTGGGATTAATTCGACCAAATGTACTTAAACAACTATTTAGACATCCAGAAATGTCTTGTTTTCGTGAAAATGATAATGTCACACAAGGAATTATTGAACTTAATCCAGCATTTAGAGATTATAATGAAACTATTGATAAAATATTACGAGAATTTAGAAATGGTGGAGCATTTGTAACACTTAAAGGATGGTATGACGAATGCTACGAAGTAAAAACAACTAGTGGAAATTCTCTATTGAAAATGGAGAGATCGGCAACATGTTTATTTGGAATAAGAAATTTTGGTGTTGATATTAATGATTGTGTCAGACATCCAACCAAAGAATTATGTATGTGGTTACACCAAAGATCTGTCACAAAACAAACATGGCTAGGGAGTCACGATGAAGACAACATTGATGTAATAACGTAAGCTAATTTAATTTGATTTATATAATAATTTTTGATTTGCTTTTGGTTACTTTATTTTATTTGTGCTACTTAATAAGTATTTTTGCTGTGATAGTTTTCTGATATATAAGAGATTTCCAAAGGTAAAAGTTTGTTTGTTGTGTAAACTCAGTGTTTTTCAGTGATAATAGTTTTGAGCTATCTCCGGTGTAAAATTAAAATGATAATTTCTTTAAAAGTTCAAATTGTTATACGTGGCTCCGAATCAGAGTCAATTATTATAGCTTCACTCAAAAAGTCTATAGTTACTCCATTGAATAAAATATATATTTATTCAATGAGTTAAGCCGGGCATTCACATACAACGGAAACAAAAACTGAAACTGAACATTTTCCGTTTCTGTTTCTGTTTCTAATTTGGTTGACGGTGGTGAATAATAAAACAGAAACGGAAACCGAATTTTGTTTGAGTTTGTGAATTTGTTATCCATTATGAATAATATAATTGAAGAATAACAAAAACAAATTCTGTTATTTATTAAACCTATTTATTAAATTCAAAATTCAAAGCTTTTGTTATCACAGTTCAAAATAATAATTAATATTATGTGACAGTTTCTGGTCATGTGACAGTTTCGGTACTGAAACAATTCAATTTTAATTATTTCCGTTTCAGACAAAACAGACGAATTTTCCGTTTCTGTTTCTAAAGCCGGACATTCACATACAACGGAAACAGAAACCGAATTTCATACAAATTTGACAGCCAACTAAAACAGAAACCGAATTTAGAAACAGAAACGGAAAATTCGTCTGTTTTGTCTGAAACGGAAATAATTAAAATTGAATTGTTTCAGTACCGAAACTGTCACATGACCAGAAACTGTCACATAATATTAATTATTATTTTGAATTGTGATAACAAAAGCTTTGAATTTTGAATTTAATAAATAAAAATTATTTGTTTTTCTTATTCTTCAATTTTATTATTCATAATGGATAACAAATTCACAAACTCAAACAAAATTCGGTTTCCGTTTCTGTTTTATTATTCACCACCGTCAACCAAATTAGAAACAGAAACAGAAACGGAAAATTTTCAGTTTCAGTTTCGGTTTCTGTTTCCGTTGTATGTGAATGCCCGGCTTTATTAATTTTACTCGCTATTATCGAACTCACCCAATGTCAATCCCTTAGTTGGAACGTCAGGAAATTATAAAATCAACACAATGTCAAATTTTACATTATTTAACCGTATATTTGTATTAACAAATTCGTTAAACCCTTCAAAATATGCTCGGTTATTATCTAAAGTAATCCTTTTGGACAATGTAAGATATAAAAATAAATAATTCACTTTATCTCAATATATACAATAAATAACCTCAAATATAATGTATTTCAGAAAAGTGAATATGCAACCGATGTTACTGCTACAGCAGTACCTTTACCAAAAAAAGAAACTATAAGCAAAGCAATGAAATCGTATTTAGAGCGAGCTCAAGAGCATGATGAATTTATGAAAACTCAAAATTTAGAGTTTCAGATAGGCAAAAGGCATTTAGCAAATATGATGGGCGAAGATCCAGAAACATTTACACAAGATCAAGTTGATGTATACTTAGATTGTTCACAAAATATATAATATAAACAATTTAGCATTTTAATTTTTCTTTTAGGCTGCAATAGAATATTTATTCCCTTCTGGTTTATACGACAAAAAAGCACGTCCTATGATGAAGCCACCAGAGGAAATCTTTCCACAACGTAAAGCAGCCGAATTTGACGAGTCCGGCAAACCACATCATAGTATGTTCTATACAGGACAACCAAATTTTTTTAAGCTTTTATACGATATTGTTGAAAATATCAATGAACAAAATAGTTTTGAAGATAGAATGATTCGTAAAGGTAGTACACCAGATCCAAGTTTGCAATTGTAAGTTAACCTATTATATGTTATTTTAAAATATTTGATTGCCGTTTGTTTTTGGTGTTGATTTGAAATACCATTTTTAAAACACCTGTTATATAGCATTCCAATCAGTAATTGGTTGATGTTAAGTATTACATTTTATTCTAAATTCATAAAAATACTAAATTTACATTATATTGTTTGTATCAGTCTTGAAATAACTGCCATGAAAATAATTGAAAAACGTAGGTTCCGAACGACCAAAGATTGAAAAACATTTGCTATAATTAGGAATGCCAAAAGTGGTCAACAATCTCTATGCGTATGGTTTTCTGTCCCACCGTTGTGAAGCTGATGTAATATTTTATGACTGACGAACAGTCTCGATAAAAAAGATGACTTTAATCTTAGTTTAAGTTTACTATCGCTGGTGTACTCCAAGGTCCAGTTTGCATGGAATTAACCATAAACAGGATAATTATATATGTATATATTTATATATAACTACAATTCAATTTCCATAAATTATCCACAATATAGTTGACATGGTATCTTCGGATATTTAAAGAGTCTGAATAATGAATATTTCATATTTAGTGTGCTAAACATGTCTAACTAATTAATGAAAATAAAACTTGTTGATTACTCTGAAGGGTATGATACCTGAATTTGAAGGGTTGATACCTTACAGTTTTAAAGTATCAAGACTTCGGTCTGTGTAAATGTTTTTTTATATAGTTTTTAGAAGGTTTTTATAGAGATATTAATATTTTTTTTGGCAGAAATTTAGAATAAAAATAAAACTCAGCAAATAAACTAAGAAAAAGGAGAAAAGTATTTTATTTCTGCTTAGTGTATATTACAAAACTAACACAAAATATGAGTGCGTTGCTGAAATATAACAGCTCATAAATAAAAAATAAACATGATAACACAAAAGAAAGAAAAACGAGGATTTAGAGACAATGAAGAAAAACATTTTTTTTAATGGAAAAAAGCTTGTCAATTTGCCGAATATCCACTGGTTGGTATATCCACTCGATTGTAAGTTCATTTAATGTGTATCCATGTTTTGTTTTAGGTAGATTTCATAGAAGAGTCTACCTATTTTTAAGTTTAATTTTTTAATGTGTCACAAAAAAAACCATACGCTAAATAAAAATCCACTGGTTAATTTGCTTGGACATTATTTCTGTATAAATGCCACATTAGAAGAACGCAATTTTCAATCTAATCCGATTCCTCAAGTTTCTCACAAAATTATGCGGATAATTTTTTGTAAAAATATTCGAAAAATGCTTTTAAAAATTAACACTTACAAGGCATCTCGGCCAGATCGTATTCCTCCTATTATTCTTAGGACATTTGCTAGGGAGCTAGCACCAATCCTCACTAAAATTTTCTATCTGTCATACAAGAAAGGAATTTTTTCCCGATATATGAAAAATAGCTACTGTTCAGCTAAAAAAGGGTATTAAAACGGATCCAACAAATTACTGAACCATTTCAATTTTATCGGTTGTTGCTAAAAAATTTGAGAAATATATTAATTTTAATATTATGAGCTTCTTAAAGTCTTCAAAATGACTTAATGAACGACAATACGGCATTCAAAAGGGAAGAGCGACGAGCGATCTACTTTCCTTTGTCACACATGTCTGGAACTAATTGCTTGAAAATTATGGTGTGACAATCGATGTTGCTCTTGATATTTCGAAAGCATTTGATAAAGTATGGCATAAGAACCGTATATGCAAATTGAGATCCTATGGTTTATACGAGCAACTTATATCTTAGACACAGAGCTTTATATTTGATCGAAAATTTCGGTTCAATGTTGACGGTGTGTCATCGAATATTTTTTCAACTAATACAGGTGTTCATCAAGGACAATCCGGGTCACCAACTCTTTTTCTTATCTATATTAATGACTTGTTAGATTCAACGATTCATCCTATACATAGTTTTGCTGATGATAGCTCGCTTCATGTGCTTCTTGGGGCACCTAAATTATATACATCCTTAATGCTTAGTGAGTGTAGATCAAGTTTGATAGATTCCCTAAACACTGATCTAAAAACAATTATGGATTGAGGTATTGCTAACAGTGTTGAAATCAATACAAGCAAAACACAGATTTGTCATTTTTTTCAGAATAACTACACCTAATCCTATTTCATTAAAGTTTGGCTCCAATGATGTTTTGTAGAAAGAGTCTGTCAGACTTCTAGGAATTGAGATTGAAAATATTATGAAGTGGAATAGTCATACTTTTAATCTGGCCGATGTCGTTAGTTTTTCAACAGCAAACAGCTTCTATTAATTTACAAATCATTTATACGACCCGACATGAAGAACTGTTCTCACACGGTGGAGCATACTTGACTCTTTTGATTAGTCTAAATTGCCTTGATTCTGTACAGTGAAGAGCTATTAAACTCATTGCATGGTGTCCACCAGGTATGGAATTCTGGAAAGTCATGGAAAGTCAGGGGATTTTATTTTGGTCAGGGAAAGTCATGGAAAGTCATGGAATTTTTGTTATTTTCTGGAAAAATTTTATTTTAACAAAAACTTTTTTATAAAAATAAAAATTATATTGCATGCATTCTTTATTTTACTTATGTATGTCTCCTTTATACGTATTTAAAATATTTTTATAAGCGACATAGTTTATAATACAATCTATCTAATGTTATATTTTGAATGTCAGTTCTTTAAAATTTTTGGATACTCTAAATTTTATGTAAACGTTCAAATTAATATTTTTTCGTCAATGATGCAAAAAATTTCTTTACATTATGTCGCTATGACAGCTGTGATCTCTAACTAACTGGCAAAAGAATATATGTATTTATTAAAAACAACGAGATCAGCAACAGTGCGATGAAGTTTAAGGGCATCAAGATTTGCTGTTAAATTTCTATCACGCACAAATCGTATATCATGCATTGAACAGACTCCAATACAGCCATTAGATGCAGCTTGACAGCCCAAACTTGACGGCAATACTTCATACAAGGACGCATATAGGACTTATAAATATTAAGTCAATAATGTGGAGTGAAGTATTTTTCAATTTTTATAAAGGAGGCCGAGTTTTTTACACATTGCTCATTGTTATTGTTATTAAATGAACATTTCATAGTAAGTCATCTGTAATGGTGACTCCCAATAAACTAATGCTTTCGCATTAACGTATTTAATCTCCACACATATTGGTTGAAATATCTTTGGAAAACTCAGTTTTTAAACTAGAAAAAATAGTTGTCTTTTTGGAATCAAACTTGATCAAATTTTGATTACCCCAATCAGAACTTTAAGCTACTAGTTTACTTTTAGTGCTGCATATCTGCGGAGCGATGGATTTTATCATTTGAAGATTGGGTGAGCAATAATTTGTGCAGTTTTACCATCTGCAAAACTATTTATCGGGTTACTGTGGATTTACAACAGTTTGTTTATATAAATTAAAAATAGAGTGGGGAAAATTAGAGCTAAAGTGCACCAATAATTAATTAATTTAGACTTTAAAGAAAAGCCATCTTAGTAAATGTTGCAAATTTCGAAATATTCTACAAATACTTTATGAATGATCATTTTTCTAAGGAGATCAAATCAAAGTTACCCGAGCTTGCTACATTGTTTCGTACCATCATAGCAAATTCCTCTGGCCACCTATACACTGTTCACATATAACTAAATGTGATTTTAGAAACGTGATTTTTCAACAGAGTTTCACTTTTTTGGGATTATTTTACGTGATTTAAGTACCAAGCTTTTTAAGATCAAATAAACCCTTCAAAAAATTCTTCAAATTTTTAATCCACTAACCTTGTGTAAAGAAAAAAATCAACGCACTAACGTAGGGGTAGGGTACACCATATTTTTCCAGTATGCAGTTCCAACAACAGTATACAAAGTTCGGTAGTACGGCTGTACTACTGTATGTTTCGTTTCATAAACCGCATTAGCTATCAGATATCAAATGGTTGTCTTCCAAAAAATTTGATATATGTGAATGAATAGTTGAATATTTTGGATAGGACTGGAAGTAAAGCTGTTGGTCTATCAATGATTTGAAATATCACATCTTGTTCCTTTTTTGTGGATCGACTGATATTGGACTTCTAGCACAAAGAAAAAAATACTATACATTTATAAAATCTGTAGAACATTTTACTTAAAGTGAGTGCAGGTTCTTTTCAAACTTTGCTCGGAATAATAATTTGGATGTTGTCCAGCTTTGTTGATGTTTAAGAAGTTTTTTGAAAATTTTGGGTTTGAATTTTGAAACGAAATTCTTTCAAATAAACTCATGAAGACTGAATTTGGGGTATTTATTCAGGAGTTTTCAGAATAGTGGTGTTTGAAGCAAAGCATTTCGAACCAGAAAGGCTTTCAATGATAGGACGGTCAAAAGATTTAGTACAAATAGTACAAATAGAATAAGAATTAATGGCACTGTAAACACTTTTCAAATTGATATATTCGAAACCCAGGCAAGAATGAGCTAAGGGACAAAACTTAGGCCAATCCCGCGCCACAGATTTTGTGGTTCGGGCCAGGCCTAACATTTTCAAACGGCCCAAGCTTGAACCAAGTTTGGACTGATGTCCTGGGGCCAAGTCTGGCAAATAAGACTTGGAGCAGGTCTACTAAACCAATTGTTTCCCCAGGCATTCTTTAAATGTATGGAAAGAGGTTGTGGCATCCAACCTCTTTCCACACTTTTATGTTTATCTTTATTTTTATGAATGTTACTCTTTAGCAACATTCATAAAAAATGATAAACATAATATGACTTTCACATGTTTACAAGGCATTGGACAGGTGAATAATGCGCAATATATTAAGCTGAATCTTAATTCAGTTTAGGCATTTACAACTGACCCAGACTAAAACCGAAGTTAACTAACCAAGGTTTGGCTCGCTAAAACGGGCCCGATTTCGGTTCGTTGTTTAATATTGGCCGCTTGATTATTATTTATTAGTATTTTTTTATATATTCAAATGCAAAATAATCTACGTTAGCTTCTAAAAGCCAATTTGGTCGCCTTCGAATACATTTTTAGTTGGAGTTTCTATTGAAAAGGGAACCAATTTATTAATCGCGAATTAAATGGTTTCAGCAAAGTTTTGAGCAAAATCGTTTACATGGTCAGTATAAAACAATGATGATTGAAAGGGAAACCTTGGAAAAACTTCAAAAACCAGTGATTTCTATTTTTGAAAAGTCAAACATTTTGTCGAACTTGGATGCTGTTGTTTTTAGTAAATCGGTTTATTATTATTAATTAGTCAAACATGTTTAGTTCACCATCCATTATTTCGACTCTTGAATAGCCGAAGATGTCATGTCAACAAGTGAAACAGATGCGGAAAACTCATCTGGAAAAACAAAGATTAAGCATCGAACAAGCATTGACTTCTACAATTTGACCACGCTATTCAAAAAATCGTTCTGGAAACCTATATGTAGTTCTACAACTAAGTCTTTTATGTAATTAAATATTTATCAGAATTTCAAATATTTTGTATCTCTTTGTTGGAATTAAAACATCCCGAGCAGAAATTTCTTAAGGCCCGAATACGGCCCTGATCAGGTAAGCCCTAGTTTGATAGGGCCCTGATCATGAGTGTAACGCTTTTGCCTAATCAGGCCCTGATTGGGATAAACGGATCAGGAACTGATCAAGTTTTCCATATAAAATTAAATAGGGCAAACCCTAGTAAGGCATTTTGTATCAGGCCCTGATCAGATTGCCCAACTAGGAGTCAGATACGAAAAATCAAATCAGGGCCAGATGTATCCAAATAAGGTTTGCCCTAAAAGGGTATTTCAATTCAGGTCCGGAACAGGCCCTCATCAGATTGCCCTAATAGGGCTTGCCCTATCTAACCCTGATCAGGCCCTGACTATATTCAGGCTTTTCCTAACTAATTTCTGCTCGGGATGTTTCATGTCATGTAACATCGACTCAATCAAAACATTTATACATTTTAGGTTTTTTGTTTACAAAATTATTAGTTTTATTTTAAAAAAGTCATGGAGTTTTCATATTTTTGGTCTGGAAAGTCATGGAAAGTCAGGGAATTTGGTTTCGAAAAAATAGTGGACACCATGTCATTGGTAACCCAACTCTTACAAACGAGCTTGATTCTTGCAACATAGAAAAAATATCGCGGATTTAACGATTTTCTATAAATACTGGACGAACTTCAGTAGAGATCAGGTCGATTTTACCTGATCAAGTCGATCAAGTGGATGAAGTCGATCAAGTCGATTTAACGATTTTCTATAAATACCGGACGAACTTCAGTAGAGATCAGGTCGATTTTACCCGATCAAGTCGATTTTACCTGAAATTAGCAAATCTCACTCGTCACACCAGAGCAACCGAAGTGGCCTATCCTTTTACGGTCCCATTCACAAGATGTAGAACTGTAGCTTTCCAGTGTGATTTTTCCTGACAATTTGAATCCTCAGAATTTTAAAATCAACGTTCATAAGTTTCTCTCTCAAAGAAACTTTATTTATAATCTCTGACCCCAGTTGGAAAATCTATATTGAACTAACCATGATGCATGTAATGTATTCCTCAATTTATTAGTCATTATCAGTTTCATCGTTAAAAGAATTGGACCCTGGGCAAGTCATAGCCGTGGTTCTAGACTCGGTAGTTCATTTGCCATGCCAATTTCAGTTTTGAGCCATTTTGGTTAATTTACCCTTGCTCTGAGACCGTTGATCGATAGTAAAATATTTTGTTCTCTATTTGTCGTAGGGCCGATTGTAAGAACAAGGATGGATAAAAAACAATCCGAGAATAAAATCATATCTTCATCCGAGGATTTTATTTTTCGTCGATTGTATGAATATGGATAAAATTTTTTTTATTTTTGTTTTTATTGCAGTTTATATCAGTATTTTTATAAGTGGTGATACTTTCTCTTTTACTTCTTTTATTCTATAAATTTAATTATAAATTAAATTATATTAAACTGAAAGTTAAATTACTAAAATGTTACGTATGGTCAACACTTCTTTATGGATCGAATTCTTGGACAATGAAGAAAGCTGATGTAAAGAAAATAGAAGCATATATTCTCCTATCCTTTATTCTTTTTTATCATGTTTATCACTCAATACAGACTTTGAGAAGGCTTGCCTTACCTGTATTGTATTATATTAATAAATAATAAATAAATAAATAAATAAGCATTGGAATTATGGTCATATAGAAAAATTTTTAAAATTTCATGGAGAGATAGGATTACGAATGAGGAAGTGTTGAATAGAATGCACAAAGAAAAAGAATTATTGAACATCATAAAAATAAGAAGACTGGGTTTTCTAGGACACCTCATGAGAGATAACAAATATAGAATCCTGCAAGTAGCTCTACAAGGAAAAATAGTAGGAACAAGAAATAGAGGTAGAAAGCGGAAAACTTGGCTACAAAATGTAGAAGAATGGCTTAATATTTCCACGAGGAGTGGAACACTAAGAAGAAGAAGAATTATAAATTAAAATACATTATTTCAAAACTTAAATTGATTATATTAAAATTATATTAATAATATTGTTTATTTTACTTTATTTTATTTCGTTTATGATATAATTTATACCATAAATCTGATCTTCTTTGTACTACGTATAATCTTTGGTTTATTTTACTAGTTTTCAAAAAAACAAACACCAAGCAATAGACCATTAATTTCTTATTATTTGTTCTCTCAGATATTTCGAGGTTTGATTGACCTCTTCCTCAGTGAGACATTTAAATTAATTAATAGAAAAACATGTTTAAAACACACATATCTGAAATTCTAAAATTATAAACGTTAAAAGACAATAAAAACTTATAAACTATTTGTAAACTTACAATTGACATTTAAAACTAAAAACTGTTATGATTAAACTAAATAAATTAACATTTTAAACTTCTTTTTTCTCTTATTTAGAACATCACTTTTATATAATTTATATCATGCCGATAGAAACAGATTAATTTAAATGTCTCACTGAGGAAGAGGTCAAATCAAACCTCGAAATATCTGAGAGAACAAATAATAAAAAATTAATGGTCTATTGCTGGTGTTTGTTTTATTTAAAACTAGTAAAATAAACCAAAGATTATACGCGGTTTATTTTACTATTAATATACATCAAAAACAAATTTTAGAAACGCACAAATTTAAATTCAAAAATAACCACAAATTTAAAACAAAATTATCTTGCTTGCTATGCGCATGTCAAGGAAAAAAATAAATTGTTTTATCCTTTGTTTTATACAAGGAAAAGAAAGAATAAAACAGAGAATAGAATTTTATTGTCAGATTAATTTTATGTTCTATCCTGATTCATACAATACAAACGACGATTTATCCGAGAGAATATCTTCTATTCACGTTCATACAATTGGCCTTCGTAAAGAGTGTCCCAAAATTAACGCAAGATTTGAATTAAATAGAAAACACAGTTTTTAGTCTAGATTCTTATTTTTTTTATTGAATCATGAAGTACATAGGATAGGGGATTAGGATAGATTATTTATTTTTTTTTTTTAATAAAAGGTGTTGTGTAGTAGGATTACAATATGTGTCACAACAACACATAAAAACCTTTTAAGATCAAGGTCCCACAACAACATACGTTCAAAGGTGCGTCCATCAACACCAACACGTAAATCTTTCTTTTTTGATTTTTTTTATATTTTTTGTTAAAGAATGGATAACTAAATCCTAGCACTGACAAAATATAACATAGGCCAAAATTTTATGATAGAAAAGAGAAAATAAAAGTAAATTAAAAAGTAAATAGCAAATTTTTACAAAAATTTGCTGAAACAAAACAAAAATGTAGTGCCAATAATCCAGCCAGTGGCACATTTCCTGATCCTGTGACGCACTGCCTTTCTTAATGATTAAAGCCCACACATGGTTTATGAACTATGAAGGCTTATTTCTTCGAGGAAGCAATAGCATCTCATCATCAAGGATTATTTCACCGCTAAGATTGAGGGTGCTCCCGTTGACTGAATACAGTTCATCTCACGTTAACTCGTACTGAGTACTGATATCTCACGTTAACTCGTATGTCAATAGCAGGGACTGGAGTACGCGGGGTTGTCACACCCGTAGATCGAAAATAAAAAAATTAAAACAATAAAAACTGCTGTTCGTCCCGAACAGGATCTAGCTCTCCTTTAGATAAGGCATGGTGTCCACCAGGTATGGAATTCTGGAAAGTCGGGATTTTATTTTGGTCAGGGAAAGTCATGGAAAGTCATGAAATTTTTGTTATTTTCTGGTAAAAATTTTATTTTAACAAAAACTTTTTTATAAAAATAAAAATTATATTACATGCATTCTTAATATTTTACTTATCCTTTATACGTATTTAAAATATTTTTGCAAGGCGACATAGTTTATAATACAATATATCTAATCAATGTTATATTTTGAATTTCAGTTCTTAAAAATTTTTGGGATACATGTTGGGAAACTCAGTTTTCAAACTAGAAAAAATAGTTTTGTTTTTGGAATTAAAGTTGATTAAATTTTGATTACCCCAATCGGGATTTTAAGCTACTAGTTTACTTTTAGTGGTGCACCTTTCGGGGACGATGTATTTTATCATTTGAAGATTGGGTGACCAATGATTTGTGCCGCTTTACCATCTGCAAAACTACTTATCGGGCTACTGTGGATTTGCAACAGTTCGTTTATATAAATTAAAAATAGAGTGGAGACAAAATTGGGGCTAGAGTGCACCAGCTTTAATTAATTTAGTCTAAAATAAGCCATCTAAGTAAATATTGCAGATTTCACATTATTCTACAAATACTTCATGGATTATCATTTTTCTAAGGCGATCAAATCAATCTTAACCGAGCTTGCTACATTGTTTCGTCCCACCACAACAAATTCCTCTGGCCACTGTCATAGCTAAATGTAGTGACATTTTAGCGTGATTCATCAACAGAATTTCACTTTTTTTCTTTTTAACAGAGTTTTACTTTTACATGATTTAAATGCCAAGCTTTTTAACCTCAAATATACCCCACAAAAAATTCTTCAAATTCTTAATCCATTAACCTTGTGTAAAAAAAAAAATCAACGCACTAACGTAGGGGTTAGGGTTCACCATCTTTTTCAAGTATGCAGTTCCAACAACGGTTTACAAAGTTCAGTAGTACGGCTGTTGATGTTTTGTTTCGAAAACCGCATTAGCTATCAGATATCAAATGATTGTCTTCAAATTTGATATATGTGAATGAATACAGTGGTCATATATTTTGGATAGGACTGGGAGTAAAGCTGTTGGTCTACCACATTTTTTTTGTAGATCGACTGATATTGGGCTTCTTCTAGAACGAAAAAAGAATGCTATAGATTTAAAAAATCTGTAGAAAATTTTAGTTAAAGTGAGTGCAAGTTCTTTTAAATTTGTTCGGAATAATAGGTTGGATGTGTCCAGCTTTGTTGATGTTTAACCCCGCCTTTAAAATTTTTTTGACAATTTTGGGTTTGAATTTTGAAATGAAAGTTTTTCATATAAACTCCTGAAGACTGAATTTGGGGTATTTCTTCAGGAATTTTCAGAATGGTGGTGTTTGAAGCAAAACGGTTCGAAGCGTCTAGGTTAAAAGATTTAGTACAAGTAGTAATAAAAAGTAGCACAAATAGAATAAGAATTTGTGGCATTGTCAACATTTTTCAAATTGATATATTCGAAACCCAGGTAAGAATGAGTTAAGCGACCAAACTTGGGCCAAGCCCGCGCTAAGGTTTTTGTGGTTCGGGCCAGGTTTAACATTTTTAAACGGCCCAAGTTTGAACCAAGTTTGGACTGGTTTCCTGGGGCCAAGTCTGGCAAATTAGACTTGGACCATTGGTCTACCAAACCAATGTTTCCCCAGACCTCCTTTAAATGTGTAGAAAGAGGTTGTGGCATCCAATCGCTTTCCATACTTTTAGGTTTATCTTTATTTTTATGAATGTTACTCTTTAGCAACATTCATAAAAATAAAGATAAACATAACATGACTTTCACATGCATACAATGCATTAGACAGGTGAATAACGCAGAATATAATAAACTAAATCTTGGTTTAGTTTATGCATGTACAACTGGCCCAGACTGAAACCGAAGTTAACTAACCAAGGCTTGACTCGTTTAAACGGGACCGAGTTTGGTTCGTTGTAGGGTTGCACCGATTAATCGGTAATCGACCACATCGATCATTTTGCCGATTAATCGGTATCGGTTTCTTGTCCGATAAATCGGCCGATTATCAACACATGCGTTTTTGATTGTTTATTGCGTTTTAAAAACAACAAATTCCAAATTCTAAAACACCATAATGAGCCATAGTTGAAAACCTTTTTAAAAATGTATAAGATGGGCTGTTTAAAAAAATCAAATCTGTTTATATCTGCATTTTTTTGATAACTTGACAGTTCTATCTTCTGAAAAACTTAATTTAAAATAATGCTGTTTTTAAATAAAGTACTTTAGTCACTGCCATCGACATATGGGTTTTTTTCTTAAATTTTACCAAACTTCTTGACTAGCTGTAAATTTGTTCAAATTGTTTTACACATCAAGTTCGAAACAAATAGAGCCCCATACATATACATGAAATATCCCTTTTTGACTTTAATTTACGAACTGTGTAGTGCAAAATTATACAAAAAATGCCGATGTTACTTAAATTAAAAGCTCTTTCAAATGGCACTTCCTTAAACTGTGTTATAAATGTTGGTTTCATCCTTTCTGAAATTCTTACTGACAACATTGTATTTTTCATATTAAACTTAGTAATTGTTCTATCATTGCGAACTCTAAGTTTTTAAAATAATGACAACGATGTCGTTCCAAATACATGAATCCACCAAATGTGCCACAGTCAACCTAGATATTGGGTAAAAAATAAGCTGAGGACTGCACATTTTTTACCTACGAATGGAAAATAGTTGTCAGAAAAATGCAAAAAACGCTTTCAACAGTTACAGAAATTTTACTATTTGCCGAACTATAAATTAAAAAAATAAAAGCGACATTTGCATAATATTTTAAACTAAAGTTGCAAAGCGTCCCGATTTTGGTGGAACTGTCCCGACTTGTGAAGAAAAGTCCAACGTTCTAATTAATAGTAATTCTTTGCGCAGATTTGTTTAACTCATTTCCTTCAAATAATCGGCAGCCGATTAATCGGCATCGGCCGATAAAGAAAGCCGATTAATCGGTTTTCGGCAAGTTTGCTTATCGGTGCAACCCTAGTTCGTTGTTTAATATTGGCAACTCTTATCCGGGAAGTTATGCTGATTTCGTTGTCAATTTCGGCTTATTCATACTGTTAGCTTTTAGATACAACGAGTATTTTCTTATATATTCAAATGCAAAATAATCTACGTTAGCTTCTAAAAGTCAATTTGGCCGCTTTTGAACACATTTTTAGTTGCAGTTTCTATTGAAAAGGGGACTAATTTATTAATCCCGAATTGAATGGTTTCAGTAAATTTTGGAGCAAAAACGTTTACATCGTCAGTATAAAACAATGACGATTGAAAAGGAAACCTTGAAAAAACTTCAAAAACCATTGATTTCTATTTTTGAAAAGTGAAACATTTTATCGAACTTCGATGCTGTTGTTTTTAGTAAATCGGTTTATTATTATTAATTAGTTAAACATGTTTAGCACACCATTCATTATTTAGACTCTTAAATAGCCGAAGATACCATGTCAACTAGAGAAACAGACGGGGAAAATTCATCTGGAAAAACAAAGATTGAGCATCGAGCAAGCATTCAGTTCTACAATTTGACCACGCTATTAAAATAATCGGTCTGGAAAGCTATATTATATGTAGTTCTACAACTAGGTCTTTTATGTAATTAGATATTTATCAGAATTTCAAATATTTTGTGTCTTTGTTGGAATTAAAACATGTCTCATGTCATGTAACATCGACTCATGTCAAAACATTTATACATTTTAGGTTTTTTGTATACAAAATTATTAGTTTTATTTTAAAAAAGTCATGGAATTTTCATATTTTTGGTCTGGAAAATCATAGAAAGTCAGGGAATTTTGTTTCGAAAAAAAAGGGGACACCATGTATAAGGCCAATCTTTCCAAATGTACGACTTTTGCCTTGCCTCGATGGCCTTTTCTTATTCTATAAACCACGTCATTTAACTTGGTTATAATGATGAAAGGTCCTTCCCATTTCGGTGATAACCCTCGGTGATAACCAATTTCGGTGATAACCCTCGTTTCTTGTGTAGCCATACTAACTGTTCTTCTTCAAAACCTTTATTATTAGATCGTATATCATATCGACCTTTCATTCTATCACTGGTCAGTTGTATCTTCTGCCGAACAAGCTTGTGAATATCCTCAAGGTTCTCCCTGATTCTGTTGACGTATTCTTGCGCAGACAATGATGCAGACGATGATTTGTGGTCACCAAGAAGTCTTAAATCACTTCCAAAAATAGTTTGAACTGGTGTCATGGTCGTGGTATCATGAACTGCTGATCTGTATGCCATCAAAAATAAAGGAATATGTTGATCCCAGTTACGTTGGTTCTTACTGACCACTTTTGCTAGAAATTCCTCCAATGTAGCATTGAATCTCTCAACCATCCCATCTGACTGTGGGTGTGAAGCTGTCGTCCTGGTTTTGTTAATCTTCAATATTTGGCAAATTTCCTGGAATACGGCTGACTCGAAGTTCCGTCCCTGATCGGTGTGGATCTCCATAGGAACTCCATATCGGCTAATCCAATTATTTATCACAGCTTCAGCGATTGTGGTTGCTTCCTGGTTGGGAATCGCACACACTTCCGGCCACTTACTAAAGTAGTTCATGAGCACATATTTATTCTGATTATCAGTTGTTGGGAATGGTCCCGCTACATTCATTGCGATCCTTTCAAATGGAGCACCTACATTGTATATTGCTTCATTTTCCCACGACTCCTTCGTGCGGGTCCTTTTACCGTCGCACACCTGTCGCACTTTTGACACCACTCCACAATTGATTGCCGAGTCCCTGACCAGTAAAACCGTTGTCGTATTTTTGCAAGAGTTTTATTGATCCCAAGATGACCTCCACTCGTCCCTTCGTGATACTCCTTCAATACTGTTGGTATTTTCTCTTTTGGTATCACTATAAGGGATTGCTTTATCTTGCAATCTGAGCTTTCCCATACCCTCTTTAAATATCCTTTCTCTAGCTGGAGACTGTCCCATTGCGCTCAGTACGCCTTCAAAGTTGGAGTTTTATCAGCAATATCTCCCCATACTGTTTTGCAACCCTTTTCCTTGAACTCGATGATCGGTGCAAGATCCGGATCTTCTAATTGATCTCTCCTTATGGCTTCAGCAGTCCATTCATCATCAAGTAGCACTTGTAGTAATCTTACATCGATGATGTTCTCCTTACTTTCTTGGCGACTACAATGCTTGCATTCAACTTGACAGGGTCATCTCGATAATGCATCAGCGTTCCCATGTGTAGTACCTTTTCGATGCTCAATGTCCAAATCGTACGCCTGCAACCGTTCGATCCAACGTGCTACTTGTCCCTCTGGATTTTTGAATTGGAGTAGCCATCTTAACGCACCATGGTCAGTTCTGAGATGAAATTTCTGACCATACAAGTATTTATGGAAATGTTTGACGCATTCCACAATAACCAATAATCCTTTCGAGTTACGCAATAATTCCGCTCCGGCTTGGATAGCATTTTGGAGAAATAAGCTATCACCTTTTCCTGACCATCTATTTTCTGCGACAAGACTCCTCCTATACCTTCATTACTGGCATCAGTATCCAAAATAAACTGCACATTAGGTATAAGATAGAATTGGAGCCGTACATAATCTCCTGCGGAGCTCCACAAATGCTTGTTCTTGAGGTTGATTCCATTCAAATGCCTTATCTTTTCTGGTTAACTTATGCATACTTTTGGCAACGTTGGCGAATTCTGGCACAAACCGTCTGTAATATGTGCACAATCCAAGGAAGCTTCGTAGTTCATGTAGGTTCTTTGGTCTTGGCCAGTTCATAACTGCTGCAATCTTGTCAGAATCTGTATGAATTCCCATTGCCGTAACCTTGTGTCCCAAATATTTTACTTCTTCTTTGGAAAGTGAATACTTTTTGGGACTTAACTTTAAACCGGCTGCTTGCAACCTTTCCAGTACCTCCGCCAAGTTCTTCAAGTGGTCATCAAAGTCTTTGCCCATGACGATGATGTCATCCAAATATACAAGGCATGTTTTCCAGTACAAGCCTTTTAGTACCCGTTCCATTAGTCTTTCAAAAGTTGCGGGAGCGTTGCATAACCCAAATGGCATGACATTAAATTGCCATAGTCCATTACCTACACTGAACGCTGTTTTCTCCCGATCTTCCTCCGCAACTTCCACCTGCCAGTAACCACTCTGCAAATCCAATGTTGAAAACAATCTTGAACCCGATAATGTATCCATTGTATCATCAATCCTTGGCAATGGGTAGCTATCCTTCTTCGTAACTGTGTTTAGTTTCCTGTAGTCAACTCAAAATCTTAAACTTCCATCTTTCTTGCAAACTAACACCACAGGTGAGCTCCAGGGACTGTCTGAAGGCTCGATTACACCAGCTTCTTTCATATCCCTCACCATTTTATCAGCTTCCTCTCTTTTAGCTAATGGCAATCTCCGTGGTGCTTGACGAATTGGCTTTTCTGCTCCGGTGTCAATACGATGTTTCACCATATTGGTTCTGCCATTTCCTTCAGGTGAACTGCAGAATACATGCTTGTGTCGCTCTAACAATTGACGGACTGCTTTCTTCTGCTTTTCTGAACGCCCATCTGTCCATTTTTGCACAAGTTGTTCCATTTCTGCATTTTGTTGTTTTGTGTTGACCGAGCTATTGATGTTTTTCTACTCCACTTTATTATTTTAGTTACCTCTTCACATTGCCATGATTGATCCCTTCTTAATTGTTTTCTGCGTATCTGACAGATTTAAAACCCTAACTGGTATTTTGTAATCAGCATCCGATCTAACTAAGGTTTTTCCTATAACGACTTCTTTACAATTTTGATGTTCTTCTTTGTTGGCTTTCACAACCCACAACCTGGTTGACCCAGAACCTCCTTCCAATTTTCCCCAAATGATTGTTTCTAATTGGGGTGGCAGCTTTTCTCTGTGATCCAATATTATTCGACGAACACAATTTGAATCTTCACCATTAAATTGGAGTGGCAACTCAACATTTCCGTACGTAAGTACTCCTTTGCCAGCATCAATAACGAATCCATTTGGCCTCATGAAGTCCATTCCCAGGATGACTTCATCCACAATGTCAGCTACAACCACTTCATGTTGAAAGTGAGTATTCCCGATTTCAAAGTTGACCACTTTCTTTCCTTTAATACTTGCACTTTCGCCAGTAGCTGTCTGCATTGGGTATCTTCCTGCTGGTCTTAGTTTCACCTTCACAACATCAGTGCGGACAATTGTATTTGTTTCTCACGTATATAACGTGATGACACAACTCCTTCCATCAATATTAGCCCTAACAGTAAGGCTGTCACCTCCCCTAGTCAATCTCGAAACATGGATGAAGGTTATGGGGCAAACGGTTGTGGGAGCCAGCTTACGTCCCTTTAGGCTGGCTCGTTGTAGTTTAACTGATGAGGTGCTTCTCCATCGTCTTCTCTAGCTTGCTGCACCCGTTCTTCTGCTGGACGTCTCTGCATAGGCGATGCTGATCTTGCTCGCTTCCTTCTCACATCTCTGCATTCTCTTGAAATATGACCCAGTTTGCCACATATCCAGCATCGAATTCTGTAACTTCGTATATTCTCTCGTGGTCTTGACTTATAGTTGTTGTCAACAGTCAACTCCACCCGGCGTATTTTAATTGATGGTTTTATAATAGCTTGTGCAGTTTCGTTGGTCAAGATACAAACAATTGTTTCAGCGAATGTTACTTTTGGCGACAACATTACTGCTTTCCTTGTCTCAGGATCACGAATACCATCAGTAAAGGCCTCGATCTTTATCTTCTCCATGAAATATGGTGGCGTATTTGAGTGTGCCAAATGAACCAGCCGTTCCACTGCCGAGGAATAATCCTGTAGAGATTCTCCATTTCGCTGCAAGCGACCTTATAACTCGATCCTGTATAGCTCCCTTTTATGATCGCTGCCGTATTTGCGTTCCAATGCATTCATCACCTCTGCATAACTTCTGCGGTCGTTTTCTGGTACCGCCTGTAATGTTTCAGCTGCTTCTCCCTTAAGCGCAATTATTAATGCAGCTAGAAGATTTTTACTGCTCCAAACATTTTGTTCTGCTGCTATCTCGAACTGAAATTTGAATATGCCGAAAGATGTGGTACCGTCATATGAGGGTGGCTTTAATTTAGTATTTGCTACTTGGTGTACCACATGTGAAGAACCCTTAACTATTTCAACATCTTGTAACCTCTTCTCAAAATCGTCAACTTTAGTTAAAACTTTTTGCTCCAAATCATGAATTTCACTTTGCATCTTCTCGACTTTACCATCGAATGCCGTTGACATTTGTAGAAGTTTCTCATCCATAATTTGTTTGACTTCATCGCGACTCATAGCAATGTTTGTGTTTATTGCTTCTAACTGTTGATTGATGTTGAGACTAATTTCTTCCTTAGTAGCAGCCATTTGTTGATTGATGTTACAACTAATTTCTTCCTTGGTAGCAGCCATATTTGTATTTACATAATCCAGTTTTTGATTCATGTTCAAATTTACTGTATTTAATTGCTGATTTATTTCTTCTTTATTAGCAGCCATTTGTTGATTGATGTTGCTGCTTTGTTGATCAAATTTTTGATTCATATTCAAATTCATCTGTTGCATCATAGCCATTAACTGCGTAAAATCACAATTTGCAGGTGGCAATGAGGTTGTTGTTTCCGCAATAGAACTTTTCTCTTCATCAACTGCTACTGAATCATTATTTGTCGTGACTCTTACAAACTGGTAACTTTCCATTTCTATTCCATTGACTTCCAAAGCTTCTCGAAGCCGTAGCGTCAATTCAGTTTTGTTTCCGCTTGTTGACAATCCACGTTGTTCCAGTTCTCTCTTTAACTCAAGAACTTTTAATTCACTTAATAAAACCATTATTAACAGCTAACTAATCCGCCGATGTCACCAATGTTACGTTTTTCCAACCTTACTTCGAATTTGCCTAACTCACAATTCGATAAACGCAATTCCCAAATCTCTTCCGAGTTCGATCACTGATTAGTAAGCACAAACACCAGGTTTTATTAAGTATTCAACAACTTAATTGTTCCACAATACAGCAAACAATATGCCTGACTAGAATATTCTTCCAACAGCTTCGAAACTCCAACGGTTTATTGTAGAAATTTCCAATTCACAACGTTCAAAATAATACACAAAATATTTCTTCTCAATAACACTTATAACTTTATTCACAATAACTAATTTAAAAATCACCCTTATAATTTTAACTTTACTGTCGCAGGTTTAAAATAACACTAATTATTAATCTACAAGAGGCAATCGCTTTTATACAATTCTGCTTAAGTTCTAGAAAATTCGAGTTATCTTTTTAGAAACCTTGAGAAAATAGTAGAATATTCGATTACTTTACGTTATGCTGATTTGATTCATAAAATCATTCAATTTTATTTATTTTGTTGACCCAAGTTCCACGAAGTACAACAACAACACTATTCATTTCAATAATTTGTCGTAGTATTTTGTTGATTTGGTTTTCCTGGAAGTGACCGTAATCGTCTAGATTTTTCTGTAATCGTGATAATATGATAACCAAAAACAAATCAAGGTTAAATATAATATAGAAATAATAATAATAATAATAGGAAACATAATAATAGAAATAATTTAAAAAACAGATAAAAATTATATAAATTAAAAATCAAAAAGAAAAGCTTACAATATTTCATTTCCAAAACCGGTACTTGTATTGTAAAAATCAGCTAATTCCAATAACCTGTAGTGTCGTGTCATCCATTGAGGTTTGTAAAATGTATCGCCATTATATTAATTTATGTCATACCAACGATGAACATGATCGAGATTTGACACAGCATGACGATCATACATATAATAAATCGTATCCAAATCATACAATAACACAGATTCTCGCTATCATACAATAACACATAATCACACAATAACACATACAATAACATATATTCAATCATACAATAACACAGTCGCCCGGGTACAAGATTTGCATGAGTGGCTATCGTAAAACTTATTCTTAATTAATATACTGTTTTCAAATTAATTTTCAGGTGTTAGAAAGTAATTGGAGGTACACAGTTGTTTTACAAAATTAAAGTCACCCGCACTAAACACTAACGAAACCGGATGACTGACGGAAGACTATTTCTTTACTCTGCTTATGTGACGTAATATTAAAAAAAATTAACCTTTGAAAGTGCTTGCATTTTTTTATCGCTTGTATCCGTCTAATATGTTTGCCATAAGTACTGGGTAACAAAATGTGTGAAAATTATTGTTTTGACTCACTTAACACTTATGCTATTATAATTAAGCTCCTGGTTTTACAGTTAAAGTTTCTACTGATTATAACTTAAAATAAACCCTTCTTAAGCAAAGGAGTATTTACAATTAGTGTCACAATAGTCAATAACACATAAAAACCTTTTAAGACCTAGGTCCCACAACAACTAGCGTTCTAAGGTCATGATGAACGCTTTTTTTAAACCTCTGCAGGTTGAAGTCACCTGAGACTAAGGATTCCGGCAAACTATTCCATTTGTATGCAATTCGGACAAAGAAGTCTTTCTGCGATCTGCCAGTATGACAGCGTGGGATATCGACCGTTTCAATGGTTGCGGTAGCCGATTAGTGAAACGGGGGCAAGAATAAGTTTGGGGCATGATGCTGCTGATTTCATCTAAGCACTGTTGATGACGATATTTGTAAAAAACAACGAGGTCAGCAACAGTGCGACGATGTTGTAGGGAATCAAGTTTTGATGTCAAATCTCGATCACCCACAATTCGTATAGCTCGCTTTTGAACACAGTCCAAGAGGGCCAAGATGGAAACAGAAGCAGCACCCCAAACTTGACAACAGTACTCCATGCAGGGACGAGTATAGGACTTATAAACATGGAGCAATTGGTATGGAGTGAAACATTTTTTGCATCTATTTAGGAGGCCGAGTTTTGTAGACGCGCTTTTTGCCATCGCCATTACATGATCGTTCCAGAGTAGGTCATTTGAAACTGTGACACCCAATAAACGAATGCTTTTACATTCACCCACTGGTTTATCACACATACTGAATAAAATATCTTTGGGGAACTCTTTCTTTGATCTGGAAACAATCAACAGCTGTGTTTTGGTAGAGTTGAAATTGACCAGGTTGTGGTCACCCCAATCGGCGACATTTTTTAGGCCTTTATTCACTTTTATGGCAGCGTCTCTCCGGGCAGGATTAATTCGTTCGTGCATTTTACCTTTTGAAGGAAGTGGCTCGAACGACTTGTGCAGAGTACTATCATCTGCAAAACTATTTATTGGGTTGCTGGTGATTTTCAACAATTCGTTGATATAATAGGGTTGGGGACAATACTGAGCCTTGAGGTACACCAGCGTTAATTAGTTTAGACTCAGAAGAAAACCCGTCTAAGGAGACCGAAATGTATCGGTTGGTTAGAAAATTTTGAATCAGCTTCACAATATTGGGATAAAAACCATACGCAACGAGCTTGTGGATCAAGTTGGCATGCCAAACTCGATCGAATGCCTTGGAGATGTCTAAAGCGATGACGTATGTTTCACCACCTTTATCAAGTATGCTGTTCTAACAATGCGCTACATAGTTTAATAGATCGGTGGTTGATGTTTTGTTTCGAAAACCGTATTGGCTGTCGGCTATTAAATGATTTACTTCCAGAAATTTTGAAATGTGTGTATTAATATAATGCTCGTAGACTTTGGATAGGACCGATAGTAAAGCTATTGACCTATAATTTGAGATATCGGATTTTGGTCCCTTTTTGGGGACGAACTGGACATTGGCCAACTTCCAGCACGAGGGAAATATACCAGATTTGTAGGATTGGTAGAATATTTTAGTCAAAGTTGGTGCAAGTTCTTTAAAAAAGGTTTCTAAAATGATTGGTGGAATATTGTCCATTCCTGAGGCTTTGTTGATGTTAAACTCCTTTAAAAGCTTGGCGACTATTTTGAGTTTGAAGTGGAGCTCATTCATATTAACTCCTGAAGACTGGATTTGGGGTATTTCTTTAGGAGTTTCCAAAACAGTGGAGTTCAGAGCAAAGCGTTCAGCGAACAAGTTAGCTTTTCTTGCGGGACCATTGACGATTAAATCACCATTAATAATAGGGGGAATAGAAGATTTTGTACCAGAATTTAAAGAATTAATGGCACTGTAGAAACTCTTGTCAGAAATAGACATAGACGTAAGTTTTGAAGCTTTCGCTCTGTCAATTTCAGACTTTTCGTTTGAGATAATCTGGTTAGATATTTTTTTGGCCTTTAGATATTGGGATCGATTTGCGGAAGTTTTGTTATGAATCCATATCTTAAATGATCTACGTTTGTTTCTAAGTGCCGCTTTGGCAGCCTTCGAATACAAGTATTTTTGCTTGGGTTTTTAAATGGAAAAAGGGACGAATTTATTGATAGCAAATTGGATGGTTTCTGTAATGTTTTGAGCAGAAACATTTACATTGTCAGTGTAAAAACAATGACGGTCGGAATTAGTTTATACACATTAGTTTATACACGAAATTTAGTTTATACACTTTGTCTTTTTAGTCAAATGTATTGTTGTAGTAGGAATTACTAATTAATTAATGGTCATTCTTTTACAAACCGATTTCAAGATGGGTCATTGTTGTACAAAATTCCATCTTTTATCTTTCAAATAAAACAAAAAAAAGTGTATCATTACCAGAACCGAAGATATGATTCTTTGAAAATAACTCGCCAAGCCAAAAATCACGAAATTCTCGAAATTTAGAACCGCTATATTTTTTCGATATAAAACCCATAAAAAAAATTCAGCCAAATCAAAAATGTGTCGGTCAGATTTTGTCCAAATCTGTTCGATTTGTAAAAGGTGTCATATGTGTCATAACAATACATAAAAACTTTTAGGATTTTAGGACTAAGGTCCACAACAATATGCGTTCTAAGGTGTTCATGACTCAAATTTTTGATTTTTTTATATTTTTTCAAAGATTAAACAATAAATCCTATCACATATAAAATATGAGATAGACCTGTATTACTCTATCATGTAATAGGGAAAATAAAAATACATTAAGAGATACAAAAAAAACTACTTTCAAAAATTTGCAGGAACAAACATTTACCAGCACTTCTTAGCTATCACCTTGGTTAATCTATTTCACTGGCCAGTGGTATGTGATATCTCACGTGAACTCGTATGTCAATAGCAGGGTGGAGTAGATCAAAAATGAAAAAAAATTCAAATCAACAAAAATTGATCCCTCCATGTGGGTAAATTAATGGGCGGGTGACTTAAGGATTTTTTGGCACGCTTCAGGTATCTATCGAACTCTTTAAGGGCTCTTCCCATTCATAAAACATTTTTAAAATCAAACATTTTTCAAATCGGTCGGGTAGTTTTCTAGATTTCCTCGACCTTTCCCGACTTTGCTTATTTTAAACATTTATAAACTAATAAACCATTACGTCGAGAAATGCAAAAAAGGTAAGATTTCGAAAATTTTCTCGAGATTGTAATCCTTAGATCTTTCAGACCGAGTAATAAGCTGCTAACCCTGTGTATTTTCTTCGCCCACATATAATCGGTTATACATGTTTTATTTTAGAAACTCCTCTGGTTATACGTGGATTTCAAAAGACGCGTTAGAAGATATACTTGTGGAAAAAATAGTTGACATTGAATACCATAACTTTGTAAATGCAATGCAACGTCTGTTTGATCTGCCATATTCATATCAATGTGCCAAATTTATCAACAAATATCGAAAACCATTAATGAATCAAGATAATAAATATGAAATTATTCAACCAAAACAAGATGAAGCAGGACGAGATTTCGTTACTATTTATGGTAAAATTTACAACTATCATTAAAAACTCAAATATGTATAATGTTTTGTATAATGTATCTGTTTATTTCAGAATGTTTACGTAAATCGGCACGTGGAGATGTAACAATAAGATTCCCAGGTACTGGTTTGATATCAATTAATGGGCAGGATATCACATATTTTTCAAGAACTCAATGTAAAGAACAGGTAAGTGATGTTACAATAATAAAACTGATATTATCTAACGATCATCTTAATAGAAATAAGCTATTGTTTGTTAATTTTGAATATCTAATTGTTACAGAGATATTTGCAATTTAACATTTTTATTGAATGAATTTAATGATATCCGAATATAAATCATTTGCACTAAATCTTATCATAAAATCTCAATTTCTTTGAATATTAAAATTAAATAGTTGGTAGTCAATTTTGTCATAGATATTGATTTTAGGGTTATTTTTTTAAATCGTATTCTTTGATCCGATCCGCAAGTTTCTAACGATTATTATTTACTGAATATATGTATTTAGTTGTTTTTGGTTGAAACTATGTACATACTAGTAAAATAGTAGGTTATATAAGATTTGCACGAAGGGATAAAGATTATCGTTTAGTAAATTAGAGGCTGTATATATATTGCAATTAAGTTTATTTTGTATTCTAGATATCGGGTGAAAGAACTTATAGTCTTTTGAACCTCTTGAGAGTCAAATTTTTATCTACTATAGTGGTATTGGCTTGATAATCTCTATCTCTATTTCTTCCACTTTTAGTAGTGTTTTATTAGCCTGCTGCTTTCAACATCCTTACACGCAACACTTTTATAACTATCATTTAAAAATTAAGGTGTTCATCAAAATTAGTATAGCTTACGAAAAGGTGTTAGACCTACTAAATGTTTGTATACATATTTTAGATCTGTCTTTTTGCTTGAAAATAATTATAGATAAATATGTAAGGAGATTTATTTTATATTTACCAATGAAAATTTTTCTAACTGAATATTGAATTAATAAGATACTATTAGGTTATAATAATAATATTAATCTTCGTAAGTCGTATGTGAAAACTGTTTGCTTTTCTTGTAAACAAACGAACAAATAAACTATTAAATTTATTACCTATGACAAATTTTATCTTAAATTAAAGTTCGCACAAGTGTCTCCGTTTTAATTGTTTTAATTTAAAAAAAAATATTTTTTTTCAAAATAAAATTCTGATTATTAATCTTTTTTTACGAAACAGATGTTTTTCATGTAGCAAATTAACATTTTTACTATTAGATCCCACTTCTTAATTTAATTGTTTTAAATATCTCCAGACACCATGCTAATCATTTTATTTAACTATATTTGGTTTGCAATAACATATTCTTAAAAATATACATAAAAATTGATCGCCACAGGTAGTTGAACCGGACTCCATTGAAATAGAAAACTTTTGCTTTAGAAACTAATTTAAAATTGTGACGAAATGTAAACAATTACTTGTAAATTTTTGTGTGCAACTTCTTGTTTTAATTTATTAGAATCAAAAACATGCAGCTAAATTCTGTAACAATGAAACAGTAAACTTATAAGATTTTTAATAAAACGAAATAAAGAAATGTTTAACACTTCACCCCTTCACAGTTACAGAATTTAGCTGATGGTCGTTCTATTTTATATATGTGTTGGACTTGTGCTAAAATTTTTTTGTTTGTTTTTGGTTATAAAGCGATTTTGTCGGCAACTTTAATCCCGAGTTGTTTTCTTAAAGCACATATTGCTATGGAAATTAGGTCCTATCCTATTTAACAAAAACAAACACACATTGTCAAAATAAAAACTTTGTCTAAAAATGCATCGGCCAAATAATGGATGCAATTCTTTTATTTTTTTACATAAACTCTTAACGATACAGAAATTCAATAAGAATTCCAACATTTTCACATCAAGTAGGAAGACTGCACTGCAATTTATGTATTTCACGTTTAAACCTTTTCTTAGTTTCACTTTTCTCATATCACACAATTCCACCACACCGCTGTCTAAAGTTTCGAAGCTTTAAAATGTAAATATCGAATTTCTTTAATAAAATTCTTCAAAGTTTTAAACAAAACCAAACCACACAAATAGAAAGATAGAACTGCTGTTAACAAATATTTGTCAAAAGTATATTGACAAAAACGAAAAGAATTTTGACAGTCAAAACCGTCAAAATATTGTACAAATGGACTTTTTAAAAAAAAGTCTTAGAGCCATAATAATTTAATCAAGTAAAAAACTAGCTATTAATTAAAAGAAAGCAAAATATTCCAAATTTTCAATTTATAAATATTCAAAGCGATTGCTATCACAGGAACTTTTTAAATCTGCCAAGCTTGGCACGCGTGGCACGTAGTTTTGCGATCACTGTCTATCACAATCTATTTTTAGTGATGTAAGACTCTTTCTAGCGAAAGCTTCGAGGTGTTCTCTGTGAAGTTGAAATTGTATCTTTGGGAAATAACCGGTCTTATCTCCCAATGTCTTAATGTCTTTGTTGAGACGCAGATTTTAAACTGGATTTTCTCAGAGCGTGCGTTGTACAGTTTCAAAATTTTAAGGTGTTGGATATTTGTTTAAATTGCCGATGGGTAAGTTCTTGAGGGACTACTAAACTGTAATCAAATTACACAATTCGACCACTATGTTTAAATAATTGTTTTGGAAGGACACAATTCTGTAACGGAGTAGTTGAACAATAAATAGATTGAATAACAGGCTGATTCTGATTTAAGAGGTCTTAGCTATGATTATTTTTGTTATGACAATTTTTTTAAGAGGAATATCTCAATTGCGATTCTGTGAACGTTGTCATAAAAAACCTCATAATAACTCTACAAATATATTTTGGAGATCTTTTAAACGGCTATTTTTATAAATAAAATTATTATAAAATGTCATATTTTCTTTTTAAATAATTTAAATACAAATTAAAATACCATATAAATTATTATTAAGAATTATGGTGTATTATATAATAATTTTTTATAAAAATCAAGTTTCTGTTTTAGAAAATTTTTTAAAGTATTAATAATTTTTGTTTCTGAAAATATTTAACCGCCATTTCATTGAATATCAATCTTAAAATCAAATATGTATTTTATTTTATAATATTTTATATACAATTAATATAAAAGTATACCATGTATTAATTATTATTTATTTTGCAATAAATTGTTGAGAAAAGAATGATTGTTTTTCCTTAAAGTTTATATAAAATTTGCAAAATTTTCCTAAAACAACATGAGACGTCAAAGTTTGATATTGCAAATATGAAATTTTCAATCGCCATTTTATTTATAATCAATATCAATATATATTTTGTTTTATAATTTTGATTCAAACTAAAATATGGTTTAAATATGGATAGTTATTATAAATTTTATAATAATTACATAAATAATTCATAATTATTATTTTATCCTTTATTAATATAATTTTTCATACAAGAATTCAAATAAAAAAATATGAAACTTTAAATTATGATGCTTAAGATGCTTAAGACCATGTTTGGTGATCTTACGTTAAGAGGTTATTTTTTGACATCTCACAGTTGTGACTGCATACAGAATCGCATTTAAGAGGTTTTAGTCTTAGCTAAGAGAAAAGTCTTGGCTATGACTATTTTTACATCTGTGAGGGTATGTCAGAATCAGCCTGTAAGTCTAAAACTTTAATTCATCAAATATAATGGATGTTACAATGGATGTTTCGTTTGGGCTGCCTGAAGAGACAAATCTTTCGGATTACTTTTTTAACAGATTTTCAATTTGTTCACATTAAGTGTTTAAAGGAATTTATCAACAGTATCAATTAACCGTATCGTCCTTTTCTGCGCAAAGTCTTTGGCACCTAATTGTTGACCAATAATCTTCCCAAACATTACACCAGTGTTTTATATATTATTTTTTTTTTATAAAATGTGTTGTGTAGTAAGATTTACAATATGTGTCACAACAACAGATAACACCTTTAAAGACCATAGTCCCACAACAACATTCTGAGGTATAGATGGACGCAAATCTTTGTTTTTTTTGGTTTTCTTTTATATTTTTTTTTAAAAAGAAGGGATAAGAACTATACAATAATTCCTATCACATATAAAATATGACATAGGCCAATATTTCATGATAGGATAGAGAAAATGAAAATAAAAGGCAAACAGCAAATTTGTATTAAACATTTGCAGGAAAAAAACTACAATGGAATTGCCAATAATCCAGCAATGACATATTCCTTGATAATGCGACGTACAGTCTTCCTTAATGATTAAAGCCCAGATATAGCGTTATATGAAAGCTCGTTTCTTAGCAATTCTGATTAACAAATCAATAAAAACTGATCCTTCCATTCTTCAGGACAAATTCTTAATTTATAATTTATTAACCGCAGCCTAACTTTTTATAAAGAAAATCATCACACCTAAACAATGCATCGACATAACCATATCAAATAAACATGTTTACAAATTTTTTTCTAAAACAAACAAAACATGTGTATTACTATCACATCACGTTATGTTTGTAATTTTGTAGACATATTTATCACAAAACACTGATATGCATATTAAACAAAACAATGTAGTAATTAACGTTTTTTATAAACTTACATTATTATGAATTCGTTTTTCGGAATTCGAAAAATTTGTAAGATGTCATAATAATTAGTAAAAGGTGACCTATTAATTTGTATCATGGTATAAACTCTATTCGGAATTTTGTTATCTTAAATTATGAGTGTAGCGAAAATTAGGCTTTTATGTGGACGGAAAGATAGTTTTGAAAAGCGAAAGAACCACAACGAACTCTCATCTCAATTCTAGTTTGAGGATTAAAGTAGCTTTTTCTAGTCAGAGTCATTAGCCAACCACTAGTACTCTAGACAAGCGACGAGAAAAACTGAGTTTTTAAACCATCAACTTAACCACTTAACCTTAACCACTATAAACAAAGTCTTAGATTCAAAAACAAAGTTTTTCGAATAAGCATCAGTTTTCTTAGCGAATTTTCTTTAGTCGATTAATCGTTTATTTATTTACCGCCACCTAAATTGTGACAACAACATCATAAATTCAGCTCGTTCTTTATTCTAAACCTTCAAACAAGAAACTTTAAACCGTATCTGTATCTAGCCACTAAGCGCTGAGCAATGCACTTGCATATGTGATCCAAACAGGTTGCTCTTTCAGCTACGTTTACCTTTATAACTAAACTAACAACCATTTGTAGCATATCCTAACATGTTGTTTTAAAGCAATTAAAACATTATTGATTATCTTTGGGATTTTTTTGTATTAGATTGAGAGAAAATGAAAAGTTATTTCGAATTGCAAAATTCAAGTGATTTCCAATATGTACTTAGCCTTAATTGATCACAAAAAACCCCTCATTATTGATTATATTTCTAAACCATAAGTTCAATCTTCAAATAAAATGTGTTGTGTAGTAGGAACTACACTGAAAAACACTTTAACACCTTACCTTTACTGTGTCATGTATAAACATTGTCATTTACATGAAACTATATGCCACCGCGGTTATACATAAAACGTTTTATTATGCCACACAATAGAACAAGTATTTAATTCTTTGAGTCTTATTAGTATTACCATAAAGTAACTATATTAAGAGACATTAGCTCTCTGCAAAAGAATTGCATATAAAATAATAATTTATACAATTTTTTTTTTAATTTCCAAATTAAATTCGTTTTATAACTATCATTTTATGTCAGATTAAATTCAACATACTCTGGAGTTGAGTATAAATAATCATCACACTTTCTCATAAAGAAGACTCCTGAAAATATCATTTTTTTAACCCTTGTTTAAAACCCATTTATTATTTGTAGTCGTAATAAAGTATACGTGTGAGATGATTTAAAAATAGCACCCCAGGTAAACGTGTTTTCAACACACATAACCGCAACAGTTTTAAACCCAATTTATTTAAAATTAACATATTGACAAATTATTAGGATAAAAATATTTCAAAATCTATTCATTTAGAACTCATGTATTAAAATTTAAAATATTAAATTATAACAAACACGACCAAATAAATCAATTTAAATCAAACTCTGACCAAACTAAATTGATATTCTAAAATCTAAAGTCAACGACCTAGATAGGACAATAAAAACATCTAGTTAAAATCCATTTTAAAGATGAAAAAATAAATCAAAATGCTAGACAACAAAACAAAACAATGCGTAACCCAAATAACAAATTCTTCAAAAATTAAAAAAAATATTTGACCTTGTTTAATTTACAAAAACACAAAAATTATGATCGCAATCCTTAAAACTTTAAAATTTATATGTATTTACATAGCATTTATATTCAAGCATGTCAAACGAAACACTCATACATACGAGTACTTTTTTTTTATTTTCTATTTTATAATTCCCGTATTTTTTTCTCATCTCATAAGTAAAATAGAAAACAAAAAAGAAATATTTCTCTTTTCAAGCATAAATTTCTCATTTTTTTTATTTTGCTTTGCTACTTTGTTATGTTTATTCTTTCATATAAGACAGAAAGAATGCAATATATATTGCTTATGGGCTCAGGTCTGTTCGTATCGTTTGTTTGTATCATAAAACAAAATTATTATTTTATATGCAATTCTTTTGCAGAGAGCTAATGTCTCTTAATATATTTAATTTATGGTATTACCATTTATATGTTAAAGATTACTAGTTTCAAACTAATATTTATCAGGATGATTGATTTTCACATTTTTTTTAATAAAATATTGTAATAAACTTCGTCCAGAATGGGTTAATTTAATTTAATCATAAATAACCAATACGTTCCGCCTAGGGATGGAAAAGTCGATTCCGATTCTACTCGAGAATCGACTTTTCTGTTAAAATAATCGATTATAAAGAATCGAGTTTTAATTTTCAAAGTCGATCAAGAATCGATTCTTAGTATTCGACTTTTAATTTATTTATACATTTAGTACTATAGTCATACATCGTAATTTAGTCGTATTTGATTTTTTATTTATTTACAAATTTAGTACTATAGTCTAGTCATACACAGTTGACACTAATTTAGTCAATCATAAGTGGTGGTGACGTGGTGTTACTATTAGACACAGTAATATTTATAACCTTATATTTAATATTAAACTAATTTCTTTCTATAATATTAATAATAATATTTATACACGATTACACGAAATGGCACCGAGTGCTGTGTGGATTTATTATAAAAAAGTGAATAACGGTTCAAAGGTTAAATGTCATGAATGTGGTGCACACTTTAAATTTAACAATAGTAGCAACAACAATACCATGTGAGCGTTTATTTTCACATACTGGTCTGATTGCAAATCAGATTCAAAGTAGACTAGCGCCTGATCATTTGAATATGGTACTATTCTTAAGATCAGTTGTAGAAAATTTGTGGTTTTCATAAAATGATTGTTTAAAATTTTTTTCAGTTTATTTTGAATAAATATATGCAATAATATATGAAATATAAATTTGAATTTATTTCTATTAAAACTACTTTTTCTAACATAGGAATCGATTAAAATCGAAAAAATCGACTTTTTCAGTCGGAGAATCGATTCTTGGAATCGAAATTTATAAAATAAAAGTTGGAATCGAGAATCGACTTTTCTATAAATCTTTCCATCCCTATCCGCCTAAATGTTTTCTACATTCTATGGCAAAGATGAATTAAAATTTAACTCCCTTTAACAAATACATTTTGCATAAATTAAATTTGAGTTCGCTAATACAAATGCAAGTATGAATGAAAATAGGTGTGGCCTATTCAAGATGTACGGACTACGTAATATTGATTTCTAGTGGATTATAGAAGTTTCGATTTATTTATTTTTCGATATAAATAAGCGAACAAAATATCACATAGTCAGTTTTAATTTTGTAATTAAAAGTGTTTTACAAATATTCGCAAGTATAAGGAATAATCGGGTGGTACTTGAGCCTGGGTACTAATAGTGAAATAATTTGAACCTAGTGGAATAGTAAATACAGATTTTACGATTCCGACTCTCATTGATTCAAATTGTGGAAAGCGGTGAAATCTATCGTACACAAATTGGAGACCCTAGATTTTATTGTAATTAAAATCGGAAGCTGCTGTAATTTGTTGACAAATAAAGTTTGAGATTTTGTTAACCAAAGATCCGTCTTTTTACTGTCATATTTGTTCAATAATCGAAAAGAACCAACGAAGAGTCGTTACAATATGTTTAGTAGGAATTACGTTAATATAAGAACCTGTATCAAGTAGCAAGTTTCAATTAGCATAAGAGCTAACTTTGCAAGTTTTATCTCATTTGCCTATATTTCGTTTTAACATCGAAAATGAAGTTTTTCCGGTTTGCTTGACTAAAATGCATTCTCACCGCATTCTCTCTTCTATATATGCCATTATGTCTAAGCTATAAAACGTTTAAAGAATTTCATATCCACGACAAAATTCTAACTTCAGATTGGTGTGGGATACAAATTGGCGTGTGACACAAAAAATGTCGCATATCGTATGTCGAATTATTTTGCCAAAAATTTTGCGCTGACACGCCCTTTTTTGCTCTCACATCAATTTTTTTTGGTATTACGTGTTTCAAAATCAACAATTGATTTTTTTGCCCTTAAAAGATTTTTTTGAATCTAGATTTTTAGCTAAAGCAAAGCATAAAATACAATAATGAATAATGAATACAAATATATTTAAACATCTGTCAAAATTAGTAGACAAACAAAACGCCATTTACTTATTTTTTTTTAAAGTGAAATAGTTACTGTTTAAATAAAAGTTTTGTTTAAATCGTGTTTTAAATTAAAAATTAATAACAAATTAATTAATTAAATACAATTAATTACAAAAACATTCAATGACAGGTCACAAACACAACTACAAAACTAGATCATATTTTTTCATATCCTTTTTGTGAAAAAAATAATCACTCTTTCGCTCTAGGCAAAAAGAATTCGACATTAATCTAGCTTAAAAAGTTTAGTTTGGGGTTTATTGTTTGTCTTCTTTTTAAATTGTTATTATATTTTTATTCCGCGTATTAAAATATTATAATAATTTTTCCAACACAACATTGTTAAATGTATCTAAAAACTTTAACTATCGCCGATGTAATTACAAATTACCAACGATTTTTTTACTCGTTTGGCATTACAAACGGCTCAACTTACATACTGAATCTCAAGTTTTTCAACAAATAAATACATTTGATCACGAATGAATCAATAGTAGGTTGATCTATTTATACAATATAAGAGTTGAAACAAAAGCATACTACAGACCTACAATCAGTTTGTCAATCAATCGAAATCGAAAATAAACGAAATAAAATTTAGGGTAATTTTACCCTAAATTTTATTTCGTTTATTTTCGTTTTCGATTGGTTGACAAATTGATTGTAGGTCTGTAGCATGCTTTAATATAAACGCATTCGTAAATATTTCAATCAGTTTTTTATAATTTTCCAAACATGATGACAAAATATCTTCTGCTTTTTATTGCACAATCTAACCATATAACAAATATTTTTAACATCAGCAAAGTAAATAAAAACAACTTACAATTTTTTTACTAATTTAAAATAGTTAACCACTTTTATCTATTTTACGAGTTTTAAAATTAATTGCTATGTAATTTTATGTTAAATCAAAAAAACAAAAGTCTCGCAAGATATAAACAATTTTATGAACCTGTTTGGATCTTGTTGTATAAAATAATGGTAGAAGGTCAATTATTCTTAGATTTTCTTTGTGCTTTCAGTATGGATTAAGATAGCTAAAAAACAACACACGTTAAGATTTACTTTTATATCAGATTTTTTGCAACTAGTCTATTTTAAAATACATAATTATATTTTAATTAAAAATAACATAATGTAATAACATTCTTTTACCTTTTTATTTTTTGTGAATTCGTTAATATCATGGCCAATTGCAGTATCTTATGTTTTTGCGATAGTCAATGATTCAATGCGATATAGATATAGCGAATATTTGTTTTGATGTTAATCGCATTTATAATGGGGTCCATTCAGCAAAATTTTCTTTTGAACATTTCTGTTATTCTTCTATTTTTTGTATGAAATTTTATTTTACCGTCATAAAAATTTACTGAATAGAGTCCAATATTTCTGAATTCTAAGACACTAGAAATGAATGTATTCAATTGAATAGAATGAAAAATTGCTTTGAAAAGTGAAAGATCCGTAACAAAAGTTTTATCTCAATTCCGGTCGGTTCGGGAATGGAACCGGCGTCCCTCTGGTCAAAGTTTATACGGTTAACCATTTAACCAACTCGACCAGCGACGAAATAAAATTTTGTTTTTGGACGATCGACTTAACATCACAATTATTTAATTCATTTTTAATGTCAATTTTTTGTCTTATTTATTTATTCTACGAACACGTTTTACCGTTCTTCATACCTCAACTAAGTTGACATTGAATGAAGAACATTATGGATCTACGAATATGGGAGACAAATCCCAACTAGTGGAGAATGGCCACTAACCAATTTTTTGTTACGATAAAATGCCGTAGTATTATGTATGACGCTCGACTTTACTAAGGCAAAACAGACGTATCTCATATGTTACTAAGGCAAAATGACGTATCTCGTTATGAAATGGTAAATATGTAATTAATTGCGATTATTGCGTTATTATTTTAATACTAAGATATTAAATCTGTGTTCCTTAGTATATTTATTATTTGCAATTTTATATTTACTAAGTTTTTCGAGTGAAAAAATAAAATAAATTGATTTTATTGACACATCGTTGATATTTTTGTAACACGTATTTATAAGATACGTCAAATTTACTATTTAATTATCCAAAAATTAATATTTTATATTATTAACAAATAAAATAACCTTCTATATTGCTGATTCAAGCCGAATTTGAAAACTTTTTGACTATAAATATAGTTTTAAGTGACTTTGAAAATTGAAAATTAAAAAGTGTTAATATCTCGAAATGTCAAAAATCAAAGTTACCACTTTTAGCACGGCAGTGTTGTTGTGACACTTATTGTAAGTGCTATTACACAACAAATTTTGTATTGAAAAAATTAAACATTTTAATCAAAGTATCCTAATCAAACCATCCTAAATCTAATAGATTTCTAAATCACATTTTTACTCACACAACTAAAATTTACAAAGTAACGAACAATTATCCACTTAATCTTTCGATCAATATCAATGTTATCAAAACCAGAACAATTTACCAAAATAGGAATTTTCAGATACCAATATTATTCCAATGTGACATTGTAATAACAAAACAAATATTTCACATTTTGATATTTCCTACAATTAATAATATTCAATATTCAAAATAATAAAATTGGTTGCTCACCAAAATTGTCCAAAAGATAAAAACCTCCAAAAATCACACAAAAAACTTTCCTTCCATAAACAACTTAAAACCAAACACTACAGTGTTGTTGTTGGTAGTTTAAGCTTACCAATCATGAAAATTCAATATCAAAGGTAAATTATAACAATTTTGGAAAGGATCAAAATTACAATGTAATACAAAATGTTCATTCATAAATTGGCATGTTCGACAGAAAATTAATAAAAAAACAGAATCATCATTACTACTTTTCAATTAAGAATAATTCAAATTTATCTATATATAAATACGTAAGCAATATTTTTGCGGTACAATTTTAAAATATTTGATCCATCAAAAGTGTGGCAATATGATATCGTAGGATAAGTCTTGAGTAGTAGATGTGCCAAAAAATACTTTTGTTTGAATTTTGACGATTTTTTTTTAGAAAAAATGGCAAAAATGTGATAATTGTGTTTTTTGAGTTTTTTGTTCAGTTATTTTGTTTTTTTTTTCAAGTTATTTGTTTCACAGTTCAAAATCAATCTTTCTATCTATATATGAATACGTAAGCAATATTTTTGCGGTACAATTTTAAAGTATTCGCTCCATCAAAAGTGTGGCAATATGTATATCGTAGGATAGGTCTTGAGAGTAGATGTGCCGAAAACTACCTTTGTTTCAATTTTGACGATTTTTTTCAGAAAAAAATGGCAAAAATGTGATAGTTTTGTTTTTTGAGTTTTTTGTTCGGTTATTTTGTTTTTTTTTTTTCAAGTTATTTGTTTCACAATTCAAAATCAATCTATATCAATTAATTAAACTCTGAAATAATGTGTTGTAGCTATTTGGTTGGGAGGTCTATTTACAATTTCTGTTTACAATGGCCGAATTTCGGCCACTGGGCGATTCCTAGTAATAAATAAATAACTAAGACGGCAACTTTAACAGTTATTTCTAAAGTTAAATAATGTTAAAAAATTGGAATGCATACTTAAAAAAGTCATATTTTTTTAATCGTTAAGTCTCGAATCGGGAAGGAGAAATTTCCAGACACTAATCCCCGACGTAGTTCGAACGAACTAAGCCCGAAATAAGTTAATCAATTAAGTCTATATCTATAACTTTATAAAAAACAAAAGAAAAACTTATTGCCAAAACTGCGAAGTCGATTGTTTAAGTGAGAAAAAAATAACGATGATAAGTACGCATGTAGGGATCAGTTTTTATTAATTTGTTAATTTTTTTCTATTTTTTGATCTACGGGTGTGACAACCCCGCGTACTCCAATCCCTGTTATTGGCACAAGAGTTAACGTGAGATATCACATACCACTGGCAATAGCAGTGAGATATCACATACCACTGGCAATAGCAGTGAGATATCACTAGCCAAGGTGATATCTTAGGGGTGCTGGCGGATGAACTGTATTCAGTCAACGGTAGCACTCTCAATCTTTGCTAATGAATATTCCTTGATGCTGGAACGCTGTAGCTTGCTCGAAGAAACGAGCTTTCATATAACTATATATCTGAGCTTTAATCATTGAAAAATATACTGCGTCCCATAATCAAGGATTATGCCATTAGCTGGACTATTGGCAAACCAATTTTAGTTTTGTTCCTGCAAATTTTTAAAACAAATTTACTTTTTATCTCTTATTTTATTTTTATTTTCCCTATCCTATCACGAAATATTGACCTATGTCATATTTTATATGTGATAGGATTTATAGTTTAGTTGTCCATTATTTAACAAAAAAAATTAAAAAAACAAAAAAAAACAGATTTGCGTTCATTAACATCCTTAGAACGTATGTTGTTGTGGGACCTTGGTCTTAAAAGGTTTTTATGTGTTGTTGTGACACATATTGTAATGCCTATTACACATCACATTTTATTAAAAAAAAGTTGACTATTGATCGACTCCTTGATAATTGTTATTCTCGGCTTGGCGAAATTTAAAATTAGAAATGGCCAAGTATATCAACAACGTCAACAATTATTGTTTGGATCTTATACATGAATTATTATTGTTTTTATTGAATTTCCGTTAAATTTAGATTAAATGCACCAATAAAATCAATTTTAAATTCAAAGTTTTTGTTTGAATATTAACTATTTTGTATTTGTTCAAATTGTCGACGAATTTAAATGAAAAAAAAAATCAGAAATCAAAAAATCCGAATATATGACTTTCATATAAAACATAATATTAGTTTTCCATAATTTTCTTAATATTATAGAAATATAAATTTAGACATAAGTAAACCGACAGGAAACAAGACAAACAAAATTTTTTTTAAATCACTTAAATTAATTATTCAAAATTATCTTTTGTTTTATGTGTTTGTTCATTAGTGTTCATTAGCTTCACATACAATATTTTTCGCACATAATTTTAGATGAAAATAAGATAAAACTCATTAATTTGATATTGCGAAACTATTATTTCATAAAAAGTTTAATGAAACCAGCCATTTTAGAAAATTTTAAAAAACTTTTTCATTTTTACATTCTATGTTCTTCTTTATATTATTATTATCATTGAAAAAACTCGTTCATTTAGGTTCGTTTTTTTTATTACTCGAAACACATGCAGCTGACATGTGTGTGCATATAGGTGCTAAGCCGTTTCATGACATGCACGGATGGTGCACATCATGTGCATGACATGTATTATGCTCAATTTTGTGCACGGAGATTTGTAAAATGCCTAATGCACATTTCTACCTTTTTTAAAAAATTGTTTTACGGTTATTAAATGCTTATTATAGTTTTTACATGGTCGGTATAAATTGGTTTAAAACTATTTAAATTAACAAAATTCAAAGCATAATTTTAATATTTTAAAATTTCATTTAATTTTAAAAAAGTAAGCTTTGCTTACACAAAGTAATAACTCATAATTATATTATTTTTTCTACGACAGCAGAAGAAAAATCTATTTTCATGCAGACTTAATCCCCTGTGAAAATGGGTTTTTTCCTCTAATGTAAACGTAAAGTCAAATCATTTTCGTTAAATAACAAATTGTTGCTGCTATGGTATTTTCATGTAATTTTACAAAGTTTCTAATCAAAGCAACAATAAAAAAGTCAGACAAGTTCGAATAAAATTCGCTCCCCAAGTGTTCCGTGAATGTAAAAGAACACAATATCAAAAATAATTGACAAAAAGTTGTGTTGTAATGTCTTTATATTGCCAGACCATAGACGCATAACAAAATAAATGTTTAATCGAAAATGTCAATAGTAAATTACAATCAGATTTACATTGATCAAAAATGACACAACAAATGTTGCTTCAGGTTAAATATTATCTAGAGCTGTTTATGGTAACTCAAGAAATCTTCAATTACACCAGCTTGTAAATGGTTTAATTTTGATTTGTTTTTTTGGTCAATCAAGTGTCGAAATTTATGGGGGTGGAGAGGCTACACACTAAAAATATTGTTTTTACAATTACACAAAAACTGTGCATTGCAAAATTCTAAAAAAAATTGTAATGTTTCTTAAATTAGGTACTCTTTCATATGACACTCTTTTGGGTCAAAAATGTTTAAATAATGTTTTTACCCCTTCTCATTTCCACCCCCTAAATAAATATAATTTGGAGTATGTGAAATAAAAAAGTATATATTTTTATTAAAAACTTACTAATTTTTCTATCATTCCAAATACATTTGAAGATTTTCGATTAGTTAGGTTCGGAGCTAATCGAGGTAAGAAAACATGAAGAAAATGACATTATTCAAAATTATACAAAAACCGGTGAGGTGTAAAATTCCAAAATAGATTTTTAAGAAATACTGAAATGAAGCCCTTTCATATGATACCCTACTTGAATCTATAAAAAATATGTTTTCTCAAAGGCCTAACATCGTAGCCTTGTAAACCAAACGAAAACAATTTTAGTTTTATTTGTATCCGTCATTTTATGCGAACAGATTAGTTTTATACGCACCCCAAATTTCAAGTCCAAAGCATTTATAGTTTACGAGATAATCGATACAATGTGAAAAACTCGTTTTACTCTCACCAATAGGGTTCGTTATAAAAAGCGGAACCCTAAAATTAGAATATGAATTTTGAATGTTATGTTGTGAATTTCTAATTTAATAATTTACAATAACTATCGTTTATTAGTCCCTGGGGCCACGCCGATTTCATGTGATGATTACCACATATTTTATACTTCGTGAGGCACCTGTCCTTGAAGAGCCCGAAAACTTTTGCTCTGCGATTTTCCTCAAATCCATCGCTTTTTCGTTCGGTCAGCTCCGAAAAATGCCGATTGCCCGCTATCTTGTAAATTTGCTACCACATTTTTTTTTTAACTATAAGCTTGTCCGACCAAAATGTGTCTGCTATTGTCGAGTCCGACAACTGAAATTTCGGTATGTTTGGGTTGTTGGACTAGACAATAGCAGACAAATTTTTGTCGGACAAGGTTACCCTGGTGTTCTTAATCAAATTTCCAACCCCCATAGTTAAAAAATTATAAAAAAAAATTATAAATCTTAAAAAATTTTCAAGATGGCATTTTTCGAAGCTTGCTGAACGAAAAAGCGACCGAATCGAGAAAAATGGCAGAACAAAATTTTTCGGACTCGTCAAGGACAGGCGCCTCACGAAGTATAAAATATGTGGTAATCATCACATGAAATCGGCGTGGGCCCAGGGACTAAATGTTTACTATCGTAGAATTACATTTCCTGCGCTAAATGAAAAGTTTTACTTTCGGGAAATTGCCCCATTGGACGCTGACGCGTATCATGAACAAATTTTCCCTTACGAAAAACAGTGTTTTCTCCTCTTGTAGCAAAATGTACTCTTTTCGTTGCAAACAATATTTTCTCTAAATATTTTTCAAAATTAATTTTAAAATTTCGTTGTTTTTATAAAAATACGTTTAAAGTTGGGGCTACAAAATTGCCTTTTATATGAAATTTATTATAGGAGAAATCAGCTTTCATAACACCCAAAGTCTCGTTGTATGTAATTACTTACCGTCTCCATGATCGGTAAGTATTTACTTACCCCCCAGTTATTTGTAAACAAAACATACTATGTTTATTTTTCTACTCCTATCACAGTAAATTATAAATTACATCACACTATCCATGACATGTAAATTGATTATTTCAAATAGCGTGCGGTAAGTAAAAAAAGTGTGCGGTAATGGATTTTCATATATATATTACCGCACGCTTTTATTAAAAAGAAAAATTTGATTTTTAAAAATTAAATATTTCAATTCATTTTGACACAGAATAATGCAAAGCCTACCGCAATTTGTAAACTATTTGCATTTAATTTATAATTAGTAGTTCATTTTTTCAAGTAATTATATGCGTTTGGGAATTAATCGAAGTCGTAGAAAAAGTATATAACAAATCTCGAGTTGTAAGCATTTTCCATTCTCGTGAAGATACTGCACTCGACGCTACGCGTCTCGTGCGCAAAATTTTCCCTCGCATGTAAAATGCTATTTACAACTCTAGATATGCAATATACTAATATCGTTTAAGATTAAGTGTCGTTTTTAGGGTTCCATTTTTTATAACCCTATTAGTGAAAGTACAACGTGATTTGCGCATTATATCGATTATATCGTAAACCCGTAATTCTATGGACCTGAAATTTAAGGTGCTTATAAAACTAACCTATCCACACAAGATGACGGAATTAATAAAGTTGTTTTCGTTTGTTTTACAGAGGTGCGATGTGAAGCCCTTGGGAAAATACATTTTTTTATCAAGACGTAGGGTATCAAATGAAAGAGCTCCACTTCAGTATCTCTTAAAAATGTATTTTGGAATTCTACACTTCACCATTTTTTGTATAATTTTGAATAATGACGTTTTCTTTGTGTTTTATTGCCTCTGTTAACTCCGACTCCACTTAATCGAAAATCTTAAAATATATTTGAAATGATAGAAAAATGAGTACGGTTTTAATGAAAAATATAGAAAAATGCCAAATTCTCATAATTATATTTATTAAGGGGGTGGGCATTAGAAGGGGTAAAAACATCATTCATAACCAGGTCAAGTGGGTTGTCATTTGAAAGAGCACCTACTTTAAGAAACATTGCATTTTTTTTAGAATTTTGCAATGCATAGTTTTTGAATTTTTCTCAAAAAAGTGCAACAAAATTCAAATTCAAGGAGACAGCAAGTTTAATAAACTCTGAACGAGGCGAACGATGGCGAAGCCTCAAATAATTATATTTCTGTACTTTTAAGGGCTGGGAGAAGGGTGCAAAAAAGCTTTTTTGACCCAAGCGAGTGGGGTATCATTTAAAAGAGCACCTAATTTAGAAACCATTGCAATTTTTTTAGAATTTTTCGTTGCACAGTTTTTGCGTTATTGTCAAAAAAGTGCAACTTGCAGACCGTCGCCCTTCCTCCCCCCCCCCCACGTTTCGACACTGATTGATAGCAAAATTTGAAAAAATTCACAGATTAGGAAGTTTGGTAAATTTTGAATGAAAATCGTAGCGAAGTCTCAAATAATTATATTTCTGTGTGTTTATGGGACGGGGGTGGAGAGGTTGAAAAAAAACCTTTTTTGACCCAAGCGAGTGGGGTGTCATTTGAAAGAGCAAATTTAGAAAACATTGCATTTTTTTCAGAATTTTGCGGTACATAGTTTTTGAGTTATTGCAAAAAAAAGCGACTTTCAGACCGTACCCCCCCCCCCCCCCCCCTCCTACGTTTCGACGCTAATTGACAGAAAAATTTGAACAAACTCACAGAGATAGGAAGTTTGGTAAATTTTGAATGAAAATCATAGCGAGATCTCAAATAATTATATTTGTGTGTTTAGGGGACGGGGATGGAGAGGGTAAAAAAACCTCTCTGACTCAAGCAAGTTCGTTTGAAAGAGCTCCTAATTTAGAAAACATTGCAATTTTTTTAGAATTTTGCGGTACACAGCTTTTGTGTTATTGTCAAAAAAGGGCAACTTTCAGACCGTTCTTCCCCTAACGTTTCGACACTGATTGACAGAAAAATTTTGTAAAAACTCACAGAGTTGGGAAGTTTGGTAAATTTTGAATGAAAATCATAGCGAAGTCTCAAATAATTATATTTCTGTGTGTTTAGGGGACGGGGGTGGCGAGGGTAAAAAAAACCTGTTTTGACCCAAGCGAGGGGGTCTCATTTGAAAGAGCCCCTAAAAATTTTTTCTTGAGTTACCATAAACAGCTATAGATAAGATTTAACCTGAAGTAACATTTTTTGTGGCATTTTTGATCAATCTAGATGTGATTGTAATTTATTATTGACATTTACGATTAAAATTTAATTTTTTTATGCGTTTATATAAGACTTTACAATTTTTGATATTGTGTTCTTTTACATTCACGGAACCCTTGGTGAGCGAATTTTATTCGTGCTTGTCTGACTTTATTGTCATGTTATATGTAATATCATATATGTAACTAGGGGACCCCTGGGCCCTGTGCTTTTGCACAAAATATTTTTTCGTAAATTAATAACATTAAACTAATTAAAAAAAACCCTGTTTGCAACGTCTAGTTCAGGCAAAGCATAAACTGAAATTAAAATTTAAATTTCGTTTGTTGTTTCGTTTATTTTTTTAATCGTTTAATTTTTTTTATATTCTCTTCTTTACTTTCCGCATTTTCTCCTTTCCTCCTCCTTTTTCGTGGCTTCTGTGTTATATATATGATTTTTTTTGACTGCATTCCTTTTTCGTGTTTATTTTGTAATACATTTCTAAACAAAAATAATTTGTACCATTTCAGTTTCTTTGCAAAGAACTTTGTGTTTGCTGTACGCTTAACTCCAAAACTCTTAATTTTTGTTTTTGATGAGGATATCATACTAACTGAGATTTATGTAAAAAGTTGGGTATTTAAGTCATCAAGAAGCAAATCCACCGAGGTAGAGAATTTCAAAGATGAAACATCTGTTGAAAAAATCACGCTGAAATCCCACTGTTCTACATTTACTTGAGTTCTCTTTTCTAAACTAACTTTGAAAATCTAATCTTATACTATCAATATCGTCATCGGACCGGGCCATAACTTTCAACTGAAGTTGAACTCTTATATTTTTAACAGAATAAATTAAGGATGAAATTATATCAATTTTTTATCAAAAATACACTGTTGGATATTCAAACCGTTGTTTCAATGAGGTGGGTTAATTTATGCGAATTGTTCGATATTGATATTCAAAAAAGTGGTATTAGAGAATAATATTAAAATTTAAAATGTTTACATTTTAAATGGAATGACGTTTGTTTCTTTTGATCTTAATTAAAGAGAAGACAAATTCTTATTTTGGAAATTTAGAAATGTTTACGAGCAGTTGATGACGTAAAACTAGTAAGAAAGTAAATAACTGAAGGTGTTATTTGGCAATGTCTAAATTTTGATTTGTTGATTGTGCGAAATATCCGTTAATCATTATTACTAATTTTAATAAAATAGTTTTGATTGATTGATTTACTACAATTTTTTTTATTATAATAATAGTTTTTTGAGAATTTGTTCATAAATAATAGTGAACTAATTAGATAACAAGCTAGTCTTGATGTACGGTTAACGATTCTGAGATTAAAAATAAGACAAATAAGAAAATTTCTCAACACGTATTAATATCTTTACTTCTTTAGTTAAAATACACTGAAAATGCATAGTAATTATATAATTTAAAATCTTTTGTCTTAGACCTTATTTCAGATAAATAACACTAGTTTACAAATTTTGAACTTTTTTTGTCTCCCTGAATAAAACCCATTTTTTCTTATGGATTTGGACGTTCTGAACACGAATATCATATTCATTTATTTTGGTTAGCTCTTGTTTTTGAGATATTCACGAAAAACCAATTTTTTCGTTGATCAAAAATGTTGTTTCGGTTTTTGGATCTCATATTTTACAAAACAAACAAATTAAATATACTAATAAAACAAGTGCATAGTAAATATGCCAACAAACATTTTGAGTTATATTTTGTAAAAATCCGTTAAGGATTCTGGAAGTTACAGTCGAAAAAAGATGAAAAAATACGAAAAATTCACGTTTTTTTTAAATTTTTCCATTTTCAACACCATAAATTTTGAACAAATAAAGACACTAATTTTTTTTAATTTCTTGGAGCCTATAGCAGCTTCCATTTTCTTTCTTTTAAGGTAAAAGATACGAATATTGGTGCAGTTTGCACCAAGTTATTCAAGTTTTCCCAAAGAAAGTCAAAACTCAAAATTTGGAAGAAAAATTTAACTATAAGAATAATTTAAACTCTGCAACATAATTGATTTATATATAGGTTGTTTTCGTATTAGATCTAGCTCCTCCTACTTCGGGATTATTTTAGGAGTTGGAAAATATCAGTTAGTTGATTATGAAATGTCTTTTTTTGACAAAAGTTGTATTTTATTTGTATATGATTTTTCTCGAAATTGAGATTTTTTTTGTGAAATTTTTTGACATGATCTAGCTCCTTCCACTTCGGACTTATTTTAGGAGTTGAAAAATATCAGTTAGTTGATTATGAAATGTCTTTTTTTTTACAAAATTTGTATTTTATTTTTATATGATTTTTCTCGAAATTGAGATTTTTTTTGTGAAGTTTTTTAACATGATCTAGCTCCTCACACCTCGAACTTATTTTAGGAGTCGACAAATATCAGTTAGTTGATTATGAAATGTCTTTTTTGGACATAAGATGTATTTTATTTTTATATGGTTTTTCTCGAAATTGAGATTTTTTTGTGAAGTTTTTTGACATGATCTAGCTCCTCCCACCTCGGATTTATTTTAAGAGTTGGAAAGTATCAGTTAGTAATGAAAATAGGCAGTTCTTATGAATGGGGTGATACTTTTAGCAGTATGTATTATGTTACTTCCACAAATAAAACTAAATGAATTTGGGCTATTTTTACACTTGAAACTTCTTGACGACGCCATTTAAATAAACTTTACCTTACACTTTACTAACAATTTATGTTGCTATGCTTATAGCTGCCTATCACTATTGATTTATTGATTTTTAAAAACAATACTCTATTTAAAATTTATAATTGTAATATTTTTTCGTTTTTAATTAATATTTTCACTTGAATGTTTGGAATTAAATTTATCCTCAGAGAGATTATATTTGCAACTAATCATACGACAACTATCTACTTAAAAAGAAATTAAACTAATTAAACAAAAGTTGGCAAAACCGACAAACTATTAAAAAGGAGAAGTAATTGCTTTCTTAAATTAAACTTAAAATGATCATAAACGTAAGGAGTAACACAAGGTGGGTGGTGATAGAAAAAAATTTGCATTATCAGAAAACCAAAAACAGAAAAGAAGGTGTTAATAGACATAAATATGGGCTTAACTTTATGGTGCTTGAACTAACTTAAATAGTTCTGATGTTATGATGTTTTGCCTCTCCTCACAATTCATTATCTTTTGTTTTTATTTTTCTATATACGTCTCATATCGATCCAATTCCCAACTTCGAAAAAAAAAATGGAAATTATACTTTACTATTTTAAAATAATTCTTTACTGATGTTTGAGAACGACTGAACATTTAAAATTATTATTTATGGCACAATAAATTAAGTAAAAAACTATTTTTTCCAAATTTTGAGTTTTGACTTTTTTGGGAAAACTTGAATAACTTGGTGCAAACTGCACCAATATTCGTATTTTTTAGCTTAAAAGAAAGAAAATTGAAGCTACTATAGGCTTCAAGAAATTAAAAACAATTAGTGTCTTTAATTGTTCAAAATTTATGGTGTTGAAAATGGAAAAATTTAAAAAAAAAAGTGAATTTTTCGTATTTTTTCAACTTTTTTCGACTGTAACTTCCAGAATCCTTAACGGATTTTTACAAAATATAACTCAAAATGTTTGTTGGCATATTTACTATGCATTTGTTTTATTAATATATTTAATTTGTTTGTTTTGTAAAATATGAGACCCAAAAACCGAAACAACATTTTTGATCACCAAAAAATTTGGTTTTTCGTGAATATCTCAAAAACAAGAGCTAACCAAAAAAAATGAATATGATATTCGTGTTCAGGAGGTCCAAATCTATAAGAAAAGTTGAGTTTTATTTCGGGAGATTTTTCTTGTAAACTAGTGTAATTGACGAAGGTTATGCATCCTTAGATGACGAAAAACGTGATTTAAGAGTAGTTTGAATGAAATTATTTAAGAGTTATTTACAGACTGATATTAGGATTCTATTTTGCAGAACAACAAAGCAAACAAAAAACAACGAAAAATTGTTGTTGGATTTAAAACTTAAAACTGCGTACATATTTAGTTCATTAACGTAAATAGTTTATGCTTAGTTAAAACCTTTTTTATGTTTTGGTTTGTCATAAAATTAATAGCACAAGGTCTACTTAACTTTCGGGAATTCCAAGTTTAATACAAATGATGAGATGAGCATTAATAAAAAGTTAGTTTTGGTTGATTAATTAACATTTATAAAATTTATTAGAAAATTTAAAAAAAATGTTTTTGATAAATATGTGGGAAGTGTTAATTTATTCGGCTTTGTATTTAAAAAACTAATATCAGAAAATATAAAGTTGCTAAATTCTACTGACGTTTGATTTCACCTTCATCAAAAAGGAATCCAATTTTAATTTTGTAATTAATAAGTAATTATTAGATCGTACGTAATAATTTTATACCGGTTGGGAAACTGGCTTCTTCCTACCACTGTTGCACGACAATTGATGGCATCATTTATTTATATAACCACTTTGATTTAATTAGCTTGAGTGTGCTAAAATTTAAATCTTATCAAGTGCTACAATCAAGCGTCTAACAAAAGGTTAGCCTTTGTCTCGAGAGTAACAAAAAATCAAACAAGTCGATTGGTATTAACGTCCACCTATTGCTTGAAATAAAGAAACCCGATATACAGTTTCTTACCAAAAGAGATATTGGCCTAAGATACCTGTATACCAAATTTTAAGTCAATAGGTCAAACAGTTTCTGAGATATTTTGTTCACAGACAGACATACTATTGTGGTCAATAGGTACAGTTGTTTCTGAAATATCTTGTCCACAGGCAGACAGACAAACACACACGGACAGGACTGCAATCGCTTAAACTTAAACTCAACAGACGTTTGGTGAAAAATACGAAAAATCGTGAAAAAGAACAAAGTTCAATTAATTTAAACCGAAAAATTAGCAATGTCGACTCAACGAAAATCAACGTTTATCCACAAACGTATTCGTTGCTATAGCGGTATTTCTTTAGTATGGACTTTGATACTTACTTTGTGTTCAAATATGATTCCAGAAAGTTATAAAATAAAATAATACAAAATACACTTCCCCTATGCTTACATACATTTATATTCATTAATTTAATAGATATCTATAAATTTTAGGCATTAATGAATGGCAATTCAATGGTAATTGAATGCGGTTAGCAAAAATTCTCAAAACTACTAAATTTTATAGAAAATGTTATAAATATCAATCACTAATAAAATTGCAAAAGTTCAAGAGAAGAATTTTAAATGAGATATATGGCTATTTCAATTACTATTTATTTTGTGTAACTTTTCTAACATATGAGATGTTATTAAATGTGGATATATTAAATTATAACATATTTGTGCACATACTTCATAATTCATATATATTAATCATTTGTCTAACAGTTATGTTTTTGCAAACTTATCTCGCGTTCTTTAGTAAAAAAAATCGATCCGAGATCAAAAAAATCTAGGCTTTTTATTGGATCATGTGAACCAACACATAAGGTTAGCTCCATAACACCGGAAAAAAATTTGTTAAATTTGGAAATCAGAAAAAGAATATCAGACCCGGACAAAACAACAAAATCTTACCTGGACGTGAAAAACGACCAGACTCAAAATGGAACGTGCGCAGCCTGAGCGCTCCTGATAAGCGCTCTATAAACAAAGGCTGAGAGGTATAGGATGGATATCATTACTCTGCAAGAACTTAGAGAGCCAAAAATCGGAAAACAAGATATGGAAAGTCACTCTTTATACTGTAGTGGTCATCCTTCTCGAAGAGAATTTGGTACCGGTTCCCTTGTGGGTGCGGTGCACGCATACAAGAAGCCGTGATGAAATGCATCCCGGTCAATGAGAAAATCTGCTACCTATGGGTACGCGGTACATACAATAATATTTCTCTCATTGCATGCATCTACTAAAGCTAAGACCGTCGACAAGAAGGATTCTTTCTACATAGCACTGGATGCAACAAACACCAACATGCGACTTCATTATGGTTCTTGGTGGCTTTAATGGGCAGATTGAAAGAGATATCTCGTATGGAAATGTGGTGGGCCCCAACAGCCTGCATTTGAATTCGAAAGATAATGTACTCAAAAAAACGTAAATTTTACAAATTTTTTATAACAACTTACAAATTTTTTTGTAGGTTTACCAAAAATATTGAAGATTACAAAAACAATTAATTGAAAAAAACAAAAATTTATCATCCATTTGATCATCCATTTGATTTACAAATTATTTTTGGATTTGAAGGAAAAAATTGTAGTTTTATCAAAAAATTTTGTGCGTTGTATACATATTTATAAAAATTTTGTAAAAGTGACTTTTATTTTTTGAGTGTGGTGAGTGAATGACTGAGTTTGCATTATCAAATAATTTGAGAATAGTCAGTACTTTTTTTCCGTATCGATCTTCTTTTCTAGTGTTCTGGATGTGCGATCCTGTAGAGGTGCATACATTGGAAGTGATCACTTTTTTGTATGTGCTAAGATAAAGGTTCACTTTCAAAATCTAGGCATTACAAAATTTAATCAACAGAAACGATTTAATATCTCATCACTAAAGAATGCTGAAACTGAAGAAAGATATCAAAACCACTTTGCCGAAACATTGTAGAAATCAGAATTCATTAATAGTGACGTCGATAAGTCATGGTATTTACTCAAAGATGTTGCTTTAAGCGCTGTTGAGGGAATACTAGGCCGACCAGAAGGCCACTCCCAGAAATCCTGGATGGATCAAGCATGTCTTGACGCTAGTCAGTACAAAAGAGATTGCTATCTGAAATGTCTACAAGGACGTAACACCAGGTCCACGAAGGAGACCTATAAACTGGCAAGACAAGCCGTTACAGAGCTATGTAGACGAACGAAGAGAGAATGGTAGAAGAGACAGTGTGAGGATATTGAAAGCTTTAATAAGGAACATCAATCGCGTAACTTCTTCCAACAGGTGAGAACCTTAAAGAAGGGACCTCAAACTGAGATCGACTGCTATTCAAAACGAAGATGGGGCACTACAAGTAGATCTTAAAAATATTTTAGATACTTGCGGCTTATTTTGAGAATCTTCTTAACTGATGTGACCAGCAGCAAGTCAGCCGACGAGCAAAGCTTATCCGTGCGTCACAGGTACATGTAGACAAACCCGCCAAAGAGGAATTCAAAGCGGCGCTGTCAAAATTAAAATGCAATAAAGCACCTAGTATCGACGATATAACATCCCAAATAAATGTACATGGTGGTGAAACTCTATCTTCAAGATTGTTTGAACTTGTAATTCCTTGTAAACTGGTATCACTATGCAAAATGACAGTACAGAACTCTCAACGCTGTGTACGAGTAGATAACGAAATATCAAAGTTTTCAAAGTCGACTCCGGTTTAAAACAAGGTGATGCTATCTCTCCTATACTCTTTAATTTAGCCTTGGAATATGTGTGGCGTCAAAAGACACTACCGACTAACAACAATATCTTGTCAATAAACTCAGTACAGATGATCGCTTACGCTGATGATGTTGTAATCCTCGGCTGAAGTGAAGCTGTTATGAGTGAGACTGTCAAGTCGCTTGAAAGTGGTGTTAGAAAAATTAATCTGCAAATTAACTACGATAAAACCAAACATATTGTTGTTTCGAGAGAGGCTGAGAAGAAAGATTTGATGTATGGCGAAGAACGAATTGAGGGAGTCGAATCTCTTTAATATTTGGAGTCAATTCTATACTTAAGCAACAGCATACTTTCAGATATAAAAGCTCGAATCGCTGCAGATAATCGAACTTTCTACTCAATTAAACCTCGCTCCTTGGATAACCGTATGCATCACCTAACACCAAACTCAAGTTATACAAGATATTGATTAGACCGGCTGTGATGTGTGGGTCACAAACGTGGACCCTCCCACAGAATGACGAATCGCATTTATCTGTATTTGAGCGTAAGATCCTACGCTACACTTGCAGACGATGGATAGTACAGAACCCGATATAACTTTGAGATCAGAGACCTTATTGAAGGTCCTGATATAATAGCTTGTATCCGTTTCAATATAATTGCTTGGTTCGGGCATGTTCTACGAGCCGATTCACAGTCTGGAATAATTAAAAAATGTACGTTAGTACTCCAGGGAGTGGGCGACCGCGAGGTAACCACGACTGCATTGGGAGACGGACGTAATAAACGATCTTTTAAAAATCGGCTGCCATGGTAATAATTTCGCCATTGCGAATGACCGTGATGAAATGCAAAGCTGATAATCTTTGCAACGCTCCTATATGGGCCTTGAACAACACAAACAAAAATTAGCATTTTTAAAATGAAATAACAATTAGTAACAACAAGAAATAACACAAAATTAAACCGAAAACTACCTCAACAGCCAATATGACTCTATTATTACCTTTATACCCAAAACTGAAATAAATCTAACAATTTCCAGGTAGATCCTGGTTTGCTTTTATATGATAAAAATGTTAAATACAGAAAAATCGCACCGTTTTCTATATCAAGAGTAATAAAAAATTTAACAAACGTCACCGATGTCTGCTTCATCTTTTTCACATCTGTGTAAATTAAACAAATTCGGGTGCTTCACAATCAAAAAAGTGTTTGTTGGAAAACTGCAACCAATTTCTATACCCTCATTGTCTAATTAGTAGACCGACCCAAAATCAACATGTTGATTTTTTCGTTACGCTCAGGGCGGTAAATTATTTTTGCACGTTTCAAATTTAGAAGCATAATAGGGTTCTTATTTTCATTTCATCTTGATGTTGGTAGTTTGTTTTTAATATTGCATTTTCAATTTATAGTAGATGTTTATTTTTATCCTTGTTATTTGGTTGTATACTGTAATTCAATCCTTTTTCCAATAGTCGATTTTCTTTATTGTTGAATTCTATTTCTGTGTTGTTTCTATCCTTCTGTTGTATATGTAAGAATTAATTTTAGTAAAGTTTTTATAGTTAAGCAAAAAACTGAAGGAGTATATCCGATATATAAATATATTCTGTAAAAAAGAAAAATAAAATAAAATAAAAATTGTCACTATAAGGACTACTTTATTATCCCTAAAAGACTGTTTCCGGTTTCTGTTATTATAGTTAAATTTTGACTTTTGTAAAGTGTAAATCATTCCCTCTCTTAAAAAATTAAAAAAATGTTATTTTTTAAAGTTTCGCTTCTGTCATTTTGTCATTCTGCAAATGTCATTTGGCATTATAGTCCAAGAGCTAGTGAACCTTTTAAGTAACGGTCGTCCTGTAAGGCTAGAATTTTTCTTAGTGATAGTTCATGAAATGTGAAGTACGGAAACCACAACCTGGCAGGCATCAGCCGTGTACATCATCATCCCCTATATGTTTAAAAGTGTAAAAAAAAATGAAAAAAAAAACTTGGTCCTGTAAGCTTGAAATTTTTATATGATTTAGCTCACTTATTGTAGAGTACAAAAGAAAATTGACAGGCGATTTGGAGGTGCACAAGTATCTGCCAGGCGAATCAAAATGTGTTACAACTTGCCGGCTGGCCGTCACAAGCGACGAAATCTAGAAAACCGCTGAACGGATTTCCAAAATTTTTGATTTTAAAAATAAGTTTACTCAATGGAAAGAGCTGAAAGGACGATGTGTTCGATAACTGAACCGGAAGCAGTGGCGTCATTTCACCAAAATCTTGGGGGGGGGGCGAGAATTTAAATGACATAAAAAAATTTTTTTCGTAAAACATAACATACACATTTTTATACACACATATATTTAAAAGCATTTAAATGCATGGACTAAGAAATAAAAAAAATAAAATGATTTTGAGCTACCTCGGTTACTCTGCTAGATCTTTGTCTTCTGTTGTTGTTTCATTAAAGCGAATGTCGCAAAGTTCTGCAAAATCCCTTCATTTGTTAAAAATAATTTTAAATTTAGTATCATCTCTGCATTGTTTAAGCATCAAGAAAGTAGTTTTAATTAAAGCGCTTGTTTTAGAAATTATTATATCTTTGCTTTGTAGCTGTTCAGAGAGCGAATTTGTAAACGACAGCAGATCGTGCAGCATAAAAAAAGGATGGTTTTTCTATACGATCCCAGGCATTCCGGGATTTAAAATTTATGAGTCACGTAGTCCCAGGATCCATAAAACACCACGGGATTGCAATCCCTACGTGACTCCTCTTATGTCGAATCGTTTTTTTGTTTGTTTGTTTGTTTTCCTTTATTTGTCTCAGAGAGAAAGAGTTATGTCTACCCTAAACTGACCAGAGCCAAATCGTTAAAATGTGGGACAAAATGCAAACATTCTTCCAAATACTAGCTAATTAGAATTTCTATTGCGAGAAAGTGGGACGGTGAAAACGTGCTAACTAGATTGTGCATAAATTTACTATTAAATGCTTTCCTTTACTATTTGTTTACTATTTAATTCTACAAAAAATTATTTTATTTTAATTGGACATTTTTCAACCGTTAGGAAACGTGCTTACAGTGGTTCGTACATTTTCTTTTCAAAATTCTTTCTAGTGCTGGCATTACCGCCAGCCAGCGAGTTTGAGTGTATCCAATAAGTTGGTTATGTTTGACATTACTTTTGCCGCAGAACTCCTTCAACTTAAACCAGTAAAGACAGTAAAATATCCAAATTTTTTTAAACCTGCCATTTAAATAAGCAGCACTTCTTATTGCATTATTTAGAATACCCAATACATTCTGGTTCAAATTCGCGTTTAGCTTGCTTTTAAATTTTCACCCCTTGACGTGACACCACTAAAATTGGTGTTCGTGTTATCAGCGCAAATTGCAACTAGCTTTTTGTCAATGTTAAATAACAACAAGAAAACAAAATAACAACAATACTTGTTTAAGCTACTGGAGCTGGCGGCTTATACCAACGCTTTTTTATGTTTATCTGTATCTATATGTCTTTTAATATCATAATGTCCGCTGTTAATTTGCAAATTCACTCCGACTGGTAATACAATAAACTTGTGCGTCGTTATATTTTGATTCTTTTATAAAAGGATAGTCCAATTCAATATCGTATGAGAATTTACGTAAACGTTTTCTATCCGTCTTGATTTGCAGGAGAACTTTTTAAATATAATTTTAAAAATTAGTATAAATTTACCTTTTATAGTAGCTTAAAACTTTTGTTACACAAGTAAAGACTGCAAAACAATTGAAACAATTTATTTTAATCTTACTAAATAATTAATATCTTTTTTGTATTCTGTAAGTATAAGAGGTATATAGTATACCTCTCGTTCTATCTTTTGCAAATCTATACCATTTATCAAGTTTTTATGCTGTTTACTTTGTTTGTTCTTTATTGAGAAAAAAAATTAGAAATTATAACAATTGGACCTTTGGTAACTAATATAATTTACCCGGGATGCCGTTTATCCCCATCCGAATCCTGATCTTGGGAATCTCTTAAATTTTGTATAATACAAATCACAGGAAAAAAAATACTATTTAAATTAAAATTAATCTACATATTTATAATAAATACCTTAAATATAACCTGTTGATTGATGATCCGGTTCTAATTCTTCAATTCCCTTGACTAGCGTCAAGAAATAATCCTATTAAAAAAGTGCCGCATCATCAACTATTTCGAAATTTTCTTCCGCTCCTAAAACATCTCTGGTAGCTGTCCATAAATCTTGCAGCAAACGCAATGATAAAGGATTACTGCCTTTTTCTACACGTTTTTTTGAATTCTTTCCAGGTAACCCCTTTTCTTGATTCTTTCGATCGCCATAATAATATATTTGTACGTTCCTCTGGATTATTTTTTATTTCTAAATCAGTACGTATTTTCATTGAACGAGAAATTTTCGGAAATTCACACATTGTCTTCATTTTGATAAAAGAATTTCACAATATATTTCAATAACAAAAACAAATATGTATGTTTATTTTAATAGTAATAATGAATCTAACACCTACAACTGTGTATTTTAGTTTTAATTTTAAAAATATTATTTAATTATTACAAACTTATATTAAATTAAATCCACGTTTAAATATAATATAAAAAATAGGAATAATCTTTCTAACAAACAATTGATCAATTTCTTTTGAATCACAAAAATGGAATGAATTAATTTTTAAATTATGAAATTGCAAAAAGTGATTTTGATTTTGCCATCTTATGATGTCAAAACAAAATCGGGCAATCTCCGAAAATTCAGTAATGATTAACAACGACGTCTGTTCATTAGCATTGGAAATAAAAATTTAGTACGTTCGTTTGCTTTTTATAGTATATTCAAAATTTAACTAGCAGTTAAGTTTTAGAAAATTTTAAAATTATTATTAATGTAAGAAATGAACGGAAACTAATGAAATGCATTTTTATTGAATTGAAAACGAAGATGAATTTGGTTTTACTATTGTTTTGCGATTATTGCGATCGTTACAAAATTAGAAAGTAATAATTTTACTTTTGAGCTAGTTAAAGTGTGTTTAAACAGAGTTTGAAACGCTACTTATATCACTCCTTTACTTTGTTCTTTCAGAGTGTGTAGCTTAAAAATAATATAACACTGCCACACAGAGGAGTGAAAATAGTAAAATATCATTCTTGCTACTAAATTGAAATAAATATTTTCTTTCAAATGCTCAAAACTTTTATTTTTGCTTCAAATTTGATGCTTTCCAACGTAAAATGCTTCGAATGATTCGTTCAATTATTCATGTATTGTTAGAAAAATGAATATAAAGGATGACTAATTTTGTTCTTTTGCAAATCGAATAAAAGAACAGGAAAATGTAATCTGCTCCAAAGGAGTAAAATCGAAAAAACAAAAATTTTACTCTTACGAGTAAGAACGATATTCAAATTATGAACATTTTAATTTTTGAATATTATTTCAAAGGATTGAAATGAGTGCTTCAAATAAAGTAAAATTGTAAACTCTGGTTTGAAAATTTAAATGTTTATGAATTTATACGGAAAACTGCGTCTTTTTAAGTAAAATATTTTGTATTTTATTTTTCATAATATACTTTCGATCTCTCGTATATACACCGGGGAGATGTTTCTATAAACAAAGAAACCTTTTCGCTGAGGTAGATGTGTTAGATATCAATAGATATTTGCAAAATAAAATGTAAATTATTGAAGTGAAAAAAACTGAGTTTAGTATTTCTATGAAAATTATAGTTAAAACACTATTTAGTAAAAAAAATATTGCACTGGTTTGTTCTCTCAATATAGTTAAATCAACATATACATAACATCATACAAACTGCAAGAAAAAACTGTGAAGCCATTGCTTTGACTAAGATATTGCGCAAACTGTACGTAGGTAGATATAAGGTTTTTTGATTATTTCGATAATGCGGGCAAATGTGGTGGTAATATTTGTTTCGTGGGACGCTTCGTGGGACAAATTTCTCCGTGGGACAACGCAACGAAATGTGGGACATTTCCACGCAGCGTGGGACGTCTGGGCAATTTACTACCCATAAACGTGCGTAAATTTTTCATTTGATTCAAAATTGTACAACCAAATTGTAGAAAAACCTACCACAAAAAAAAAATAGTTTCTCCCTCCCTGTATAAAAAAATGAACAAAGATTGCTGTTTAGGATACATTTTAGATTTTATTATAACCAACCAAACATACAATTTTTGCTATTTTATGAATTAAAAATTATAGTCCATATAGCGAAAAGAATTTGTCGGCAAGTTTTCATAACATATTTTGAAAATATTTACATAACTTAATTTGTTCGTGTCGTTAGAAAATATTGCTTGTCCATTATAAAACATTCACTATTATAAAATCACTGGAAATAATCCGCAATAAATTTAAATTACTCCCGTAATTATTTTCATTCATTTTATAAAAATTAGCACAACTATCAAGATAACTTTTGATATGTTATAGGATTTTTACACGTAAAATCCTATACATTTAGAATTGTTTTTAATTTATTATTTTTAAAAAAGCTGTAAAGTTTGTACAATATGATATAGATAAAAAACAGGGCCAAACAGTCAGGGTTCTCAAAATATGTGGGGCATGGAGGGATCAGTTTTTATTGTTTAAAATTTTTTTTTTATTTTTGATCTACGGGTGTGACAAACCCGCGTAATCCAGTCCTTGCTATTGACATACAAGTTAACGTGAGATATCACATACCACTGGCAATAGCAGTGAGATATCACTAGCCAAGGTGACATCTTAGGGGTGGTGGCGGATGAACTGTATTCACTCAACGTTAGCAACACTCAATCTTAGCTGTGAAATAATCCTTGATGATGAGACGCTATTGCTTCCTTGAAGAAACGAGCCTTCATATAACTATGTGTAGGCTTTAATCATTAAGAAAGATGGTGCGTCAAAGGATCAAGGAATAGGCAACCGGCTGGATTATTGGCAACTACATTTTTGTTTTGATTCAGCAATTTTTTGCCAAAATTTGCTATTTACTTTTTAATCTACTTTTATTTTCTTTATTCTATCATAAAATATTGGCCTATGTCATATTTTGTCAGTGATAGGATTTTTTGTTTAGTTATCCATTCTTTAACAAAAAATATAAAAAAATAAAACAAAGGAAGATTTACGTCCATCAACACCTTCGAACGTATGTTGTTGTGGGACCTTGGTCTTAAAAGGTTTTTAAGTGTTATTGTGACACATATTGTAATTCCTACTACACAACACATTTTACTAAAAAAAATAATTAGGTTGTGTTCTCCTGCATGTACTTACTTTGAAGTTTATATAAATTACCAATGGCCAATAACAATTGAAATTTGAATGTTAAATACTGCACTATGAACTCTCGAGGAGCCCTATACTAATGAAATATTTTGTTTCCTCTGGCTCAGACACGAATATCTTATAAACAAAACACAATCGTTCTTCAAAAGCGGTAATGCCGCGCACATTATAGTACGATAGAATTTTGTCAAAATACGCACCCACGGCGTTTTTGGGAGAACGATCGTGTTTTGTTTATAAAACTGATTTCATCAGAAGATTAGAAGCAATACGACCGCCTGTCATATCGGCGCTCTAGTCCTTGATACAAAGAACGATAATGGTTTGCATATTGCGATGAACTGTACTTTAGTCGGGCCAAAATAATATGTAACGTAATAATTATATTATCAGATATATTTCAATTAATAGTATGCGATAAAATTGGTATATTAGTTAAGTAAATCTTCTAAAAATTAGACGAATTTACAAAATAACCGTGCATTGAAATTTTTATAGTGTATAATTCTACCACGATTGGATGGTTTTATTGAATCGATGTATTGAATTATTGATAGTATCAGATCCTTGGGGGGGGCCAATGCCCCCCCCAGCCCTACCCAATTGACGCCCCTGACCGGAAGTGTGTCAAAAAATTCGTCAAGTGTGTCAAAACAAGGAAATTTGCATATTTTTGGCTTAAAAAACGTTCTTCTTAAGTGATTCCGGATATAAACATTGAATTTGAAGAAATCTTGATGGTCGGGATTGGTATGTGATACCAAAAACTAGATTGTTGCATTATAAGTTTGTCAAAAAAATGTTGTCAAGTGTGTCAAAAGAAATATTTTTATTTATTTTTTACCAAATTTTTCGGAAAAAAATAAAATACATTATTTGTATGACCTGAAATTTTATTATTATTATTGAGAATTATGGTATTATAAGTTTGTCAAAAAAACGTTGTCAAGTGTGTCAAAAGAAAGATTTTTATTTATTTTTCCCAATTTTTTGGAAAAAAATAAAATTAATAATCTGTATGACCTGAAATTTTATTATTATTATTGAGAATTATGGCATTATAAGTTGGTCAAAAAAAAGGTTGTCAAGTGTGTCAAAAGAAAGATTTTTATTTATTTTTTTACCCAAGTTTTTGGAAAAAAATAAAATAAATTATTTGTATGACCTAAAATTTTAGTATTATTATTGAGAATTATGGCGTATTATAAGTTTGTCAAAAACAAGGTTGTCAAGTGTGTCAAAAGAAAGGTTTTATTTATTTTTTTACCCAATTTTTTGGAAAAAATAAAATAAATTATTTGTATGACCTGAAATTTTATAAATTATTATTGAGAATTATGGCATTATAAGTTTGTCAAAAAAATGTTGTCAAGTGTGTCAAAGAAAGATTTTTATTTAGTTTTTTACCCAATTTTTTGGAAAAAAATAAAATAAATTATTTGTATGACATGACATTTTATTATTTTTATAGATAATAATGAAATTATAAGTTTGCCAAAAAAATGTTGTCAAGTATGTCAAAAAAATTAACTGTTTGCATTACGAAAATGTGGCATGGGAAATTTTTGAACTTGTTATAGTTTTTGAAATATTTTTTGAATTTTGAAAAAAGTTTGTATTTTTGAAATTGTAATAATTTTTGCAATATTTTTAAAATTTTTTAAAAAAGTTTTAATTTTTGATATTGTTATAATTTTTGCAATATTTGTAGAATTTTGGAAAAAGTTTCAATTTTTGAATTTTTAAGAATTTTTGGAATATTATTAGAATTTAGAAAAAGTTTAAATATTTGATTTAATTTTAATTTTTGGAATATATTTAGAATTTTTAAAAAAGTTTGATTTTAATTAATTTTTACAATATTATTGGAATCTTGAAAGAAATATGAATTTGTGATGTTGTAATATTTTCTTGAAACGCTAAATGGAGAGGTTTTTGAGTAGCTTGCTGAGTGTACCATAATTTCACTAAATTATGTTAATTTATGATCTGTTATGATTTTCCGGCAACCTATTGATGTTTCGTGTTAGTTTTGTAATAAATTTCTAAACAGAGATAAAAAAATACATGCACTTTAACAAAGAAGTTTGTTTGATATACATCGTTGCCCAAAAATAAAAACAATGTGCTCATAAAAGTTTTATGCCGAAAGGCGAAAACTATATCAAAATTTTAACCAAAACCGAATTCTTGATATCTCAGAGCTTGAGATCTTAGCCAATACATATTTTATATATATGTTTGAGTAAGTGATTCAAAGAAAGTAGGTAAAATGACAGGCGGTTTTGGCTAGCATAAGTCCTTGACAGGCGAGGCGAAAGATGCTATGGGAGTGCGAGTAAGAGTCGTAATTTCGGGTCATACAAATAATTTATTTTATTTTTTTCCAAAAAATTGGGTAAAAAAATAAATAAAACCTTTCTTTTGACACACTTCACAACCTTTTTTTTGACAAACTTATAATGCCATAATTCTCAATAATAATAATAAAATTTCAGGTCATACAGATTATTAATTTTATTTTTTTCCAAAAAATTGGGAAAAATAAATAAATATCTTTCTTTTGACACACTTGACAACATTTTTTTTGACAAACTTATAATACCATAATTCTCTATAATAATAATAAAATTTCAGGTCGTACAAATAATTTATTTTATTTTTTTCTGAAAAATCGGGAAAAAAAATAAATAAAAATCTTTCTTTTGACACACTTGACAACATTTTTTTGACAAACTTATAATGCAGCAATCTAGTTTTTAGTATCACATACCAATCCCGACCATCAAGATTTCTTCAAATTCAATGTTTATATCCGGAATCACTTAAGATGAACGTTTTTTAAGCCAAAAATATGCAAATATGAAAAATAAATAAAAATCTTTCTTTTGATACACTTGACAACATTTTTTTGACAAACTTATAATACCATAATTCTCTGTAATAATAATAAAATTTCAGGTCGTACAAATAATTTATTTTATTTTTTTCCGAAAAATTGGGTAAAAAAATAAATAAAAATCTTTTTTTTGACACACTTGACAACATTTTTTTGACAAACTTATAATACAACAATCTAGTTTTTGGTATCACATACCAATCCCGACCATCAAGATTTCTTCAAATTTAATGTTTATATCCGGAATCACTTAAGATGAACGTTTTTTAAGCCAAAAATATGCAAATTTCCTTGTTTTGACACACTTGACGATTTTTTTGACACACTTCCGGTACAGTTATCGAACACATCGTCCTTTCAGCTCTTTCCATTGAGTAGGCTTATTTTTAAAATCAAAAATTTTGGAAATCCGTTCAGCGGTTTTCTAGATTTCGTCGCTTTTGCCGGCCGGCAAGTTGTAACACATTTCGATTCGACTGGCAGATACTTGTGCACCTCCAAATCGCCTGTCAATTTGTTTTTGTTCTCTACAATAAGTGAGCTAAATCATATAAAAATTTCAAGCTTACAGGACCAAGATTTTTTTTAATTTTTTTGACACTTTTAAACATATAGGGGATGATGACGTACACGGCTGGTGCCTGCCAGGTTGTGGTTTCCGTACTTCACATTTCATGAACTATCACTAAAAAAAATTCTAGCCTTACATGACGACCGTTACTCAAAGGGTTCACTAGCTCTCAGTCTATTACGGATTCTGTTATTATGTTTTGAAGTTTCACTTGTGTAATTTTGTCATTTGGCAATAAAAATGTCATTTGGCAATACGGGTTCTGTTATTCTTTTTTAAAATTTCATGCTGTCATTCTATTCTTATAATTTAATCAAATTAAAATATTCAATTTTATTATAATTGATGAGTTTTATTTTAACATAATGCATAATTCGTAGTTAATTTTTGTATAATAATAATAACAACGAAACAAATTCGTTTTGTTTTTTTTTCTATGCATACTTGATGATTTTTCAAAAATTTTGAATTTTTAAATTTTTGAAATGTCAAATTTAATTCTGCACTTGCAGTAGAATTAAATTGGAGGGGAAATTTTGGACAACACAAAAGTCAAAAAATTACATTATTCATGAAACTCGGACACAGTCTAAGTCCACTAAACAAACAAAAATATCCGTTAAGTTATACTTGCAATAAAAATTGAACTTTATTTGTATTTATTAACTTAAACATTTTATCTTATTCAAATTCAAAGAAAAGAATTAAATTAGTCAAAACATAACCAAATTCAATCTTATTGTTGTTATCTTGATGTGTATGAAGAAATATGATACAGCCTCGTGATGTAAATTTTGATTGTAATATTGACTCGAAAAAAAAACGCTCTGAACAGTCAAAGAGAGAATTTGATAAAAGCTCATCATAACCATGACATAGTCTCATTTGATTTCATGGTTAATAAAAGATTAAACTATTTGTGTTTTTATTTCTTAAAGTAACATCTTCTCTTCTCATTTTTTCCTTTTTGTTTTTTTGCAACAATTTTTATTAGTTAATTTTTTTAAATTCGCTTTATTTTCTATTGGTCTCTTCTTCGCTCGAACTTTAATCAATTCAATTCGGTTTATTGTAATACATCATCACAATAATAAAGTTTGTTTTATTAAAAAAAAGTAAAAATAATTATAAAAATAAAAGAATTTTAAACTGTAGCTAAATTTTTTTTATTCTACTTTAGTTCGCGGTTTATTGTTTATACGTTTGCATCGCGATTATAAATTTAAAATTTTTTGTAAATTTTGTTGAGTAATAGCAACAAATTGATTGATTAAATTACATAGTAATGATTTTTTGTGTGTTTGTGAAAATTTATGTATTTTGTGATTTTTTTTAAAAAAAAAAGCTCTGAAAAGTTCAATTTTTTATACAGAAAATAATAATAAAAAATTTTGTTGGCTATATATCAGTATTGTGTTAAACGATTAAAATATCACTTTTTTATAATTAAAAAAAAAAATTGTCTCAAAGCGTGAATATGTCTGCAAAATTAAAAAATAATATTGTGGCACAAATTATAAAGATATATATTTAAATTTTATTCAACTTTCTTTATTTATCGATTGTCTTTAGTTTTGAAATATCCTAAAGTGTTTAATTTTATTTGTTGTAACTTGTAAAACAAATTAGCGAATATAAAGTTAATTTGTGTGGAATTTTCATGTTATAAGGTTTTAAATTGTATTTCCGTTATTTAAAAAAATTAAAATATACTAAAGAATTTTAATCCTAAATTTCAATTGTTGAAACATATTTGGACTGTATCTTAAAAGTCAAACAACTATGGTACAGTCAGCTAGATTTTTGTGTTTGGGATTAGGTTTTACTTCATATAAAATTACAGAATTGTGATTGTTAAATAAAATTTTTAGAAACCAAAATCTGTCGGAAAAAGGCTTATTGCTGAAAAATTCTGAGAGTAATTTTTTTAATATAAAGTGCTGTGTAATAGGGATTACAGTATGTGCCACAACTCACATATACTTTTTAGGACCCAGGTGATATTTGTGGAATGAAAAAACCTAAGATTATTGATTCCAGCAAGACATTCCATTTATATGTAGTTCGAAAAAAAAAGTCTATATGCATTATGCATTCTGTTTTTATGACGAGTCTTTTAAATATTTTTGCAAAAATAAATGTTAGAAATAATAAATGCAGTACATTTCTAGAGTTTTGTAAATATAGTTAATTCTTCTATATAAGCTGTGTTCTTGTATGAAAATGGTTCTGCGAATTATGTTTTAACATAAATTATGCCAATAAGTAGATTGAATCATTTAATGATCATTTTAGATTGAATCATTTAAAATCATATTAGCGTGCAAAATTTCGGATTGAATTGACTTTTGTTTATCGTTTTATGAATATCAGTTTTGATACTATTTAAACTATTATCGACCAAAAATAAAACAATTTTTTTCTCCAAAATTCATTCGTATCAAAATTCAAAAGCATTTAGTAATAAAAGTGTTTAAATATGTGTTAAATTAACATTAAAGGGGGTTTTGTTCGTTTCAAATTTTCTAAAATGAATTTTTTTTTGCATAACCTATATAAAACAATTTTACAATCTGTACAAATAAGTTGAAAACAGTAACAACTAGTTTATAGTCATTAAAATTTTAAAAAAATTGTTGTTTAGCATCTGTTTTTTTAAAACAGAAGCTGAATAACTTTTACTACTATCCAAAACGAAATGTTTAAATGTTAATTAAATTAAAAATAAAATGCTCGAAACATGCTTAAATACTCTCAACTGTTATCATTAGCACTATTTTTGAATTCCAAAAAACAAGATTACTCAACAGATTAAAAAAAAATGTCTCTGCATATCAATTACTCACTACACATTTATAGTATGGAACATTATTGTCAGTGTTGTGATACTCCATCCGTTTTTATCTTGTTCCTAATGAACTCTGTTCAAAAGCATGCCCTATAAATTGCGGGTGATCGAAGTTTTACCTCTTAACAATTTGCCACAATACTGTCGCACTATTTTTGATCTTGTTATTACTAAAAACATTCTTTTTCTAAATATTGTCACGAACGACGCTCATTCTTGTCCCTGTTTTACTTGTCCGTCGGTTAATTGCAACTGCCAAACTATCAAGTTTTATGGAACTGTAAAATGTAATATGTGTAAATGTAAAGTATCGACTACCAATTTTGCTTTCGGTCTTGTTCGATCAAAACACGCAGCATTGAAATCTTTTCTTTTCACAATTAAATGGTTCAATATATTTGTAATTAATCTAATGTAAATTATACTAAAACCGAAACTTACAAATATTTCTATGAATAAACTAAACAAAGCGTGGACGTTAGTACAAATATCATTTATTTTACCTGCTCGAAACCCGTAGAGGTTGTAATTTTCCTTTATACTGTAGTTTTGGGTTATCGGACCTTGTAATATAATTATGTTTTAATCTTAAAAGATTTGAATCTTCACATTAAATTTTTTATTGTATTTTTGAAGTTAAATGCTTATATTAAAAGATTAAAATCTAGATTTAGTTTTTACTTGAACTGCGGCTGTACATTAAATTTTTATGAAATACATTTAAGTTAACATTGAAAATTTAATTCAATACGTTTTAAGGTCAAAATTTATTTCCTTCGTTTGTAGTTCAGTAAAAATGTGAAATATTGTTATAATAATAATAAAAATTTGTGAATGCAGTTTTAGTGTCAATAAACATTTAAATAGTAATGATTTTTCTGGACCTTTAAGTTTGAAAATACTTAAACTTACAACAAAAACTACAGATAGATAAGAAACTTTACAAAAAAACAAATAAAGGAATATGTTTCTTTCATTTTAACATGTGTTGTTCTTTTAATACTCCATGATGATAGCACGCTATTACTTGCTCAGACAATGACTCATGTTATTAAAGAATATTCCTCTAACTGGATTATTGGCAACCACATTTTGGTTTTGTTCCTGGCAAATTTTTTAAACAAATTTGCTAGGTATGATTATATATATATAATACGAGGCCATCATTATCTTTCTAAAACTACCATTAACTCAATTTTTTCCAAAAGTGGACTTATGCTACTTTCAAAAAAAAACGGTTCAAATACAAAAATTTCCATGTTCAATTATATTTACGTAATATTCCAAAAATTATAATAAAATCATAAATTTAAAATTCTTCAAAATTTTAAAAATATTCCAAAAATTCTTACAAAATCAAAAATTGAAACTTTTTTCCAAATTCTATAAATATATATAAAATTCACAAATTCAAAAATTCTATTTGTTTTCAAAATTCTAAAAATATTGCAAACCTTATAACAAAATCAAAAATTAAAACTTTTTCCCAAATTCTTAAAATATTTCAAAAATTATTACAAAATCAAAAACACAAACTTTTTCAAAATTCCAAAAATATTTCAAAAATTATAACAATTCAAAAATTTCCATGTCCAATTTCATGTTCAATTACATTTACATACTTCATAAAAACAGCTAAACTTATTTTTCCAAAAAATTGACTACAAATATAAATGAAATCATTTTTTTGACGCACTTGACATTAGTTTTTTTGATAAACTGCCATAATTCTGTAATAATAATAAAATTTCATGTCATACAAAAATTAATTTTATTTTATTCCAAAAAATTGGGTATAAAAATAAATAAAAATCTTTCTTTTGACACACTTGACAACATTTTTTTTGACAAACTGATAATGCCATAATTATTAATAATAATAATAAATTTTCATGTCATACAAATAATTAATTTTATGTTTTTCCAAACAATAGGTAAAAAAATAAATAAAAATCTTTTTCTTGACTCACTTGACAACATTTTTTTTGACAAACTTATAATACCATAATTCTTAATAATAATAATAAAATTTCATATCATACAAATAATTAATTTTATTTTTTTTCAAAAAATTGGGTAAAATAATAAATAAAAATCTTTCTTTTGACACACTTGACAACATTTTTTTGACAAACTTCTAATGCAATAATCTAGCTTTTGATCTCACATATCAATCCTTACCATCAATATTTCTCCAAATTCAATGTTCCTACTCGTAATCACTTAAAATGAAGGTTTTTAAGCCAAAAATATGAAAATTTGCTATTTTTGACACAATTATTTTTTTGACACACTTCTGGTACAATTATCTATCGAACACAGCGTCCTTTCGGACCTGTCGCTTGTGTAAGTCTATTTTTCGGTCCTATTTTTAGTATACCTAATTTTTGAAATTCCTCCAGCGGTTTTCTTGATTTCGTAGGTAATGACGGCCGGCCGGCAGACAGACATACATTTTCTTTTTCGATTTTTTAGAATCAATAGGTCCTAAAACGTCGATAAATGCCAAAAAATTGGAGGTAAGAATTTCACTTTTGACTCATGAATGTAATACTTAGGTCTTTCAGACCGAAGTAAAATGAATCTGATTATACGGCAACCACCAAAATTTTGTGATTCACGTTTCATTCAGATTCTATACTGACTCTCTGCAATTTTACATGGACCATAATATATTGGTATGATATTCATCTTGAATGTTGATAGGTTTGATAGGATTTGTTGATACTTAGAAAGCTCTGTTTGCGGCAGAGGCATGGGGTTGACGTTGTTATTTAACAAATATAAAGTTTTTGCACTTGTTCTACTGTGTAGTCGCTAGTATCTAGGTTCCGGAAGATATTTTCTCGGATGTTGTTAAAATTTAGCTTTAGATTTTAGATTTCCTCAAAGTGGTTTAGATTTCTTAAAAGTAGTTAAGGCTATTCTTAAGAATTTTACTAGATTTTTCAAAGGTGAAGTTTTGTGTCTCAATTTCACTTTACTTTATCGTAAACGTAAGTCCAAAATTAAATAGCTCGGGCGCTTCAGCATCACCGTGTTGAATATCAGATATTTTATCAAAAGGTCGGGCACTGATAATTTGATAATTATTCTATAGTTGTTTATTGTGTGTCTGCGTTGTTTTTATTTCTGATGGTTGTGGATCTTTGATAAAAATCTTTTATCATATGTCGATCATTTGCAAAACGTGCCTTAAACTTTCAATAAACCATATGTTGAGTATTGTTTTCGATATAATCTTCATATTTTGGCTTATCTTTTCCCTTCGGTTAGGCTTTTCTAGAGCCTTGATACTCAGTTGTGAACCTTACGGATGTTCCTTTCCATTCCGGTATTCGATTTCGGTGTACATTCTAAGTGTACTTTTTTCACATACTATTAATTGGGATGCTGTTTTTAATGTTGTTTTACGCGACTATGTATTTATAATAAACCAAACCCCAAATTCTCTTTCAGTTTAATTACTGTAGTGGTCGTTGACTAGTGGCTTTAGCTGTTTCATGAATTTCAATTCCAGCAAATCTTAGATATTATAAAGGCCCTGTATGTCGAGTTTATATTTATCTTTTTTTTAATTGACGTATTGTGTATTAGAAATTGCAACATGTGTCACAGCAGCACATTGATACCTTTTAAGGCATAGGTCCCACAATACCATGCGTTCTGAGTTGTTGATAGACTCAAAATATTGTTTTTGAAGAACGGATAACCAAACAATAAACTCTATAAGATAATAAAATACCACAAATGCGAATATTTCATGATAATATGGAGGAAATAAAACAAGAAATTAAAAAGTGTGTAAAGCCCAAAATGTTGAAAAAAAAAACTAAAACAGGGTTGCCATTAATTTTTGGCCGGCCTATTCAATCATATAATGTTTTTGTTGGTTTGTAATATTTTGTTAAATTTTGATATACCGGTGTGACAACTCTGTGCGCTCCAGTTCCTGCTATTGAAATACAAGTTAATGTGAGATATCACTTGACTAGGCAAGGTGAGGTTGGGCTATTCTGGCGGATTAACTCTATTAGGTCAATGGTACTACTCTCAATCCTTATCAAGGAGCATCTGTCTTTGACACCGCGCTACTGATTACGCAATCAAATGAGTCTCCATCTAACTCTATATGTGTTATCCAATCAGTAAGGAAGGAGGTAATTCAAGGATCCAATGAGTAAGAAAGGAGATGTACTTCCTGGCGATTTAATAGCATTTTATTAACTGGATTATTTTCAATCCAATTTAAGTTTTATTGCACCAATTTTTTATAAAAAAATTCTTACCTGGTATGTGATATCTCACGTTCGCTCGTATGTCCATCGCGTGGACCGGTGTACGTAGGGTGAAGTGGTTACACCCGCAGATAAAAAATTAGCAAAAATTTACAAATAAACAAACACTGATCTGTACATTTGTACATTTTTGATTGTTTTTAGGTATTTGAAGATCATTTCATGGAATTTTCTTAATACAAATGAACAATGGCAAGTCAGACGACGAACAAAGCTTTTTCATAAGTCAAATGTAGAAACCGGTGAAACAACAACAAAGGAATTTGCTCCCAATTTGTATAAACTTAAAAATAATAAATCACTTCATATTTTTTTTTTTTGAATAAAAAGTGTTGTGTTATAGGGTTTACAATATGTGTCACAACAATACATAAATATCTTTTAAGACCTAGGTCTAGTTCCACAAACATTGGTGTTCTAAGGTCTTGATGAAAACTTTTTTTAAACCTCTGCGGGATGAAGTCACCTGAGACTAAGGATTCCGGCAGACTTTTCCATTTGTATGCAGTTCGGACAAAGAAGTCTTTCTGCGATCTGCCAGTATGACAGCGCGGGATCTCGACCGTTTGACTGGTTGCGCTAGCCGATTGCCGAGTGGAACGGGGGTAAGAATAAGTTTGAGGCATGATGCTGCTGATTTCATCTGAGCACTGTTGATGACGATATATGTAAAAAAACAACGAGGTCAGCAACAGTGCGACGATGTTGTAGGGAATCTAGTTTTCATGTCAAAGCCCGATCACCCACAATTCGTATAGCCCGCTTTTGAACAGAGTCCAAGAGGGCCAAGATGGAAACAGAAGCAGCACCCCAAACTTGACAACAGTACTCCATACAAGGACGAATATAGGACTTATAAACATATCATCCGAACATATCATCCGAAATGATTGTATTTGACGATAAAACACGATTTTCCAATTTGTTTGAGCTTGTTCAGATAATTTGGAGGAATTTGAAGTCATGTGGCAGGAACAGAATTTAGGCATACTGGGCTATACAGAGAGGTCGTGCTCCTCTGTACAATATCGAAAATCTTTTGATACATTTTGCTAGCAAACATATCGTTGGTAAATATAATTTATCGCAATTCGCATCATTTAATGGCTGTTAGAATTTGAAATGACTAACAGTGGATCGAATATAAATGGTAAAAAGAGATCTCTATATAGAAGACTCAAACTATTCCTTAAATGGAAAAATAATTTTCCTTCTGAACAATTACTAAGCTTTTCATTACTAATGCAAGTCCTACTTTCGTATATTTATGGATTATAGCTTACAAGTTCGAGAAACTACTTGAGTTTTTCCTTCGCTCTTATTATACTTTAAAAAGCATGTTGTGTTTTAGCCCTTGACTTTGAAATATATTTTGTTGTCGTTGCGACGCAACCGAACACAGTTTATTTAATGAAAATACCCATATAAAATTAAATTAATGAAAATAAAAATAAAAACGTCAGTTAATAGTATTCTCTATATAAATTTTATTATTACTATTTAATATGGTGGAAAGATTTACGTCCATCAAGACCTTTGAACGTATGTTGTTGTGGGACCTTGGTCTTAAAAGGTTTTTATTTGTTATTGTGACACATATTGTAATTCCTACTACACAACACATTTTATTAAAAAAAAAAAAAATATAATAATATATTTAATAAATTATCACATTGCTCAAATCAGTTATTATTTTACTCTATTAGTGTCAGTAAATGGTGGTAAGAGCTAATTCGACAACGCTTAATCCAATGATGCTGTTTTCTAGGTCAGCATGAAAAAGTTAAATAAAAAGTGGACCTTCTAAAAAGAATCTTTTCTGAAAAATCAACTTTAGGTACATCAAGCCAAAACAAATTTCTCGCAAATCATTAACAAATGTCAATTGTTCATTTATAAATATAAAATTAATCGACCCATTACGGCTATGGCTAGAGGGCTACATGTCTGTTGTTCCAGTGAAGATATAATTGAAGACTTGAAGTTTACATATCTCATCATTCTAGATGCTGTTCAAAATCAAAACAAAAATATGCTGACTCAAAAGAACACGATACGACTGTTAAAAAAGGGTAAGCTCTAATTCGACAATAAGAAGAAATTCAAAAAATCTATAACATCTAACACCAACGTGGTTTTAACCGCAATATAAGAAATTTCAAGGGGTTTTAACGGGATCACGAATTACTTCAACTAATAGAAAATTGTTTAAAGCACAACCAAAGCACAAGTATGAATTTCATTCCGGTGGTGCTCCAACTACATGAACATTGAAAATAATAAACGGCTTTCTTTCTTCGGATCACTCACCTGATACAATAACTTTAAGTGAAAATATAATCAAGAAGCATTATGCACTAAATCTAATGAGTTAAAACACTAAGTCGTACAAGTATTAATTCGAAGTCCATTCTAACTTGAATATGAAATAGATAGACCGAACGAGGTCATACACTTTGCGGCAAAATTTGGCAAATCACTAGATCTCCAGAAAAAAAAACTCTAATATAGTTTTATTTTCTTTGACTATATCAAAACTATACTAGGTGTGCCAAAATAGTTCTATTAAATCTTTAGTTCGTATTTGAAGACCACCACTTCAGAATAAAGATCTAAAATAATAGATATAGGCGTTCCATCAGAAAGTGTTTTACGACCTATTTTATAGTTGCCATATACAAAATGTTTGCTTGGTTTAAGGCATGTAACCGTCGCAACCTTTGCAGGCGATACTGCAAATATGACTGTCGAAAAAAAATAGTTGAAGAATCAACTGGTAAGATACAACATATGCAATCAATGTCATAAACAAATGGACAAGAAAATGTAAAATAAAACGGAACCAATTAAAATTTATATATTTTCATAACACTTTTTTTTTTAAATAAAAAGTGTTGTGTTATAGGGTTTACAATATGTGTCAGAAAAACACATAAATACCTTTTAAGACGTAGGTCCCACAACAACTTGCGCTTCAAGGTATTGATGAACGCTTTTTTAAACCTCTTCGGATTGAAGCTACCTAAGACTATGGGTTCCGGCAAACTATTCCATTTGTATGCAGTTCGGACAAAGAAGTCCGTCTGCGATTTGCCAGTATAACAGCGTGGGATCTCGACCGTTTGACTGGTTGCGGTAGCCTATTGCCGAGTGGAACGGGGGTAAGAATAAGTTTGAGGCATGATGCTCAATGCTGTTGATCTCATCTGAGCACTGTTCATGACGTTATTTGTAAAAAACAACGAGGTCAGCAACAGTGCGACGATGTTGTAGGGAATCAAGTTTTGATGTCAAAGCTCGATCACCCACAATTCGTATAGCTTGGTTTTGAACAGAGTCCAAGAGAGCCAAGATGGAGACAGAAGCAGCACCCCAAACTTGACAACAGTACTCCATACAGGAACGAATATAGGACTTATAAACGAGAGTAGGTCATTTGAAACTGTGACACCCAATAAACGAATGCTTTCACATTCACCCACTGGTTTATCACACATACTGAATAAAATATCTTTGGGGAACTCGGCCTTTGATCTGGAAACAATCAACAGCTGTGTTTTGGTAGAGTTCAAATTGACCAGGTTGTGGTCACCCCAATCGGCGACATTTTTTAGGTCTTTATTCACTTTTATGGCAGCGTCTCTCCGGGCAGGATTAATTCGTTCGTGCATTTTACCTTTTGAAGGAAGTGGCTCGAACGACTTGTGCAGAGTACTATCATCTGCAAAACTATTTATTGGGTTGCTGGTGATTTTCAACAATTCGTTGATATAAATCAAAAGTAGGGTTGGGGACAATACTGAGCCTTGAGGTACACCAGCGTTAATTAGTTTAGACTCAGAAGAAAATCCGTCTAAGGAGACCGAAATGTATCGGTTGAATAGAAAATTTTGAATGAAACTTCACACCATTGTGATGAAAACCATACGCATCGAGCTTGTTGATTAAGTTGGCATGCCAGACTCGATCCAATGCCTTGGAGATGTCTAAAGCGATAACGTATGTTTCACCACCTTTATCAAGTATGCTGATCCAACAATGCGCTACATAGTTTAATAGATCGGTAGTTGATCTCTTGTTTCAAAAAACCGTATTGGCTGTCGGCTATTAAATGATTTGCCTCCAGAAATTTTGAAATGTCGGTATTAATATAATGCTCGTAGACTTTGGATAGGATCGATAGTAAAGCTATTGGAATATGATTTGAGATATGGGATTTTGGTCCCTTTTTGGGGACGGGCTGGCTATTTGCCAACTTCCAGCACGAAGGAAATATACCAGATTTGTAGAATTGGTAGAATAGTTTAGTCAAAGTTGGTGCAAGTTCTTTAGAAAAGGTTTTCAAAATAATAGGTGGAATTTGTCCACTCGTGAAGCTTTGTTGATGTTTAACCCCTTTAAAAGTTTAGCGACTATTTTGGGTTTGAAGTGAAGTTCGTTCATATTAACTCCTGAAGACTGAATTTGGGGTATTTCTTTAGGAGTTTCCAAAACAGTGGAGTTCAGAGCAAAGCGTTCAGCGAACAAGTTAGCTTTTCTTGTGGGATCATTGACGATTGAATCACCATCAATAATAGGGGGAATAGAAGATTTTGTACCAGAATTTAAAGAATTAATGGCACTGTAGAAACTCTTGTCGGAAATAGACATAGACGTATGTTTTGAAGCTTTCGCTCTGTCAATTTCAGACTTTTCGTTTGAGATAATCTGGTTAGATATATTGTTGGCCTTTAGATATTGGGATCGATTAGCGGGAGTTTTGTTATGAATCCATATATTAAATAATTACGTTTGTTTCTAAGTGCCGCTTTGGCAGCCTTCGAATACAAGTATTTTTGTTTGGGTTTTACAATGGAAAAAGGAACGAATTTTTTGATTGCAAGTTGGATGGTTTCTGTAAAGTTTTTAACAGAAACATTGTCAGTGTAAAAACAATGACGGTCGAAAGGGAAACCATGGAAAAAAATTTGAAGACCACACTGAAAAAACATGTCCTATTTCCAATCGAAATGCAATTGTCTCAACCTCACCGTGCGGTCACATATGGCGAATCAAACTACGAAATTGCTTCAACAACTCTACAATTATAAATCGATGAAGTTGAGATAATCACACGAAAAATTTATGTGAAAATAAAATATAGTTCAATTAATCTCAAATACTTAAACTTTAAAATGAAAAATTCATGATATAAGGCCAAAGAAAATTTTTTTCAGGGAAATAGTTATTATCTTTATTCAACTACTGTTATATTTAATATATCACTTTATATTTTAAATAAACCTCATTCTGTTGTTAGGAAAATGTTATCGTGTAGTTGTCCCAATCACAGTGAAATTGTTCTCAAATAATTTTTCTTTGCATGAATAATCAACTGCCAACTTTGAGATGAGGTTGTCATGAAATTCAATTTTTTTTCAGTGCATTGTTATCTATTTATGAGTAGTGAAATATTTTACGAGGTTTGGGAGCTGTAAATCATATTTGATAACTGATGAAATTAAATAATGATCAGAATTTCCAATACTTTGCACTTTCTGCAAAATATACCTTTGAAAATTAACTCAACAAATGTTGCATATGCGAACATAGCTAAAAAATCGAAAATAAACTTCTACTTTATCGCTAAGTATTGAAGCCAGTATGAACGCTTTGTACCCAGTTATGGGACTGTACAAATGAAACAGGCGTAAAAATGATACAAACATATAATGGTAAAATGATATAAACAAAACTCTGCGGTGCATTATTAATGCTTTGTGGTATTTAAGAAATGGTAACCTCCATAGAGACTATGATGAAATAAGTCAGTGACGAAATTAAAAAACATTCAACATGTCTTCGACAACATGAAAATATTTAAATACGCCAAAGACATCAGTCCGAATAACTTCCAAATAATAAAGCCCTCTGAGGACTGAAAAAAAAACCTGAACCCTGAAAAAGTTGAGTTTCAAGCTCTTTCATATATTCTTGTATCATCTATGGTGTGATTGTCACTAATCTTTCATTTTCCAAAATGTGACAGAGTATTTACGGTAGGACGAATCTTAATTGTAAATATTGTTATTGTTGTTAAGGTTGCCAATTGGCTCACACTCTCCAGGATTCAGCTTGGGACCTATATTAACACACTTTTAAATCTTTTTAAAAATCGAATAATTCGAAATGGGATAAATTATAGTTAATTATAAATTATAGTTGGTATAGACGTTTTTATTAAACTCTGTTCAAATAATGTAAATAAATATCATAAACCGTTGTAATAAAGTTATTGAAGTTAGTTTGTTATATTGGGTCATTGACCATCTAGTGTATATGCAATTAGTTTTAAGAATTTTCTAGTTCATATTTAGCACCTTGGTAAATAGAATTTGCACTTTTTTCACTAGCGTTATAATCACACCTAAACAATCTTTCAAAAAAACAATAACATGTTTACCAATTAAACGATGTGAAGATTAAAATATGCATTCGATTCTAAAACTGTAAGTGACACCATCACAATCATCTACAGATTTGATAATATTTATTTAAACAATATATGGTTTGGTATGTGCAAGACAAACCTTAATTTTTATTATTATGTTTGTGAATATTTAATCAGCATATTCTTTTAATTTCCCAATTCGTTTTTTTATATAAATAAAAAGAAACAAACATATGTTCTGTAAATGTACATTATTTATATAGCGGATTATGCTTTGTGTTAAATGTTTCATTATTAATCGGAATTGTTATAAGTATAAAAATTTAATTCGCCAACAAAACATTGAATTTGTTTGTTTATTTTTTTTTATTACTTTTGTTAATAGAAAATCAAAAATTCTTTTGTTTAAATGTGTGATTTCTATCTATACGTTATTTCGTGTTTTTGCTGGTCTTCATATTTCGATTCAGTGAAAAATCCCACGTTATTTTTTTTATAAATCTTTAGCACTCCAAAAGAATTTGTATGTAAAATTAACATGTATAATTATAATTTTTGTGCATAATTATACTATAATTTCCCCATTTAGATCTCTTTGACCGAATTTTTTTTTCGCATATGCGTATTAACATGCGGTACCGTAAAGGCACGTATCGGCTTTAGCGATAATTTGATAAGTTTAAAATGGATTATACATTGGGTGAAATGCATAAAATCTAGTATCTAGGTTTTTTGAGTGTTTGCTAGGTTTTTTATATATAATAAAACTAGTAAACACTTAAAAAACCTAGTTACTAGGTTTTATGCATTCCACCAACTATCCTACATTACTATTATACATTGCATTATCATTACATAATCATATAATCATGTTTGTTGCCACAGTATTATTATGTGTTTCACGACCTACAATTTGTTGATTGTGACAAAATACTAAGGAATTGGATAAATCAGTTTATAAATGTCAAAAAGAATTGCAAAAATACATCCAAAGTTTAGAACTAATTTTAACTATCTAAATTTGTATTATTCATATATATTGTTGATAACTTTATGTAAGTTCATTAAAAGCTTTTGCATTTTAAAACGATACATGAATACACTGGCTTATCGTAGAATATTTTTTTATGTTAGTTTATCCTTCTAACTTATCCTGTGATATGCCTATACCAGTTATTTTTAAAAATGTTTATTTTTCTTATTAGTTAGAATCGGGAGTCTAGGCAATTGTGTTAACTTAAAAAGGTTTTCATATATGTATCTTTTAACTCATTGCAAGTTGCCCGAGTTACTTAAATTCAGTACAACCTGAAGAATTGGAAATTAAACCAATGTATTTTCTTTTCGTTATAAATTTTATTCGTTCAAGACTTTGTCGTATTGCAAAATTATTTTTTCTTTCATTTTTCAACTTTCTCGTTTTTATATTTACAATAACTTAGATATATAAAATAATAGTGCATATATTGTAAGCTTGTTTTAAAGACAATTATTTGATGTTATTTTGGAGAATTTTGAACAGCCCGCCATTTGATATCATATGATCATTGTTGATCTACGGGTCTGACTACCCCGCGTACTCCAGTCCCTGCCATTGACATATGAGTTAGCGTGAGATATCACATACCACTGGCAATGGCAGGAGATATTATGAGCCAAGATGATATCTTAAGGTGCTGGCGGACGAACTTTAATTTGTCAACGGCAGCACGCCCAGTCTTAGCTAAGCAGCGCTCTGTAGTAGTATCGCTCATTAGCTCTTCCGAGGAATCAGACCAACATATAATTATGTGTGGGCTTTGTGCCTCGATTGAGGTGGTGAGCGGTGCGTCTGGGGTACGGTGCATCATCTGGATTATTGGCAATTAGTTTTGTTTTGTTTTCAGCAAAAATTTCTCACAATTTGTTTTTCACTTATTATTATGTTATTATTTCTTTATCTTATCATGAAATATTGGTATATATCATATTTTATTGTATGATAAGATTTTTGCCTAGTTATCCATTCTTTAATAAAACATAAAAAAAATAAACCTTTTGATACATATATGGGAGTACAACAGAAAGGATATAAGTCTGCAAGTGGTAAAGCAAATATGCGCAATCCTCCCGCCCATAAAGCGGCATGTCCACGGTATTTGCAGGGACAACACATATATATATGAATCAAATAAATTTTTTAAAATACATGTTCAAAACATCTGCGGATTGAACGGTAACCATGACCACGTGCAACATCATCTTGAGCACGACAAACCGAACATTCTATTCTTTACCTAAAGTTTCTGAAAATTTTCTCTCTCAAAGATTTGTCTTCCAGAAATTACTTTTTTTACAATAGCTTTATACCGGTCCCCCAACAAACGTAACCCAAACTTTTTTAATTTACTGACAAACATTGTGGACGAAACTAGAGCAAAGTCCCCTAATTGTGAAGTTATCGTTACCGGTGACTTCAACGTCCACAACAAATCATGGTTGAAATTCTCCAAATCGACTGACGATGTTGACAATAGTGGAAAACTGGCAGAAACTGTTGCCGCGTCTCAGGGCCTATCCCAAATCGTTAAAAGCCTAACTTTCACTCCCCGTAATGGCGGTGATAATAGTTTTATTTTAGATGATCCCGCCTCGTCAATGATCCCGCAAGAAAAGCTAACTTGTTCGCTGAACGCTTTGCTCTGAACTCCACTGTTTTGGAAACTCCTAAAGAAATACCCCAAATCCAGTCTTCAGGAGTTAATATGAATGAACTCCACTTCAAACCCAAAATAGTCGCTAAACTTTTAAAGCGGTTAAACATAAAAAAGCCTCAGGAATGGACAATATCCCACCCATTATTTTAAAAACCTTTTCTAAAGTACTTGCACCACCTTTGCCTAAGATATTCTACCAATCCTATAAATCTGGTATATTTCCCTCGTGCTGGAAGTTGGCAAATTTACATCCTGTCCCCAAAAAGGGACCAAAATCCCATATCTCAAATTATAGGCCATTAGCTTTACTATCGTTCCTATCCAAAGTCTACGAGCATTATATTAATACACACATTTCAAAATTTCTAGGCCAATAGAATAACGGAAAAAGATATGGCTTACGTGTTGTTGCTCGTAACAGGTCAGAAATGTTTTTTATCTCTGGGGTAGGGTACTCACATAATGGACATGCCGAGTCCACTCGCCCGGCACCTGGAAACTGGAGTTATGCAACTAAGTGTGCTGGAAATTTTTTTTTGCTTCCTTGTAAGCGATATAACTCGTAAATGGTGCACTTTAGGATACTGGTGCCGTGGAACTTTTTTGTTACTTAAATCTTTTTCTATAACTTAAAATAAAAAAAAAACAAAAATAATTTGTTTTGTAGCAATTTTTTGCGAAAAAATGTCTAAAAAACGATATTTTTCAATTGAATTTAGTTGTTTGCAAATAATTTTTTATAACACAATTGATCCCTTTATCTTGTAGCAGAAACCTCAACGAAAAAAGTAAGCTTCAGAACGTTTTATTCGGCCTGATAGTTTTTGCACAATTCCATTTTGCACTTAATGTCCCTAAAAAAGTTGTTAACTTTGGGCAGGCCGCAAGGTCTGAGTTTTCATCCGATCGCAATCTGCTTGACGGAAATTGAAAGGATGTAGTGTCAGCTCTAAATAGCATCTGTGTTGCTTATACCCATATTCAATATTAACAATAACCACAGTGGTTTGAAAAACCCGCGAAAATTCCTTAGTTGCAAAATAAAATTTCTCAACGAATTTTCCACTTAACGAGATGCGGTTTTAAAATTTGCAAATCCCTTAGAAAACAAACCGAAGAATTAAAAAGAAACCTCTCTACATGATTTGGATCGAGTTATGGCCCAGTTTGTTTTTGAAACCACGATTGTGGTTTCAAACCAAGATTCTGGGCCTGTGCCTACTCAACACGCGATTGGTTACTCTGACTACTGCTTGTAACGTACTCTATGAAAAAATAAAACGTCCTGTATAGTATACGTAAAACGTACGTAGCGACACGATGTATAATTGAGTATTATTGTAATGACAAATAAATTTAATGAAAAAGTAATGAACTACTTATGTGTAATCATGTCCCAAATCATGTAAGAGAGGTCTATTTTTTAAAATCTGAGGTTTTCTAAGCACTTTGCAAATTTTAAAAACGTATCTCGTTAAGTTGAAAATCCGTTGAGAAATTTAATTTTACAACTAAAGAATTTTCGCGGTTTTTTGAACCACTGTAATTGTTGTTAATATTGAATATGGGTATAGGCAACATAGATGGTATTTAAAGCTGACACTACACCCTGTCAATTCCCGTCAAGCAGATTGCGATCGGATGAAAACTCAGACCTTGCGGCCTGCCCAAATTTAACAACTTTTTTAGGGGCATTAAGTGCAAAATGGAATTGTGCAAAAACTATCAGGCCGAATGAAACGTTCTGAAGCTTACTTTTTTTGTTGAGGTTTTTGCTACAAGATAAAGGTGTCAATTACGTTATAAACAATTATTTGCAAATAACTAAAATCAATTGAAAAACATCGATTTTTAGGCATTTTTTCGCCATTTTTCGCAAAAATTTGCAACAAAACAAATTATTTTTGTTTTTTTTTTATTTTAAGTTATAGAAAAACATTTAAGTAACAAAAAAGTTCCACGGCACCAGTATCCTAAAGTGCACCATTTACGAGTTATATCGCTTACAAGGCAGCAAAAAAAAAATTCAAGCACACTTTGTTGTATAACTCCAGTCCCCAGGTGCCGGGTGAGTGGACTCGGCATGTGCATTACCCGACTAGCATTATGTAAGGGCTTAAATCTGGACCGGATACGGCTTTCCCTACTACTGATAGGGACCGTATCAGGTACACTGAACAGGTCCTGATCAGAAATGTAACGCCTCAAACTATCCAAACCGGATCAGGCAGCCCTACTAGAACCGTACCAGGACCGGATCATTTAAAACAGAGAATTTACTCCTACAAACATTAGAAAAATTAAAAAATTTACTATTACATACAATAGAAAAAAAATGTCTATAAAAATATTCTAACTTTATACTTATCTATATGTATTCATAAGTCATAACGCAGAGAAGCGATAACTAAAGTATATGTGAAATTTCGCAAACTATGTATATCTAAAATGGATAATACTCTAGTGAATTTTAACTAAATGAAATTTATTAAAATGAAATAGGGCTCGAACCAGGAAAAATAGGGCATACCTTATTTGGAAAATCAGACATGATTCTGGTCCGGTCCTGGTCCGGCATTTACTAGTAGGGATGAGATAGGTCTTTGAAATCCGGGCCGGATCAGGACAAATACGGCACCCCCTAGTAGTGAAATCAGGTATGATTTCTGATAGGGGCCGGATGCAAATGCCCTATTAGGATTTACCTTATTACACCCTCATCCGGCCCGGATCATAATAGGTCGTACCTGAAGAAATTGCTAGTCGGGTATGTGAGTACCCTACCCCAGAGATTAAAAAAATTTCTGACCTGTTACCGACAACAACACGTACAATCCGTAATTCTATTGGCCTATTCTGGAAGTAAATTATTTAATAGCCGACAGCCAATACGGTTTTCGAAACAAAAGATCAACTACCGATCTATTAAACTATGTAGCGCATTGTTGGAACAGCATACTTCAACTTTTTTTTCAGTGTAGAAAACTCGGCCTCCTAAATAGATGCAAAAAAATTTTCACTCCATACCAATTGCTCCATGTTTATAAGTCCTATATTCGTCCCTGTATGGAGTACTGTTGTCAATTTTGGGGTGTTGCTTCTGTTTCCATCTTGGCCCTCTTGAACTGTGTTCAAAAGCGGGCTATACGAATTGTTGGTGATCGAGATTTGACATCAAAACTTGATTCCCTACAACATCGTCGCACTGTTGCTGACCTCGTTGTTTTTTACAAATATCGTCATCAACAGTGCTCAGATGAAATCAGCAGCATCATGCCTCAAACTTATTCTTACCCCCGTTCCACTCGGCAATCGGCTAGCGCAACCAGTCAAACGGTCGAGATCCCGCGCTGTCATACTGACCGAAATCCATAGTCTCAGGTGGTTTCAATCCGTAGAGGTTTAAAAAAAGCGTTCATCAACACCTTAGAGCGCAAGTTGTTGTGGGACCTACGTCTTAAAAGGTATTTATGTGTTGTTGTGACACATATTGTAAACACTATAACACAACACTTTTCATTTAAGAAAAAAATAATATGATGTAAAATAATATGTCTTAAGTTCGCAAAAGCGGGACAGTTATAGATGAAGTGAGGTTCATATTCATCCTTTAAGTATCATTTGCATGTGTTGGTCTGCTTAAGGCCTTTTTGTATGAAGTGTTTTTTATAAGTTCCCTTGGTAATCTAGTTGACGTTCGTATAGACTTTATTAGTTATTAAGAGTTATATTTTGCTGCAGCTTTGAACAAATAGTTTTGTTTGCAAAACTTTGTTCGAGTTGTTCCATATTGGTTTATGCAAGCATTCAAATATTTGTGAATTATAGTTTTGCATTTGTTAAGAGAAAGAGCAATAGCTGATTCAGAGCCAACGTATTGATTGTTTGCTTCGGATCGTGACATCATTTCCGGGCAAATTAATGTATCCCGAGACCCAGAAAGAGTTATAGAGTGAAGAAGTTAGGATTTATGAAAGCTGTTAAATTTTAAGCTTTGTTCTTTTGTTACCAAGTATTAGACACTTCGGCAAGCATGTATCTTTGATATGCCTATCTATACCTAGATATCAAACGTTTTTGGTTTACTACTCGTACTACTCGTACTCGGTGCGTTTTTGGGCATGGAATTTAATGCAAGACAAGCGGTGTACACTTGTACATATCTGTTAAAAGCAGCAATATATGATAAACCGTTTGGTTGAAGAGCTGGGTAATGTGAATGATGCAAATGATTTAATGCTTTATTCAACCTTTTCATAACTTAATAGCTTAAATCACTCACTATTAATTTTTTCCTCTATTTTCATCACCTTGTATTCCAGCTTGTTCGCATATTATTTTCTCGTATCACGCCAATCTTTAAACTAAACTACTCCATTGCAAACACCATATTTTATATATTAGCCAACACCATAATAATTTCTAATCATAGAATTCTAGAAACTTTTAAAACTAAATCTCTCCTAAAAATAAACAACTAATTTACCATTACCAGATCACAATTCTTAAAAGATATTAGCACACCAGCGTGAATTTTAATTGGATTATGGATGCGAAACTAATCTTGCACTAACTTGTGACAGCCATATTTTAAGTCAAAATCCGCGAAACTAAGCTGTCACTAACTTTTGACAGACATGTTTGATGTGCAAAATTGTAGTAACACTTCTAGTAGATATATTTAATACAAATTAATTTTGAAATAGTGATTCGTCACATCTGCGAATATAACGACTGCTCAGTCAAAATGATTCTTTTGTAAGTAATTTCGTTCATTCACATTTTCGAATATAAGCTGCTCAGTCGAAATAATCCTTTTGTAAGTAACTTCGTTTATCCGTCATAACTTCGACGTAACTACTTCGTTTTAATATCCGTAGAAGTATTATTTTTCTTTACAAGGAATTTAATCACAGCACGATATTCAATATTTTCATTTTTTTAAAAATTTGTATATATACTGATATCGTTGATAAATTTGTATATATACTGATATCGTGATATCGTTGACTGAATACAGATCATTTGCTAGTACGGTAAGATCACCTTGGTTAGTGATACCTCACTGCTATTACCAGTGGTATATGATATCTCAAGTTACTTCGTATGTCAATGGCAGGAACTGGAGTACGCTGGGTTGGTAGATCTACATGCTTACAATTTCATGAATTTTTGTGATTGTGCAATTTCATCAGTTTCACGTAAAAACCTTGGTTCAAGGAATGTTTTTATTTATAATTTTACAATGTGGATAAGTAAAATTAAAAAATAGAAAATTTGGATATTGTCACTTTTTGGATGGTGTTATAATTATGTTTATAATTAATATAATTAAGATTCATTACGAAGTATTTTAGAAGTCTTGTTTTTAATATATAAATGAAGCATTAGCGGTTGTTACCATACAAATCTTTGAAAAACAATGAATTAAGTTTGTATGAAAAAAATAAGAAAATAGATTATTTTAGTCAAATTTCTTTTCATATAAACTTGAAAAATAGTTTCATTGTGGACTTGTATGAAGAGCCAGTTAAAGTAACTAACATAACAAAAAACAACTTTTTGTTTTTCAAAAATTATAATAATTTCGTTTCTTTATTTATTTTATTTACAAGTTAACAAAATTTATTAAAGTTCAACTTAATCATTGTTAATTGTTATTAAATTCTATTTAATGTGTAAGTAAACTTTTAAGTATAGTTGCTACATGAAACAAACTTTAATTAGTTTGACAAAAATGTAAGGTGTCTTAGAATAATTTTTCCACTGCCTCTCAAATTCTGTTTAAATTTTTTTTAAAGAACGTAGATTTTTTCGATATAGATAAATATAAAGGGACTGAAACTTCAGGTTACGTACGAACTATTAAAATTACGCTCTGTTGAAATATTTCATATACAGTTTTTGGAGGAAGACTGATATGTGACGATTGTTTTTAGTATTGACAAGAGACGTATAACAAAAACAAAGTTACGTGCAAAGAAACTAAAATGGCGTGTTTTGTTTCTGGTTAGAAATGTATTCCAAAACTAACACAAAAAATTAATGCAGTGTCATAAAAACATAACACAAAATAATATAAAAAAGTAGGGATTTGTAAACATAAAACAACAAAATATCAAAAAGAATTGATATAAGAGTTAAAGTATAGCACAGTCCACTAACAATAGCAGTGAGATATTACTAGTCAAGTTAATATCTTACGGGTGCTGTCGGATTAACTTCATTAACTCAACGGTAGCACTCTCTATCATAGCTATGGAGCATGCTTTCTTGATGCTACGCTATTACATGCTCGAAGAAATGAGCCTTCATATTACTCTATATGTGAGCTTTAATCATTGAGGAAGGCATTGTCACATGATTGATGAGTTATCCACTAGCTGGATTGGCAACCAAATTTTAGTTTTGTTTTTGCAATTTTTTTTTGATAAAATTTGTTTTCCACTTTATATTATATTAACATCTTATCATGAAATATTGGCCTGTCATATTTTATTATGTTAACAAAAAAACTTACTTAAACAAAAATAAAAAACCCACAAAATTGTGTCCATTAACACCTTAGAACGCATGTTATTGTGGAGTTATGTCTTCAAAGGTATTTAAGTGCTGTTGTGACACATATTGTAATTTGTAACTATAGAAACGCAACACTTTGCTGACAATAACCCATACAAGATTGCACAACTGGTCCAGTAATGGTCCATTACTGGCAGCCAGTAATGCAGCAATGGGCGAGTACTGGCAACCACGACTGGGCCATTAACATAATTTTACTGGATGATAACTTCGGACAATAAATGGTTGCCATTCTTGGGCCAAATACTGGCAACCATGACTGGGCCGTTAAAAAAAATATACATTATTATCATATGTAAATTTAAATAAATTAAATACAAATAATTTAAAATAAAATAAAAATGACGGAGAAAATTCAAAACTCCCCATACAACTGGTTCAGTTGCAAGAATGGCTGAGTAATGGCAAACACCGCCCTGACTCCGCCAGTACTCCGCCATTAAAAAAAATATAAAATAATATTTTTTATACATAAATTTAAATAAATTATTAAAATAAAATAGAAATGAAAATAAATTAAAATATATACGAACCTTTTCTTTATTACCATAGTCTTTCAACCGACAAGGCGATAACTAAACTATATGTGAAATTTTTCAAACTATGTATTTCTAAAAGGGATAATGCTCTAGTGAAATTTAAAAAAAATGACAGATCGGCAAATTCATGGCTACAGTACTGGCCCAATAACAATAGCCAAGTAATATTTACCATTCATGGGCCAGTGCTTGGCCATTCAAAGGTAACAATATACTGGCTATTTTCTGTAAACCATAGATCGGCCGATGATTGGTTTTAGTATTGGCCCAGTAACAATAGCCAAGTACTGTTAACCATTAATGGACCAGTGCTTGGCCGTATATCAATGTCTGGCAAAACCTACTTGGGAAGTTGTGTTATAAATACTTTATATTGCCAGACCATAGGCACATAAAAAATTAATTTTTCATCGTAAATGTGAATTGAAAAGTAATCGAAATGAACAAAAAATGTTACTTCGGATTAAATCTTAGTCTTAGCTATTCATGGTAAGCAATTAAAGAAAGATTTAATCACTGAAACTGCAGTAGACCTCTTTATTCGATTTACTCATTTCTCTTCATTAGTTCAGAAAATCTCCCAATTTGTCGTAAATAATGCAACTTTCAATCAATCCAACTTTTATTATAATAATTACAATTGTTTCTCGTTTCTTCCCGTCGAAAACGACTGATGCTAGTTTCACCAAGTTTGAGCAAAATCGTGTGACAGGATTTTAGATTATTGAAGTTTCAAACTAAAACTCATTTAGGAGCACACATTCCTTAGATATTAAACCAACAAATTTAAAAACATCAATTTAATAAATAAAATTATGCATTTTTTCAATTTTATTTTAAATGATCACAAATATGTGTAATAAAAATTACAAGGATTTATATAAAAATCATTTGCATAGAATTGCTGTATAAAAATGCTAAAAGAGTTTAAATTTCATAATTTATTATGAAATACAACTTCAACTATTTTGTTTTTTTTTGTTAAAAAATTAAGCAATTGAGTAAATAGTTGCTAGAGGTGATCTTAGTTTAAATTTAATGATGACGAAAAACTCTTCTTGATCTTAGTTTAAATTTAATGATGACGAAAAACTCTTCTTTTATTTCTTATTAAAAAATACAATCTTGTCAACGAAGTTTTCGGTGGTACTCAACTCAAATTATCATCATGTTCTGACAACTGTTCTAACACTGTGTGAATGAAGAACTTTGGGTGGTTTTAACTCATTTTCAAAACATTCAAAATGTTGAGTGTTTTTTTAGTTCATATGAGTAAATTCTGCAACTACGATGTTATATACTAAATTTGATCATTCTGAGTTGAAGCGTTTGATAATTTCTTTGTTCCATGTGCACGAACGATTTGTTTGTTTTTTATCTTTAGTTTAACTGTGTGGAATTCTAGTCCTCGATTTTTTAGCAGCTTCCTAATGGAATTTTTCACAAGTTAAAAAAAATATTTTTCTCTGTGACGGGAAAAAAGTTTAACATTTTGCTTCTGCTGACAGGTGCAAAAATGCTACTTTTCATAAAATACTTTTTTCCCCGGGAAAAAAGTATGTACTTTTTTCCCCGGGAAAAAAGTATGTACTTTTTTCCCGGATAGATAAAAATATATATAGAAATACATATATACACATACATGATGAATATTATGAATATTTATGAACATTTATGACTATTTTAATGTTAATGAAAAGTTATACCGTTTTCTTCTTGATGTTAATAACTGGTTTTGACAAATAAAATGAAACTTAATTTTAAGTTTTTATTCAAGAAAAATTCGTATGGTGTGGTGAATATACATATTGTAATATTTGTTTAATATTATTTTTTCAATAATTATATTAATATTTATCCAGTCACAGAAAAAAATAGTGTATTATACACGGGAAAAATTGTAGATTTTAGCTCTCGGTTTTTTGTCTCCCTCCGCTTCGCGTCGGGAGACAACACAACCTCGAACTAAAATCTACTACTTTTTTCCCTTGTATAATAAATAACTATTTTGCAATTCCGAATCACAATTTAACGTATTTCGATATTGTCAACATTGTCAAAAAGTGAGATTTTTCCGCACTGTTTTATTTTTCATGGAAAATTTTCTCAATGCTAAGTTGATAATAGAAATGTTTACTTATATTTTAATATGAATGTAGATTGTAAAGAATTTGGTTGCAGAATAATTTTGTTTAATTGTGATTCGGAATTGCAAAAAACGTTGTGTACAACTCGTTGCACAAATTGAATTTTTCCGCACTCGTCGTGCGGAATTACGACTTGTGCGGAAAAAATCAACTTTGTGCACCTCGATACACAAAGTACTATTTTGCAATTCCGAATCACAATTCAACGTATTTCGATGTTGTCAACACTGTCAAAAAGTGAGATTTTTCCCCACTGTTTTATTTTTCCGCACTGTTTTAACGTTTTGCTTTGTTTTGTAGAAGTGAAAAATAAGAACATATGGAAAATTTTCTCAAAGCTAAGTTGATAATAGAAATGTTTACTTATATCTTGATATGAATGTAGATTGTAAAAAATTTGGTTGCAGAATAATTTTGTTTAATTGTGATTCGGAATTGCAAAAAACGTTGTGTGCAACTTGTTGCACAAATTGATTTTTTCCGCACTTGTATTGCGGAATTACGACGCGTGCGGAAAAAATCAACATTGTGCACCTCGATACACAAAGTACTATTGTGGAACGTCTGTACATATTTCTAAAAGTTTTAGAACAAAAACTTAACTAAACTTTCTTAGGTATGAAATATTCCTAAATGATGCCACGCTATTGCTTGCTCTAAAAATTGATTTAAATATTTTCACTTTTTAGTTCGTTATCAAAAACATAATTTCTAAAATATTTAATTTATCACGTAAAATTTGATTGAGTGTTTTCTTGTCAATGTCCAAAAATGCCAGAGTCTTTGAATATATCACATGCTTATATTTTGCTTATAATGTTAGACTAAAAAATCTCATATACAAACCATTATAGACAGTTACACCTTTTACTAATAGTTTTTAAATCATCAGTCCAAATATTGTCATTACTGTTAACTCCATAAATGATAGTTTTATCCAAAAAGCATCATGCAAATTATTTAAAACTAATCTACAATGATCGTGATATTTTTAAAACACGTTATTTCTTTAGTCTTACAAGTTATTATTATTATTTTCTGTACATTAACCTGAATGATTTACATATGTTAATGAGTTATCGTATTTGCAATTAAATTACAGTGAGTTCAGTTAAAGTTAAATTGTGATAATAGATAAAATATAATATGCAAGACTTATAATAAAAAAGTGTAAATATAATAAAATGGAAAATTTAGGATATAAAGAAGGATCAACAAAGCCAAAAATTAAACATAATCGAATAACGAGAACAACAAGTGTTGCTGTCGAAAAAGATGCGATACCATTATCTTCAAGGTAATGTATTTTGTTTTCTTTCTGTTGTACAAAAGAGTACAAAATATGAAATTTCATGCGAAACCAGTTTTTTTTTGTTGAAATATTGTCTTCTTTCAAATAAATTAATAAACTGGTTAAGACGGAAATACCGTGAATAAAAAATTAATATTTTTTTATTTATTGATCTTTAGATTCAAAACGGTGCCACCAAATGTTACAGTACGTTGGCGTGAGGATCCGGAAGCAATGATAGATGCACAATATCCAGATGCAGGTTTTGAATATATGGAAGTTGGTCCATCGCCGCCCGCTGAAAGTGCACCTAGTATGTATGATAGTTTCGAAGAACCATCTGCAGAATTAGGAGTACAAATTTGTACAGATACAATTCGAATGAACATTGTTGAACAAATGAAGACATCTCAAGGGAACCTTAAATTACTTGAAGATATTGAACAAGGGAATATTATTGCTAATAATTTAAAAGAAACTTTTGATGATGGTGTAACTACACTTGAAAAAAATATTTGCTTGCTTTGGTCGTCATTTTTGAAACGATGGGATTTACTTGAAGGGTTAATTGAATCTGGTGCAGAATTAAATTATTGTGATCCAAATGGCATATCTGCCCTCCATCTGAGTGCATTTAGCGGGTGTCTTACTAGTACAAGTTTTTTAATATCAAAAGGTCTTGATGTAAATATTCAACCCAAATGTTATACACCACTTCATTGTGCTGCATTTGGAAATAAACCGGAAACCGCAAAAATGTTAATCAACAATGGTGCTAATATAACCACAAGTACAAGTAAACAAAATTGTGAAGAATCTCTTCTTCATTGTGCGGTACGAGCTAATGCAACTGAATGTGTTAAATTGTTTATTGATGAAGGTGCTGATGTAAACTCATTGAAACCAAACGGAACAAATCCAATACACTTAGCAGCCGATTTAGGATATGCTCAATGTTTACAAATTTTATTGGAAAGTTCCATAGCAAATCCTAATATTCGTATTTGTATACGAGAAAAAGAATCTACAGCACTTCATTTAGCTGCCGACGAAGGAAATGTAGAATGTGTAAATTTGTTACTTGCTAAAGGTGCTGACGCCACATTAAAAAATCATCGAGGTTTTACAGCATTACATTTAGCTGCAAGAACTTCAAGTCTCGAATGTGTCGAATCACTTTTAAGAGATGGTAATGCCAGTCCAAATGCAGAAGATTTTGACCATAGAACTCCACTTCACGCCGCTGTTGGAAAATCTGATAGTGCCTTTGATATCTTAGAAACACTCATTTCATGGGGTGCAAATGTAAATCATAAAGATGTTTATGGTTTTACAGCATTGCATTTAGCTGCATTAGATGGATTGTCACAATGTGTTGAAATGCTTATATTTCATGGTGCTGATGTGACGACTAAGTCCAATAAAGGAACATCTGCATTAAATGTCATTACAAGAAAAACGCCCGCGTCATTAGCAATGATAAATCAAAAATTAGATGCCGCTATAACCGTACATCATTCTCAAGATGCCGCCAATCGAGAAGTTGAGTTGGAGTTAGATTTTAGACAATTACTGCAGCATTGCCATCCGAAAGAGATAAGTTATCTAAACACATTTGTAGATGAAAGTCAAAAAGAAATTCTTAAGCATCCACTTTGTTCAGCATTTTTGTATATTAAGTGGGGGAAAATAAGGAAGTACTACATTGGGCGATTGATATTTTGTTTCTTTTTTATTTTATTTTTAACTTTATATGTCTTGACCGCCTTAGCACATAACTGTTATAATGGAAGTAAAGACATGGAAGAAACAATAGAAGAACAAGAATTGTGCCAAAAACAATCTATTCTCGGTGATATGCTGCGAAATAATCCTTTTGTAATGGAAATGCAATGGTGGGTTCTTGTTGGAATAACAATAATGGAAATATTTAGAAAATTATATGGTATCACAGGATATTCGTCAATACGACGATATGTAACACAAGCTGAAAATGTAATTGAATGGTTTGTTATCACATCTGTTTTTGTGATTTCTTATATATATACAAATCGAACATATACATGGCAGAATCATATAGGAGCTTTTGCTGTATTGCTAGGATGGACAAATTTAATGTTAATGATAGGTCAGCTTCCTGTATTTGGTGCATACGTTGCAATGTATACAAAAGTGCAAGCTGAATTTGCCAAATTATTTGCTGCTTATAGTTGTATGTTAGTTGGCTTTACCATCAGTTTTTGTGTTATTTTTCCATCTTCCTCATCTTTTGCAAATCCGTTTATGGGATTTATAACTGTACTGGTAATGATGACAGGAGAACAAGATTTGGAATTATTGATAAATGATCCCGATGGGAAGGATCCTCCATTTTTACTGGAGATTAGTGCTCAAATCACATTTGTATTATTTCTTTTATTTGTAACCGTAATATTAATGAATCTATTAGTTGGTATTGCTGTGCATGATATTCAAGGATTAAAGAAAACTGCAGGATTATCAAAGCTAGTTAGACAAACCAAACTTATTTCATATATTGAATCAGCATTATTCAATGGATATCTTCCAACATGGTTAAGAAATTTGCTTCACTATACAGCGTTGGTGTCGCCACAAGCTTATCGTGTTGTACTTAGTGTTAAACCATTGAATCCCGGAGAAAAACGACTTCCACGTGATATTATGATGGCTGCTTATGAAGTGGCCAAACAACGTAAACATCATGGGCACACAATTTCACAAAGAAACTCGACCGTAACGTATTTTTCCTACAAATCAAAATTTGATAATAATAACTCTAAAACAAACTCAACTTTACTTAATCATCAAAACTCAGAACTTTCTGCTGATTCTGAATATGGTTTTGATACGGCAAGCATATGCACATTAACCACAAAAATAGAAGAAAATGCCGATAAAATTGATGAACTAACAAATGAAATAAGGGAATTAAAATCAGCTTTAAATCAAAACTATAAAGTTATTGATCAATTGCTTTTAGTCATTTCTAATCAACATAAAAACAAATTTAATACTATAAAGAAATAAATATAAATATTATTAAATTTTTTAAGTTCAAATTTACTATATAAATATATTTTTCCTTAGACTGTGATTTCTAAATAATTATTGAAATGATATTAAATACTTTTGTTGTTAAAAATTATATTAAATTTTTGTTTTGAAAGTATTGTATTATTATGATTTTTGTTTTTGTCAATTTTTATTAAATGTTTTATTTTTAATAAATTGTGCAAGTATTATTTTAACAACAAATTAATGTTTTATTTTTTAAAATCGATGTCAAACAAGTCAAAGTTTTTGTTTTTAAAATTACTAATAATCTTCAATCCGAGAAATTAAGGGACAAGGTAGGAGAAGTGTTAACGCAATGGTGTCGTTAACGCAAAATTATTACCTCATGATAACTTTTAACTAGGTATTGCATATTTTTTGTCTTTGAATTTTTATTTGTATTCTAGGTAGGTAGAGAGTCAACCCGAAATCTTTTTCGTTGCGGGTTAGGGTTACGTTCCTATTTTAATGTTTTCGGTCCATGTTCAGTTTTTAAGTTTATTCGAATTCGGTTCAATTCCGATAACACTTACGTCCCACAACAAGATGCGTTCTGAGTCTTATGATATAGCGTTTCGTTTACAATCAATCAACAGACAAACCAATCAACAGACAAACCACATGATTTTCATTATTGTTGTATGGATAACAAAACAAAACATTTTCGATTTAAATTTACATTAAAATAATTGTGTAAACATAAAATATTTATTCACTTTACGCAGAATTTATGTTTAATTTTATAAAATTCACCTAATAATCACAAAAAACTATCCACAAATAGTAAATTCAAAAGATGGCGTCACGTTTGTTATTGTTTTTATACGTGTGTGTTTGTATTAGTTTTTGCTGGAAGACGAATTTATCAAAAAATCTCAATTTCATAAAATTGATGTGCATCAGAAAAAACATCAAAAATTTTGTCTGAAAGAACACGACCAATTGATTTGCATCAATTTTTTTTTGATGTACATCACTTTTTTTTGGCTGAAAGAACTCTACATTAATAAATATCTAAAATATTCTAGGTCAAACCAAAATTTCTTTTCAGAGAAAATTAAAGCATTTCTGAGAACCATCGACGTTGTTATTATTTTGCATGTATTTAAATTTTAAATTAATGTTTTTGCTATCCCTTTTTCTAAGAACTATGATGACAATGACAAAGGGTTAAATTCAAGTTGAATACAATTTTGTTTTGTATTTCATCGCGATTATGTAGGAGCGTAATAATGTATTTAAATAACACCGCAAAATCTGTTTATTTGAAAATGCAATAACTTCTAGCTCTGGCATTTAATTTTGTTTAAACTTGTTTCCAATAATTCTGCATATCAACTTCCGGTTTTCAAGTTTAATTTTTGTATTTTTAAAGACTTTGTGAAGCGATTTGTATGAGATTTGATTAGCTTTTGGAATACATTCAGTGGCGGATTTCTAAATAGGCTAGCTAGGCTGTAGCCTACGGCGGCAAATTTTCGTAGGCGGCAAATTTTTGTGCGGAAATTTTTAAAATATACAAATTTTTCAAAACAGAAATTTTTTTGCGGCGGCGAGAGCCGTCGACTCCTATAAACAGAGTATCCAGATTAAATCATTCAAATTCGCAAAATTTCTTATCTCTATACTCGAAACATAGCGTCGGTGTGTTCTGCAGTTTTTTCATCAAATAAACAAGCACTACTTACAAAGTGTGCAATTTAAAATTAAATGTTCAGTGTGATTTATAAATATAATATTGTTACGTTTTTCCACCTTCCTTCGAATCGGCCCAACTCACAATTCGATAATTGCAGTTACCTTCTCCTCCCTGCTTAATTAATTTCTCGATTATTCTAGGAAAAACTAAGAAAAATCCAGAATAGAAATCTACGTTATTATTTCGTTATATTTTATTTTATGTTGACCCAAGTTCTAAGAACATCAACACTATTCCTTTTATTAATCTGTTGTTGTGTTTTGTTATGATTTTGCATAGTCGTAATAATATTAATAGTGTGAGTGTGTAGTAAATGGTAAGCAGGCCAATTATTTATTGTGTGAGATCAAACAAGTAAGTATGATTTGCTTATTTTTTATTTTAAATACCGAATAAAGTGTAAATTTGAAGATATTTTGTACATTTATTTGTATACTAATCTGTGTCTGATTCTACCATACTACAATTATTTTTTTACTTCATAGATCGAATACGTACAAATAGAATTGGCAGATGGTAGAAAACGTTTAGGCGGATGGGAATACAAAAAGAAATCAGGAAAAACAAAAAAAACAAAAAGAAACTTTGGAAAAAATAAAAAAATTTGATATTTTTTTCACCAAGAATCTTGACAAAATTGTTCCGCAATCACCTATTCCTATTGAAGAGCCAGAAGATCTTGCTGTACCTAGCACATCAAAAGAAACAGAAACTAGTGTCAATTCTGTTTTGTGTGAAAATGAAAATGCTACAGTTAATCATGTTGAACGAGAAGAAAAAGATCAACCATTATTATCGGAAATATTTCGGTCTCAAGTTTTTATGTTGGACGTAGATCCTGCAAAGTGGGTAGTAAATGATGAGTTGATAGATTTTGTTGCGCGAAATGGCTATTCTCAAAACGCAGATTCTGATTTTGAGAAATCAAAACGAATCTACAAAGACCAAACACGCTTTTTGAGTTCAACAATTTTTTAAAGGGTGCTTCAGAATGGAGAAGTTTCAAGTCGCCAATGAATAATCTACTCTGAATCAAATGGAAGTGTTTACTGTGGGCCTTGTTTGTTATCTAAATTGGGTTCATCTTTTTGCACGGATAAAGGATTTTTTTTTTTTTTTTTTTAAAGGCGTTCATGCTCCATGTAGGAGCGTTGCCAGGTTAATCAGCTTTGAATATTCACCACGGTCATTCGCAACAGCGACATAATTACCATGGCAGCCGATTTTTTTAAGGTCGTTTATTACGTCAGTCTCCCATTGTAGTCGTGGTCTACCTCGCGGTCTACCACTCCCTGGGGTACTAACGTACATTTTTCTAATCATTCCAGACTGTGAATCGGCTCGTAGAACATGCCCAAACCAAGCAATCCTATTAGAACGGATACAACCTATTATATCAGGACCCTCAAGAAGGTCTCTGATCTCAAAGTTATACCGGGTTCTATACTCCCCATCGTCTGTCTTAAGTGGACCAAATATGTAGCGTAGGATCTTACGCTCAAATACAGATAAATGCGATTCGTCATTTTGTGTAAGGGTCCACGTTTGTGACCCATACATCACAACCGGTCTAATCAATGTCTTGTATAACTTGAGCTTGGTGTTAGTTGATACATACGGTGATCCAAGGAGAGGTTTAATTGAGTAGAAAGTTCGATTACCTTCAGCGATTCGAGCTTTAATATCTGTAAGTATGCTGTTGTTTGAGTCAAGCATTGATCCCAAATATTTAAAAGATTCAACTCCCTCAATTCGTTCATCGCCGCACATCAAATCTTTCTTCTCAGCCTCTCTTGAAACATTCATATGTTTGGTTTTATTGTAGTTAATTTGCAGACCAATTTTCCTAGCACCACTCTCAAGCGACTTGAAAGTCTCACTCATAACAGCTTCACTTCGGCCGAGGATGACAACATCATCAGCGTAAGCAATCATCTGTACTGAGTTTATTGACAAGATATTGTTATTAGTCGGTAGTTTCTTTTGACGGCACACATATTCCAAGGCTAGATTAAAAAGTATAGGAGAGACAGCATCACCTTGTCTTAAACCGGAGTCGACTTTAAAAAACTTTGTTATTTCGTTCTCTACTCGTACACAGCATTGAGAGTTCTGTACTGTCATTTTGCATAGTGATACCAGTTTACCAGGAATTCCCATCGACACCAGAGCAGACCATAGAGTCTCTCGTTCGAGAGAGTCGTAGGCCTGCCTGAAATCAATGAAAAGTTGGTGCACAGGTATGTTGAACTCTCGACACTTTTCCAAAATCATCCTTATCGAGAAAAGTGCATCGGTGGTACCTCGGCCCCGCCGGAAGCCACACTGATATTCTCCAAACAGTTGTTCAGCAAAAGGATTGATTTTGGATAGCAAAATGTAGGAAAAGATCTTATATACTGTGCAGAGGAGAGCGATTCCTCTGTAGTTTGCACATTGTAGGCGATTACCTTTTTTATGGATTGGTATCAGCATAGCTGTGTTCCAGTCCTGTGGCATGGTTTCAGTCCGCCAGATCATTTGAACAAGTTCAAACAATCTTAAGGATAGAGTTTCGCCACCATGTACAATCATTTCGGATGTTATATCGTCGATACCAGGTGCTTTATTGCATTTTAGTTTTGACAGCGCCGCATCGAATTCCTCTTTGGTTGGTTCGGCTACATGTACCTTTGACGCACGAATAAGCTTTGCTCGTCGCCCGACTTGTTGCTGGTCACTTAAGTTGAGAAGATTCTCAAAATAAGCGGCCCAAGTATCTAAAATATTTTTAAGGTCTACTTGTAGCTCCCCATCTTCATTTTGAATAGCAGTTGATCTAGTTTGAGGGCCCTTTTTTAAGGTTTTAACATGTTGAAAGAAGTTACGCGATTGATGTTCCTTATTGAAGCTTTCAATCTCCTCACACTGTCTCTTCCACCATTCTCTCTTCGCTCGTCTACATAGCTTTGTAACGGCTTGTCTTGCCAGTTTATAGTTTTCCTTCGTGGACCTGGTGTTGCGTCCTTGTAGACACTTCAGATAGCAATCTCTTTTGTATTGAATAGCGTCAAGGCATGCTTGATCCATCCATGGCTTCTGGGAGTGGTTCTGTGGTCGTCCAAGTATTCCCTCAGCAGCGCTTAAAACAGCATCTTTGAGCAAATACCATGACTTATCGACGTCTCCATTAATGGTTTCTGATTTCTCCAATGTTTCGGCAATATGGATTTGATATCTCTCTTCTGTTTCAGCATTCTTTAATGATGAGATGTTAAAACGTTTCCGTTGATTGAATTTTGGAATGCCTGGATTTGGGAAGTGGAACCTTATCGTTGCACATACAAGGAAGTGATCACTTCCGATGTATGCACCTCTAAAGGATCGCACATCCCGAACGCTCGAAAAGAAACCTGCTGTTACTAGAACGTGATCAATTTGATTTCGAGTGTTTCCATTCGGTGAGACCCAAGTCTGTTTATGAATCGATCGATGCGGAAAGAACGTACTGGCAATTCTCAAATTATTTGATAATGCAAACTCAGTCATTCTCTCACCATTATCATTCGAATTCAAATGCAGGCTGTTGGGACCTACCACATTTCCATAAGAGATATCTCTTCCAACCTGTCCATTAAAGTCACCAAGAACCATAATGAAGTCGCGTGTTGGTGTTTGTTTCATAACCTCTTCCAGTGCTATGTAGAAATTATCCTTCTCGTCGACGGTCTTAGCTTCAGTAGGTGCATGCACGGCAATAAGAGAAATATTGTTATATGTACCACGTACACGTAGGTAGCAGATCCTCTCACTGACCGGGATGAATTTCATCACGGCTTCTTGTATGCGTGCACCAACAAGAAAGCCAGTACCAAATTCTCTTCGGGAAGGATGACCACTACAATATAGAGAGTGACTATCTAAATCTTGTTTTCCGATTATCGGCTGTCTAATTTCTTGTAGAGCAATAATATCCATCCTATACCTCTCAGCCTCTGTTTCCAGACTTATAAGAGCATCAGGAGCGCTCAGGCTGCGCACGTTCCACGTTCCGATTCGGTAGTCTGGTCCTTTTTCACGTCCAGGTAAAATTCTGTTTTGTTGTCCGGGTCTGTTATTCTTTTTTTGATAACCAAATTTAACATATGAGTTTTTTCCGGGGTTAGGGTGTTAACCTTAGGCCCAACCCAAATTGTCGTGAATGGGTCCGTTCTGCATATTAAGGTCACCAGAAACAACCTTTTTACACGTTTATATAGCGAGCCGCTTGATTCAAGACAGACGCCCGCTCCAAGCCGCCCCTGACATGGAGAACAGACGCTTGAGTCACATTGGCTTTAAGGCGCCAATTCGCCGTGATGTAGCGTCATTGACTAAGCAGTTTTTACTCTGCTTGTCTCCAATACACCAACCTAATTCTGTCAGCATTACCCAGGCAGCACGGCGTGGACGTCGAATTTCGCTACCCGGATAAAGGATTTAATGATTGTAAAAACTTAAAACAATGCGTAGAACAGCACGAACGATTCAATAAATCACAAAAAATCTGTGGTTGCTTTGAGGGAAAGGACTTCAAGTAAAAATTTGATTAATTTATTAAATGCAGAAATTGATAGAGAAAAAAATTATTGGACGCAAGTTATACAACGCGTTGTCGCAATCGTCAAAAAGTTATCAAGTCGTGGTCTACCCTTAAGAGGTTCTAATGAAGTTGTAGGATCATGTCATAATGGTAACTTTTTACTGGCCGTAGAACTTTTAACCGAATTTTATCTATTCTTAAAGGAACATCTAAAAAAAAAGGAAGACCGGGTAGCTGTAAAACTAGTTATCTTTCGTCCACAACGTACGAAGAAATAGTTCATCTTATGGCTCAGAAGTGCACAGAAGTAGTATCTGCCAAAATAAAAGCGGCGAAATATTTTTCTATAATTGTTGTAATATAATTGTTTGATTCTACACCAGACATCGCACATGTAGATCAGTTATCAATTGTTCTGAGATATGTTAAAGAATGTGGAACACCAACAGAGGTATTTCTAGCTTTTGTTCCAAATGCTGGATACAAATCTGAAGAAATGTACACATCAATAACTAACACCCTGGTATCTTTAAACATTAATTTAGAAAATTTTAGAGGTCAGTCGTACGATAATGCTGCAAACATGTCAGGCACTTATCTGGTCTCCAAGCCAGAACTAAAAATGCCAACAAGTTTGCGGAATTTATACTATGTGCAGCCCATTCTCTTAATTTAGTTGGAACTGCGGCGGCTAGTTGCTGTAATAAATCCACCAACTATTTTTCATTTTTGCAAGCAATTTATAACTTTTTTTCGGCATCAACGATGCGTTGGGAAAAACTGCAAAACAGCAATGTACTCATAACACCAAAGAGGATCTCGACTACGAGATGGTCATGCAGAGATGATGCCTGCAAAAGCTTATTAATGTCTTGGAAAGAAATTCATGATATTCTAAAATCAATTTCGAACGACAGTTCTGAGAAAACGGTTACAAAGGCAGAAGCAGCAGGATTATGCAAGGAATTGACAAAATTTGAAACTGCGTTCTTGACTGTTTTTTGGGGTAGTATTTTAAATCGTATCAATGTATAGTGAGTAAAAAACTACAACAGGAAGATGCAGACATTGGATTGGTTATCGATTTATTCAAATCTTTAATTTCAATTATTTCATCTTCCCGCGAGAAATTTACAACTTATGAAGAAGAGGCCAAGGCGCTGGTTGGTACTCAAAACTACACTGCAAGCGAAAGGCGAACCAAAAAAAAAGAGCGACATTTGAAACCAACGATGATGAAGACCTGTTTGGTGCTCAGGATAGTTTTAAAATAAACGTATTTTTTACAATTGTCGATCGATTAATCTCAGAACTAAACGGTCGAAAATGTCCGTACAACAGAGTGTTCGAAATTTTCTACGTCCTTTTTAAATTTTGCGAACTTTCTGATTAGGAAATAAAAAATGAAGTTTATTCACAAGATGTTTCAGATGATCTAGTTGAAGAGATTTTGCACATCAAAGAGTATTTGGCATTAGATGATAAAAAACATATAAATATTAACAATATGTGCAATTGGATTAGGGATCAAAATCTGCTTGATATTTTTCCTAATATTGATATTATTTTAAGAATATACAAATCAATGGCTGTCAGAAATTGTTCATCAGAAGGTTCGTTCTCATGTTTAAAACGAATTAAAACTTATTTACGCCCAACGATGTCCAATAGCAAATTAAGCGATTTAGCAGTTTTATCAATTGAATCTGATATTGCAAATTCGATTTCTTTTGATGATATAATTAAAAATTTTGTAAACAATAAATTCAGAAAAAAAATGTAATGTAACCCAAAGAAAAAATTATTTTTTTAACTACTAACTTGAGAAATCGTCATTATTTACTCGAATGCCCCAATGAGAAGTAATTTTTCTCAAGCTAGGTCAATAATAATAACAAAACATTACCTAGGTTAATAATGACAAATTTTCCTTTATTTTTAATTGAAATGAACAAAAAAACACAAACAAATAATAATTGCATTCCTTTATTTCGTTTTATTTGTATGAAACTAAACTTCCAGGCTACTTGATATTTTAAGATATTTAAAAAATGAAATGGAAAATGACTAATATCAAAATCTAATCAAAGCAAATATGGTAGTTAGTGTTAGTAGTTAAAAAAATTCTATATATACCTCAGTTGAGAAGACTAATATAGACCTCGAACATTATATCCCTCGGCGCTACGCGCCTCAGGATCTAAAAGTTCTCGGTCAATAATAGCTTACTTCTCAACCTTGTTCTATAATGTACTATTTTATTTAGTTGAATATTTATAAAATGTGTTATATTATTTAAGTTTTATATTTTGTTGAAATGGAGTTTTTATTGCATTTTATTTGTTTTTAATAAACGTTTATTATTTTCGTATTTTGGATCTTATTAATTTTTTTTGCCAGATTCGCACGTTTTTTATTAAAAGCGTAATTATAAACTACTTGTAAATAACGTGACCTTGAACTTTCGAAAAAAATCGTTTTTTTGGTTGTTTCGCTCCCATTTGATAATTTATAAAATATATTAGGCGGCAATATAAATTAGCCTATAGGTGGCAAATTTATAAATCCGCCACTGAATACATTGCACACAGCGGTGGTCTACCATACAACTACTGATTTGTTTTTCATTTTCTGTTTTAAGTCAGTTGGGATGCAGTTTTCGTTTATAAATAAATTTTAATGAAACTTTGATTAATTTTTAAGAAATATAAGCAACATTTTGTGGGTATCTAATTGATTTTGATTAAACTTGATGCCTACCCCATCAGTACGATTTCGGTTTGCTTTAGTCCTTAATAACTTTATTACGTTACGGCTCTTTAAGTGATTTTAACTTAATAAAACATATAGTAATGAATCAAAAACTGTAACATAAGTGACAGTTTCTTGTTTGGCCATAGAAAAACAGCAATTATCCTATTATACTTGTTCAAATTAATATAACTTTAGTTTTGTCGCACGATTGCAAAACATGTTGCATCCATTACAATTGCAAAAATAAATTGTTTTCGTTAGAAATTAATTATAAACTGTTTTTCTAGAGCAAAAATTATGTCATTTTGTTTATCATTGATAAATAATTTGTGAAAACCTGCATGTAAATGGAATTGTTGGAATCATTGTTTAAGCAAACGTTTCAAATTGATTAGAAACTGTTTTCAATTCTATTAAATAGTACTAAAAAATAAATTTATTAATAACTTGTATTTTAAAATTTTCGATGTTCTGATTTGATTGAGACTTTAATGTGTGTTTGTTTGTTCGCACATTGTTTTTGTCGAATATGTATATGAGATATGTATATGAGATGCATAAATTTTATCGAGGTAGCGATATCCGAAATTTGACATCCACGCCGCGCTGCCTGGGTAATGCTGACAGAATTAGGTTGGTATATTGGAGACAAGCAGAGTAAAAACTGCTTAGTCAATGACGCTACATCACGGCGAATTGGCGCCTTACAACCAATGCGACTCAAGCGTCTGTTCTCCATGTCAGGGGCGGCAACATCCTAATGTTAAATTTGGTTATCAGAAAGAGAATAACAGACCCGGACAAAAAAACAGAATTTTATCTGGATGTGAAAAAGGACCAGACTACCGAATCGGAACGTGGAACGTGCGCAGCCTGAGCGCTCCTGATGCTCTTATAAGTCTAGAAACAGAGGCCGAGAGGTATAGGATGGATATTATTGCTCTACAAGAAATTAGACAGCCGATAATCGGAAAACAAGATTTGGATAGTCACTCTCTATACTGTAGTGGTCATTCTTCTCGAAGAGAATTTGGAACTGGTTTTCTTGTTGGTGCACGCATACAAGAAGCCGTGATGAAATTCATACCGGTCAGTGAGAGGATCTGCTACCTACGTGTACGCGGTACATATAACAATAGTTCTCTTATTGCCGTGCATGCCCCCACTGAAGCTAAGACCGTCGACGAGAAGGATACTTTCTACATAGCACTGGCAGAGGTTATGAAACAAACACCAACACGTGACTTCATTATGGTTCTTGGTGACTTTAATGGACAGGTTGGAAGAGATATCTCTTATGGAAATGTGGTGGGTCCCAACAGCCTGCATTTGAATTCGAATGATAATGGTGAGAGAATGATTGAGTTTGCATTATCAAATAATTTGAGAATTGCTAGTACGTTCTTTCCGCATCGATCGATTCATAAACAGACTTGGGTCTCACCGAATGGAAACACTCGAAATCAAATTGATCACGTTCTAGTAACAGCAGGTTTCTTTTCGAGCGTTCGGGATGTGCGATCCTTTAGAGGTGCATACATCGGAAGTGATCACTTCCTTGTATGTGCGTATACAACTTCCTTGTATAAGGTTCCACTTCCCAAATCCAGGCATTCCAAAATTCAATCAACAGAAACGATTTAACATCTCATCATTAAAGAACGCTGAAACAGAAGAGAGATATCAAATCCATATTGCCGAAACATTGAATAAATCAGAAACCATTAATGGAGACGTCGATAAGTCATGGTATTTGCTCAAAGATGCTGTTTTAAGCGCTGCTGAGGGAATACTTGGACGACCACAGAACCACTCCCAGAAGCCATGGATGGATCAAGCATGCCTTGACGCTATTCAATACAAAAGAGATTGCTATCTGAAGTGTCTACAAGGACGCAACACCAGGTCCACGAAGGAGAACTATAAACTGGCAAGACAAGTCGTTACAAAGCTATGTAGACGAACGAAGAGAGAATGGTGGAAGAGACAGTATGAGGAGATTGAAAGCTTCAATGAAGAACATCAATCGCGTAACTTCTTTCAACATGTTAAAACCTTAAAGAAGGGCCCTCAAACTAAATCGACTGCTATTCAAAACAAGATGAGGAGCTACAAATAGACCTTAAAAATATTTTAGATACTTGAGCCGCTTATTTTGAGAATCTTCACAACTTAAGTGACCAGCAACAAGTCGAGCGACGAGCAAAGCTTATTCGTGCGTCAAAGGTATATGTAGACGAACCAACCAAAGAGGAATTCGAAACGGCGCTGTCAAAATTAAAACGCAATAAAGCACCTGGTATCGACGATATAACATCCGAAATGATTGTACATGGTGGCGAAACTCTATCCTTAAGATTGTTTGAGCTTGTTCAAATGATCCGGAGGACTGAAACCATGCCACAGGACTGAAACACAGCTATGCTGATACCAATCCATAAAAAAGGCAATCGTCTACAATGTGCAAACTACAGAGAAATCGCTCTCCTTTGCACAGCATATAAGATCTTTTCATACATTTTGCTATCCAAAATCAATCCTTTTGCTGAACAACTGTTTGGAGAATATCTGTGTGGTTTCCAGCGGGGCCGAGGTACTACCGATGCACTTTTCTCGATAAGGATGATTTTGGAAAAGTGTCGAGAGTTCAACATACCTGTGCACCAACTTTTCATTGATTTCAGGCAGGCCTACGACTCTCTCGAACGAGAGACTCTATGGTCTGCTCTGGTGTCAATGGGAATTCCTGGTAAACTGGTATCACTATGCAAAATGACAGTACAGAACTCTCAATGCTGTGTACGAGTAGAGAACGAAATATCAAAGTTTTTTAAAGTCGACTCCGGTTTAAGACAAGGTGATGCTATCTCTCCTATTCTTTTTAATCTAGCCTTGGAATATGTGTGCCGTCAAAAGAAACTACCGACTAATAACAATATCTTGTCAATAAACTCAGTACAGATGATTGCTTACACTGATGATGTTGACATCCTCGGCCGAAGTGAAGCTGTTCAAGTCGCTTGAGAGTGGTGCTAGGAAAATTGGTCTGCAAATTAACTACAATAAAACCAAACATATGAATGTTTCAAGAGAGGCTGAGAAGAAAGATTTGATGTGCGGCGATGAACGAATTGAGGGAGTTGAATCTTTTCAATATTTGGGATCAGTCCTTGACTCAAGCAACAGCACACTTACAGATATAAAAGCTCGAATCGCTGCAGGTAATCGAGCTTTCTACTCAATTAAACTGTAACGATCGCAATAATCGCAAAACAATAATAAAAGAACTGAATCTAAAAAATTATGGTGCAAATTATGAAACCTTTTGCAATCCATACAATTTTAGAGCGATCTAGTTTCGAACCAATGAGAAAATTTTTAAACTTTAAAAAAGTTTATCATTCTCATCAGGGCTAGCCGACTAGATAAACTCTACCAAAAAATGTTAACGCTAATGATTATAAACCAAAAATCAGGTTACAACTCTAGCGAAGTGTAAAAACAAAAAATTTACATAAACATACATTTAATAAATTCAGGTTTAGTCAATTAATTTCTCTGGTGATCACTGTTTTGTTATACTCTAGATTTTCTAGTATTGAATAACAAAATTGTATCTGTGAGAAGAAGATGACTAGTCTTCACTTGTGTCTATTGACACATGATCAACAATTAATTCAGTAAATTATTTGTGATGTAACATCACCCCGATGGAAAATCTCCCATCAAGAATAATATAAGAACTGAATCTAAAAAATTATGGTGCAAATTATGAAACCTTTTGCAATCCATACAATTTTAGAGCGATCTAGTTTCGAACCAATGAGAAAATTTTTAAACTTTAAAAAAGTTTATCATTCTCATCAGGGCTAGCCGACTAGATAAACTCTACCAGAGAAATTAATTGACTAAACCTGAATTTATTAAATGTATGTTTATGTAAATTTTTTGTTTTTACACTTCGCTAGAGTTGTAACCTGATTTTTGGTTTATAATCATTAGCGTTAACATTTTTTGGTAGAGTTTATCTAGTCGGCTAGCCCTGATGAGAATGATAAACTTTTTTAAAGTTTAAAAATTTTCTCATTGGTTCGAAACTAGATCGCTCTAAAATTGTATGGATTGCAAAAGGTTTCATAATTTGCACCATAATTTTTTAGATTCAGTTCTTATATTATTCTTGATGGGAGATTTTCCATCGGGGTGATGTTACATCACAAATAATTTACTGAATTAATTGTTGATCATGTGTCAATAGACACAAGTGAAGACTAGTCATCTTCTTCTCACAGATACAATTTTGTTATTCAATACTAGAAAATCTAGAGTATAACAAAACAGTGATCACCAGAGAAATTAATTGACTAAACCTGAATTTATTAAATGTATGTTTATGTAAATTTTTTGTTTTTACACTTCGCTAGAGTTGTAACCTGATTTTTGGTTTATAATCATTAGCGTTAACATTTTTTGGTAGAGTTTATCTAGTCGGCTAGCCCTGATGAGAATGATAAACTTTTTTAAAGTTTAAAAATTTTCTCATTGGTTCGAAACTAGATCGCTCTAAAATTGTATGGATTGCAAAAGGTTTCATAATTTGCACCATAATTTTTTAGATTCAGTTCTTATATTATTCTTGATGGGAGATTTTCCATCGGGGTGATGTTACATCACAAATAATTTACTGAATTAATTGTTGATCATGTGTCAATAGACACAAGTGAAGACTAGTCATCTTCTTCTCACAGATACAATTTTGTTATTCAATACTAGAAAATCTAGAGTATAACAAAACAGTGATCACCAGAGAAATTAATTGACTAAACCTGAATTTATTAAATGTATGTTTATGTAAATTTTTTGTTTTTACACTTCGCTAGAGTTGTAACCTGATTTTTGGTTTATAATCATTAGCGTTAACATTTTTTGGTAGAGTTTATCTAGTCGGCTAGCCCTGATGAGAATGATAAACTTTTTTAAAATTTAAAAATTTTCTCATTGGTTCGAAACTAGATCGCTCTAAAATTGTATGGATTGCAAAAGGTTTCATAATTTGCACCATAATTTTTTAGATTCAGTTCTTATATTATTCTTGATGGGAGATTTTCCATCGGGGTGATGTTACATCACAAATAATTTACTGACAATAATAAAACCAAATTCCTCTTTGTTTTCAATTCAATAGAAATGTATTTCATTAGTTTCCGTTCATTTTTACATTAATAATAATTTTAAAATTTTCTAAAACTTAACTGCTAGTTAAATTTTGAATATACTATAAAAAGCAAACGAACGTACTCAATTTTATTTCCAATTCTAGCGAACAGATGTCGTTGTCGTTATTAATCTTTGCTGAATTTTCAGTATTATCCGATTTGATTTTTTTCATTTTGGAAGATGTCAAAGAAAAAGATCACATTTTTTTGTAAAATCAGTTTTTCGAGGTTAAAAATCTAAAATAATAGAAAATTCAATTCATTCTTTTTCGGTCTGTTGATGTTTATATTTTAAAACGAAAACATTAAAGAAAAAAAGGTAAAATGTAATGAAAATAAATAAAATATAGTTTAATTTAGGTTAGTGATTATAAAAATACCCGCCGGTTAATTAAAGGTTGAAGAAAATATCAAGTAGTAATAAAAATAATTCTTTTTCAAATCTATCATTGTTAACAAAAATATTAACATAACGTTAATTTTTTTCAATAAATAAACAAAATGTCTATTTCATAAATAATTCGATTTATTGGAAAAATATCATCAACTCTTGACCGGTGACATAAAGATTGATAACCTTGTTCACAATATAATAAAAAAGGGACTTTAAGAAAGATAAATAATATAGTAAATATAAACATCATTTAAATATAAAAGCCATGAAATATTATTTGATAAAGGAAATATTTATTCGAAGCACATATTTTTTAAAATTTACTCTCATTCGCTCAAATAAAATGTCAATAACATTGAAGACAAAGCCTGAAATTGGATGGTTAGATAAATAGGGGAAGCAGCCAATCGTAAATTTATTAATGAAACTAAATGATGTGGAGCTGAACTGAAGGTGCTGTCAAGACGTCGATCAACATAAGCAGGTCAGGTCTATATATATTGTCTTTTGTAAAATTTTTGTATATTCATTTTCTAGTTCTTTTTTTTGATTATTGCCATTTGGAAATGTTAGACTAAGTTAGTTGGATATAAGAGATTCCTCGGTTGTGATTCGTAGGGAGGGAATAGAATTAGTTTTCTGAATGTTTTATATATTGTCCGAAGTACATTAATTGGTATAAAAGTCCAAGCTATTATATAGCTACTCGCCAACACAAAGTGGCAGCCGTAACAAAGACCTGGTGTAATTATTGAATTTGTATGGTTAGAGCTATTTTCGGCGCGAAAAATACTTTTTTCAGGTGATTCGGGCGCGAATAAAACCTGTTTTGACATTTTTGGGTTTGGTCAACAAATTATTAAACCAGTTTGGTGTTTTATATATTCCTTTGGGATATATATATTTATATTTTTTTTGATAAACCAGATATTGGTTTTTTTTTGTGTGTTTGGAATTTTTTAAAAATTTTTATTTAATAATGTATACAATCAGGAGGTTCCAGGGGTTGAGAAGGAGGTGTCGGCCAGGGGGGTGTGAGCCGTGGATGAATGAGGTGGATGAGAGAGCGAATGTGGAGAGAAAGGAGAGAATGGTTGAGGCGAGGAATGTGGTGGATGTAATAATAAATGTGGTTTTGAATGAGGTGAAAAATGAAATATATTTGGAAATTATGGATGATATTTATGGAGAACGGTATGATAAGTTATTGTGTGATCTGATTCGTGAAATAGTGAATGAGGAAGTGAATCGGGTGAATGAGGAAGCGGATGAGATGGATGAAGTGACTGAGGAAGTGAATGTGGGCTGGAGAGAGAGAAGGAGGATCTCCAGAAACAGGAGCTCACACCTGAAGAGAAAGGAGAGGAGGAAGAAGGCGAAGGAGAGTCGCTTGGTCGTGGAGCTGGGAGCTTCCTCGACCAAGAGTACTCAAATAGAGGAGCTGGTTGAGGTGGTTCCCACCTCACCGACCATGCGACAGGTAGAGGAGTGGTCTGGTCCACAGGAGGCCCCTGTTCCTCATTGTATAATTAATTGAAGATAATTATTTTTTGCTTGTTTGAAAAAAAACCGTTTTGGGACAGCAATTTTTTTTGGAGATTGTTTTTTGTGCTGTCATTTTGAATTTGTTTTGTACATATTGTACATATTTGTAAATACTTTTGTAAATAATTTTTTTTGTATATAGTTCATATATCTTTTTGCATATAATCGTGTACATATTTTGGAATGACATTGCACATATTTTGTAAATATTTTTTGGTACTGTCAATGTACAGGGTTGTACATATTGTAAATATTCTTGTACATAGTTGTAAATAGGTTATTGTATACAAATACAAGTACAATGGTTCGTTGAATTCGCTCATTGAACATGATATGGGTGTGTGCAGGATATATTTTTTGTATTTTCAATTTTTTATTGGTGATTAATTTTTTTTTGAATTTCTTTTGGAAAGCCAATTATTGGTGTTTTTATATATATATATGGTATTGTACTAGGTTATAATTAATATCTTTCTCCAGCGGTAGGCCTAACAAGCCATCCATGGGGCTTATCCCCTTAACATTGATGTCGTTCTTAGATCGCCTATGGCCATCGGGGTTATGCGATCGAAGAACATTGGTTTCTTCTCTTCATTCGGCGAGGAAGTCCTCAGGGACGAGGAGTGGTGGTGCTGTGTTTGTACTTAGGTGCAAACCAGTAGTACCATTCTTTGCTCAGAGGCTTCTTCGGTGTAATGAAGAGAAGAACCAATTGTACTTTGCTTTCAGGATCAGAGGCTTCACCTCAAACAAATTCAAAAACTTTTCCACTTTTCCACTTAGCTTTTACAATAGAACAATTTTTCATAGAGTTTAAGATTTGAAGTCTGGTGCTCGGGAGCGTTCTTCAACTTTCGCATTAGGTTTAGTTGTAATTTTTTTGTAGGTTAAACAAGCACAACTGGGTCAGTAGAAATGGACCTGGTGTCTAATCGTGACAGTTGTGATTGTTTTATTAGGTTGGGGAGAATCTGTTCTGTAGAATCTGGTCGTTAGGGGCTTTTCTAGTCAGTTCTCACATGCATGGTTGGAGTGGGCTCGCGAACGCGATATTTTAAATTTAAACAATATGGATATTGTAGCCATACTTACTTTTTAAATTGTCTCCAGACGAATCTTGATTTTGGGAATCTCTTATCTAATTATTAAAATAAAAATAAAATAAATCAAATAAATTTTTCAATTAATTAAATAAAATTTTTATTAAATAAATAATTTTTTTTAAATTTAAGTTAATTTTAGGTAACTAAATAAATAATTTTTTTTAACTAAGCAAATTACATCAAGATATAAATAAATATTTTTTATTTTTTAAAAAAAAAAATAAATCAATATTTCAGAGTTAGGACGGTGCATCCAATAAATAAACATTCTTCTAGATATTTTTATTTTTCAATTTTCTTTTAAAAATAAATAAATATTCTTAGGGGTGCTATCGTCAATAACTAATTTTAGGTATATATATATATTTCAGTATATCTGAAATTAAATAAATAAATTATATTTTTACACATACAATATTTCAGGAACTTTTGTAAAAGATTCAGTAAAGATTGGCGGCGACAGCGGTTTTTTTTGTTCTTGTACAAGTTTGTTTTTACAAAATTTTTTTTTGGGGCGTTCGTTGTTTTTTTTCGTTTTGCGTTTTTCGTTTTCACTTTTACAGCGTACTAACTACATTTTTTGTTGTTGGGAATTGGTTTTAGTGTTGTTGTTAGCGAGTTCATAATTTTTCGGGTTTTACCATCAAAATGTCAAACCAAATAGACGTTGACCATCCGTTCTATGGTCTGGAACCCAGCGAACTGCTGGTCGAATGTTTGGTTCGGGGTGTGAACTTCGGGGGGGCCGATTGGGCAGAGGAACTGCGAAACCATGCAGATCATGGGTCAGTTCCAATAACAGTGTCTCATGCGAGAGATTTGATAGAGGAATCTCAAATGGTGGTGCAGGCAGCACAACTTATTTTAAATCAAGTACGACGACTTCAGTCACCGATTGATCAGACCCTCTTGGATGGTTTGGCGAATCGAGTGTTACATTATACGGGTAGGATGAATAGGTTGGGTCCTCGCAATGACTTGCAAGAAGCCCGCACCTACGCTATCTCGCAATTGTCACGCGCTTGGGATATAATAGGATCACTGTCAACACGTCCAATTATACAGAATAAACCAGGAGTATCATCTGCTCCATCTGCTTCACCTGCTTTTCGACCAGGTGAGAGATCCACACCGATCCCAGTACAGCCAATAACTGAGACAATAAATAGTCTGAATCGTACAGACCATCAACAACAGAGACGGTCGGATCAATTACCACCGGCATATTTTCAGCAATCAGGTTTGAGAGCAGAGGACCTTGCAATACCACTATTGGGTCCATCTTTCCAAGCTGAACACATACACAACAATCCAGCATTGGTACAACAACAATCATTAAATTATCCACAAGCTCCACTAACAGCACCACCACCATACAACCAACCTCCTCAGGTATGGCGTGACGCGGCTCCAGCGTTAGCACCAGTGGAGTACCGAGGGGTTCGTGGGAACAATTTGAGTCGTTATGACTTAAATTGGGTTCCAACCTTCACAGGAGATGGTCACTCTCCTGATATTCATGAGTTCGTTCACAGAGTTGAGGCGGCTGCCAGGAGGGACCGCGTGAATTGGGACGACCTTAGGTCTATCGTTCCACGGTATCTCAAGGGGGCTGCCGACAGATACTATTTGAACTTAACTCATGAATATGAGGTGGTGACCTATCCAGTGCTAAGGGAGGGACTCCTACAAACCTTCGGTACGCTCACTGATGATAAGGCGATCTTGCGCGTTCTTCTGAACCGCAAACAAAAGTCAAAGGAGAGCGTATACGAATATCTAGTGGAGATTGGTTCGTTAAACCGTCGCTTAGCACGTCCATTTGCTGACCGTGAAATGCTAGAGATTGCTCGGGAGGGACTGAGTGTGGAGCTCAAAAATGCTACACTAGCAGCAACAATACATTCTATTGATGAACTTCGGACTTTATGTCAGAAGTTTGAACGTTTGTGGTCCACACCAGTTCCAACCAGAACATCAAATTTAAGAATTAGCGAGGTACAACAAATGGATGATTATGAGGTGGATGCTGAACCAGAACAACATGGATATATTGATGCGGTGGATTCAACACAGAGACGGATATTGCAGCGACCTAGCATAACATTTGACAACAGTCAACCTGGTCCATCAATGTCTAGACAACCAATAGTGTGCTTCAGATGTGGAGTAAATGGTCATCGAGCTCCTGATTGCTCTAAGAATCGGATAAAATTGCACTGCTGGAAATGTAATAAACCGGACGTTATTTACGCAAATTGTTCATATTGTCACCCGTCGTTAAACTACCGTCCGAGAGTACATGCTTCGGGGATGGTACCCTCGGTTCAACATCCAATGAGCCCGAAGAAAACGACGAGAGATGTAGCAACGCAGGACGATCGATCACCACTCAGGAAACCAGAATAAAATCACCCAGTACATTTAATTTCCCATCATTACATCACACATATTTTAGACGTCTGGAACGTAACATCAGATATTGGAGGATGAGGAAATTATTTCGCAAAGCTTGTGTTTCATCTATCCTTTCAGAAACAAAGGATCCTCGGCCGCGATTGACAATCAAGATTTTGGACAAACATATTTCAGGTCTATTGGATAGTGGAGCGTCAATCACAATACTTGGAAGGAATTCCTTGGAATTATTGGAATCAGCAGGTACAACTTACCGTAAGTACACTTCGTGTATTCGTACGGCAGATGGTACTGCAACAAAAATTTTGGGTTACATAGAAATTCCAATAACTGTGAATGGCTCCACTAAACCAATGCGGTTCCATATAGTTCCTGGATTACGAGAAGAGCTCTACCTGGGCATAGATTTCTGGGAGAAATTTGGTATTGTTCCTTCATTTGTTAGTGAACTGACTCGCACAGAGCTACAAACTTTTAATACACATAACCTCACCACTGATCAGCAACATGAACTGGATATGATCAAGGATTCTTTCCCGTCATTTGAAGTGTCTGGACTCGGAAAGACTTCTTTGGTTGAACATGTCATCGATGTTGGTGATAATGCACCTGTTAAACAGAGGCACTATCCCACATCGCCGGCTGTTCAACTAAAGGTTTATGCCGAACTCGACCGAATGCTTCAAATGGGCGTGATCGAAGAGAGTAACAGTTCTTGGTGCTCGCCAGTGGTTTTGGTACAAAAAGAATCTGGTAAAAACAGATTATGTATTGATAGCCGTCGTGTCAATTCACTAACGAAAAAGGACGCTTACCCACTTCCCTTGATTGATGGCTTACTAGGTCGTCTAAATAGCACAAAGTACATTTCAAGTATTGATCTCAAAGATGCTTTCTGGCAGATTCCTCTGGCAGAAGCATCTAGAGACAAGACAGCCTTCACAGTGCCTGGTCGTCCATTGTATCAATTCCGGGTTATGCCCTTTGGATTGTGCAATGCTCCCCAGACAATGTGTCGGCTAATGCACAAAGTGATACCACATCAATATCACGAAAATGTCTTTGTTTATTTAGATGATCTATTGGTAGTCTCTTCCACGTTCCAGGAACATATGGAATTGCTGTCCAAAGTCTCTTCATTGTTAAGAGCGGCTGGGTTAACAATAAACCTCAAGAAAAGTAAATTTGTTCTGAGAGAGGTGAAATACTTAGGATTTTTGGTTGGTGAAGATGGTCTTCGAACAGACCCTGACAAGGTAAGAGCTGTTGCTGAGTATCCAGCTCCGTCAACAGTGAAACAAATACGGAGATTATTGGGAATGGCTGGTTGGTACCAACGTTTCATACCAAATTATGCAAGCGTGGTATCATCGATTACAGATTTATTGAAGAAGAGCTCGGAAAAATTGAAATGGACATTGGAAGCGCAAGCTGCTTTCGAAAATTTAAAACGATTGCTGACTACAGCACCGGTATTAGTAAACCCTGATTATAATAAAGAGTTCTTTATTAGATGCGATGCGAGTCTGACAGGGATAGGTAGTGTACTGTATCAGATAGACGAAGACGGACAAGAGTGTCCGATAGCCTTCATGTCGAAGAAACTTAACAAAGCTCAGAGAAATTACTCAGTTTCTGAGCTTGAATGTCTTGCGGCAATTCTGAGTGTGAAGAAATTCAGGGGCTATGTTGAAGGTCACCGATTTACAATTGTGACTGATCACTCAAGTCTGAAGTGGCTTATGTCACAGAAGGATTTGAGTGGCCGTCTGGCTAGGTGGAGCCTAAAACTCCAACATATGGATTTTACCATTGTCCACCAAAAAGGTACCCAAAATATAGTCCCCGATGCTCTATCTCGTCTTTATGACGATACACACGAGGAATTGACGGAAGCATTAACACATCATATTAACGACATTAAAATCGACAATGAAGGTTATCGGCACAAGGAATATACGGATATGATAGCTAAAGTTCAATCATCTCCTAAGGACTTTCCATCTGTTAAAGTCGTGGATGATAGGCTATACATACGTATTGAGCCAAGACCTGATGCAATACCTAACGATGTTCCTGTGTGGAAGCTCTGGGTACCAAAACCGATGACTTCAAACATGATTCAGAGACATCATGATGATAGTACTGCTGCTCATGGAGGTGTTAAAAAGACTTTAGAATTACTTCGACGTCTTTATTATTGGCCGGGCATGGCGTCACAGGTACACAACTATGTTGTGTCCTGCGACACATGTAAACAAACAAAAGCCACGAATCAGATATTGCGTCCTCCGATGCAATATTAATTCGAAACAGCACGTCCATGGCAGAGAGTCTATATAGATTTTTTGGGACCGTATCCTCGTTCTACACTTGGGAATACGGTGTTATTGATAGTTCTGGATCATGCTACGAAGTTTGTACTACTGAAACCACTTAGAAACGCAACTTCACCGAAGGTGAATGCTTTTCTAAGGAATGAAGTGTTTCTTACATATGGGGTACCAGAGTTTCTACACAGTGACAATGGCAAACAGTTCACTAGTAGGAACTTTCAAAATCTTTTGTCAGGTTTCGGCATTAAACACATTAGGACCGGTGTTTATAGTCCTCAAAGTAACGCGTCAGAGCGGGTCAATAGGTCAGTTTTAGCAGCAATTCGAGCGTTCATTAAAGGTCAACACACCAAGTGGGATTCACAAATTGGTGAAATCGCATATGCACTGCGGGCTGCAGTACATTCTGCTACCAAGTACTCACCGTACTATTTATTGGTTGGTCAACATCCAATCTCGGATGGAAATACTTACCATTTGTTGAGATCACTACACCAGCTTGGTGAAGATGCTGGTGAGGAAATGGAACGCACTGATCATTTGACTCTGCTTAGGAACCGGGTTCAACAAAATTTAAAAGCAGCCTTCAAAAAATCGCAACATCAGTACAACCTGCGATCTAAACTACGGACTTTTCAACCACAACAACGTGTGTTTGTACGGCAACATCATTTGAGTGACGCTACAAAGAAATTCTCGGCAAAATTGGCTCCAAAGTTCTTACCTGCAATGATTAAGACTAAGATTGGAAATGTACTCTATGAGTGCACAGATATGAGCGGTAAGAATCTTGGAGTCCATCACGCGAAAGACATCAGGGAATGATGTCTTTTCGTTAGGTAGGGTTGTTCCTCTGGCTGATTGTCGTCTCTGGGGTTCACATCTTCAGGTCATACTTACTGGTTGTATCGGGGTGTCCATGGTGCTGACGTTCGGATGGATGGTCGGTCTCAATACTCAGTGAAGTTCTTAAGGACTTCATGAGTATTGGAACCGGTCATCGGTCTTGACGCCGGTGACTGTGGGTATCTCGATCCCAGATACAGTTTAATAAGTGGAAGTAGTTCGGTGGTTTTCTGTCATGGAGGGGATGGCGACGTTTTTGTGATTTCAAGAGTAGAAATCTTGATTTTTACCTTGAATTCATGGTGTAACGATCGCAATAATCGCAAAACAATAATAAAACCAAATTCCTCTTTGTTTTCAATTCAATAGAAATGTATTTCATTAGTTTCCGTTCATTTTTACATTAATAATAATTTTAAAATTTTCTAAAACTTAACTGCTAGTTAAATTTTGAATATACTATAAAAAGCAAACGAACGTACTCAATTTTATTTCCAATTCTAGCGAACAGATGTCGTTGTCGTTATTAATCTTTGCTGAATTTTCAGTATTATCCGATTTGATTTTTTTCATTTTGGAAGATGTCAAAGAAAAAGATCACATTTTTTTGTAAAATCAGTTTTTCGAGGTTAAAAATCTAAAATAATAGAAAATTCAATTCATTCTTTTTCGGTCTGTTGATGTTTATATTTTAAAACGAAAACATTAAAGAAAAAAAGGTAAAATGTAATGAAAATAAATAAAATATAGTTTAATTTAGGGTAGTGATTATAAAAATACCCGCCGGTTAATTAAAGGTTGAAGAAAATATCAAGTAGTAATAAAAATAATTCTTTTTCAAATCTATCATTGTTAACAAAAATATTAACATAACGTTAATTTTTTTCAATAAATAAACAAAATGTCTATTTCATAAATAATTCGATTTATTGGAAAAATATCATCAACTCTTGACCGGTGACATAAAGATTGATAACCTTGTTCACAATATAATAAAAAAGGGACTTTAAGAAAGATAAATAATATAGTAAATATAAACATCATTTAAATATAAAAGCCATGAAATATTATTTGATAAAGGAAATATTTATTCGAAGCACATATTTTTTAAAATTTACTCTCATTCGCTCAAATAAAATGTCAATAACATTGAAGACAAAGCCTGAAATTGGATGGTTAGATAAATAGGGGAAGCAGCCAATCGTAAATTTATTAATGAAACTAAATGATGTGGAGCTGAACTGAAGGTGCTGTCAAGACGTCGATCAACATAAGCAGGTCAGGTCTATATATATTGTCTTTTGTAAAATTTTTGTATATTCATTTTCTAGTTCTTTTTTTTGATTATTGCCATTTGGAAATGTTAGACTAAGTTAGTTGGATATAAGAGATTCCTCGGTTGTGATTCGTAGGGAGGGAATAGAATTAGTTTTCTGAATGTTTTATATATTGTCCGAAGTACATTAATTGGTATAAAAGTCCAAGCTATTATATAGCTACTCGCCAACACAAAACCTCTCCTTGGATCACCGATGTATCAACTAACACCAAGCTCAAGTTATACAAGACATTGATTAGACCGGTTGTGATGTATGGGTCATACACTTGGACCCTTACACAAAATGACGCATCGCATTTATCTGTATTTGAGCGTAAGATCCTGCGCTACATTTTTGGTCCACTGAAGAAAGACGATGGAGAGTATAGAACCCGGTATAACTTTGAGATCAGAGACCTTCTTGAGGGTCCTGATACAATAGGTTGTATCCGTTCTAATAGGATTGCTTGTTCTACGAGCCGATTCACAGTCTGGAATGACTAGAAAAATGTACGTTAGTACCCAAGAGAGTGGCCGACAATGGGAGACTGACATAATAAACGACCTTAAAAAAATCGGCTGCCATGGCAATTATGTCGCTGTTGCGAATGAACGTGGTGACTATTGAAAGTTGATTAGCCTGGCAACACTCCTACATGGAGCATGAACGCCTTAAAAAAAATAAAAAATTTGAGATGAGTTTTAATATTGCTTGCCAGACAATATAGTGAGAATAATAAAAATTTATTTTCGAAAATGACTGCGAATTGTTTTTCAAGTTTGAAAAAATTCCTTTTTCATGTTTCAAATGAACTCATGATTAATGTTTGTGGAGTAAACAAGCATAAATAACTCCTTTAAAATGCGTTGATCACTTGATGTCAAGACATGTTTTCTCACGTTTGATATAAGAGCAGATTGCACATTGGTTCGTAAAAATTTGATTAATAGAGATCATACAACCAAAACCAACAGATGAAACTACAGATAATAACTGTAAGATACACAAACATAGGATGCAAGATGAGGTGTTACTGTTTTTTTTTTAAATAAAGTTAGGCATGTTAAGTGTTAATTATAATACATTATAAATTAACGTATCTGCATATCCGAAGATAACATGCCAACTAGGGATTGGGATTTAGTTTGAATAAATTAAGTTTCCTTAAGAAATTTATGAACGCTAACTTTAATGTTTTGAGGATTAAAGCTATCGGGGAAAACCCATGAAGGTAAGGCATTCCAAAGATGAGAGACTATGTTGATAAAATCACGCTGATAAGCAACAGTTCTGCACCTTTTTCTTTAAACCGTAAAAGGATGGACCGCAGTAGTAGCTCTGGTGAAACGCGAGAAGCTAGCTAGTTCAGGTAAGATTGATGTAGAAGTTCGTTCATTCATAATGTATTTGTAGAAAATTGTCAGATCAGCAACATTACGTCTGGGGTAGACGTTACGGATGAATTAATCGTAGGAATTCATAGTTTTGATAATGTTACGGTGCCATTACTATTGAAGAGTACAAAAATCCTGATGCACCCAAAAAGTTAGTGAATAAAGGTTAGATCAAATTCGGTTAACGTGTTAAAATGTGGAAAAGTAGTTGCCAAACTAATGAAATAAAGAAACTGAAAGGTAAACGTAAAATCATCCCACGCTATGCTTCTGAAAGGCAAACTATGAATGAAGTCAGCATTTTTTTCCAACTGTTATGAACACTGATCCTGATAGTGCAATCACTATCAAAAACATTGGGAGAACTGCGTGCCTTGCGAGTTTTAATTCCGACTAGCTTCAATCATGCGGATTCGAGAAAGTATTTCCTCAGCCCAGTACAAACGTAGAACTCCACGCAAACAACATTAACCAGAGAACGGATTTAATAAGGACTATGAACTCTGACGACCCCTAATGACGGAGAAACCAAGACCGTCCCACACACACACACACACACACACACACACACACACACACACACAAAACAAAGAAAACAAAAAAAAACACACACACACTACTTTAATATATATTCATTACATATTAAACCAAAAATTGAAATATTTCACTCACCCCATGAGTTCATGTTTGAATCTCTTCGCCCTCTTCCTCCCTAAGCAATCATATTAAGTAAACTATAGTACTTAAAATAAGAACAGTTGCGCCAAGGTACAGGCGATTGATGCACCAAAATAATAATTCAATATTATGCAATAGTTGCGCCAATGTACAGGCGATAGTTGATCATAAGTAATTATTTAATATAAGACAATAGTTGCGCCAGTGTACAGGCGATAGTTGAACATAAGTAATACAAAAATTGCGCCAATGTACAGGTGATAGTTGATCATTAGTAATTATTGAATATAAGACAATAGTTGTGTTAGTGTACGACGATAGTTGAAAATTATGATTGCCGAAGAAATACCACAATTGTGGTCAATAGAATGTAAAAACGGATAATGTATGACTGCCACCGAAGGGTAGATTTTGTAAAATATTAACTTGCTAACTGGTTTTAAATTCATTCAGTAGTGTTGAAATGGCTTGTATTGAAGTTATTGATGTTACTGTTGTACAAGACCACTTTCCGAACAAGTTATATTCGAATAATAAAGAAAAATTTTACTCATTGTTGATGGTGAACATGTTGATAACTGTTATTCTATAACCGCAACATATTGGATTCCCGTTCGATATTGCCATTGTTAATAAAAGTACATAAAAGGCCTGCATATTATATCCAATTGTTTAAATGTAATTGACCAAATCCCGTAATCTATAAACGATGTTTACGACAAAAAATTTAACAACTCTCTTTTGAGTTAAATTAATTAACTTTCCAAAATCGTTAATATCAACTAAAATTTGCAATATTTCCAATCAAACCTTGAATATTATTAATCCACCAATCAACCTTGTTGATTTTCATCACTGGTATGATAAAATAAACGAAATAATGTTCGATTAAACCAAAAAAAAATTTAAATTTTGTTTGTTTTTAATAGTAACTTTTTTTCTGTCACAAATTACAACCAAAAAGAAACAACTGAGAGATATGAGATTCACTGAATTAACTAAAATTCAAAATAAATTTGTTTTTTCTTTTAATTTATTGTATTCTAAATCTTTAAACACTAAATATTAATTTTTTATATAATCTTATCCTACAGAATTTAGATCATTAAATTTATTAGAATAACTACAATATGTCCAGGCAAGATTTTCGTACTGCCATTTTTTCCTCAATGAAATTTATTTTACATTACACTAATAAATTTGACTTTAAATGTTTCTAAAAAATTCAATTTTTCTAATAGTTTTGAATTTAAATTACAATAATTAAATTTAACTAAAAAACTAATTTTACTAATTTTTCTTAATAAATTTAGATTTTAATTTTGTTGGAATTTTTAAAATAAAAAGAAGCAACTTGAAGTATTTTTGGATTATTCACGAACTGAATTCTATGAAACAAACAAATAATATTTTTTTTTATATTCACTTAAGTGTTTGATTTTCACCAACTGACCAACCAACCAACTGAGTGGAACGGGGGTAAGAATAAGTTTGAGGCATGATGCTGCTGATTTCATCTGAGCACTGTTGATGACGATATTTGTAAAAACCAACGAGGTCAACAACACTGCGACGATGTTGTAGGGAATCAAGTTTTGATGTCAAAGCACGATCACCCACAATTCGTATAGCCCGCTTTTGAACAGAGTCCAAGAGGGCCAAGATGGAAGCAAAAGCAACACCCCAAACTTGACAACAGTTCCCCATACAGGGACGAATATAGGACTTATAAACATGCATCTATTTAGGAGGCGGAGTTTTTAGACTCGCTTTTTGCCATCGCCATTACATGATCGTTCCAGAGTAGATCATTTGAAACTGTGACACCCAATAAACGAATGTTTTTACATTCACCCACTGGTTTATCACACATACTGAATAAAATATATTTGGGGAACTCGGCCTTTGATCTGGAAACAATCAACAGCTGTGTTTTGGTAGAGTTGAAATTGACCAGGTTTTGGTCACCCCAATCGGCGACTTTTTTAGGTCTTTATTCACGTTTATGGCAGCGTCTCTCCGGGCAGGGTTAATTCGTTCGTGCATTTTACCTTTTGAAGGAAGGGGCTTGAACGACTTGCGCAGAGTACTATCATCTGTAAACTATTTATTGGGTTGCTGGTGATTTTCAACAATTCGTTGATATAAATCAAAAATAGGGTTGGGACAATACAGAGCGTTAATTCCCGAACACCAGCGTTAATTACCCGAGCAGAAATTTCTTAGGGTTCAAATACGGCCCTGATCAGGTAAGCCCTAGTTTGATAGGGCCCTGATCATGAGTGTAACGCTATTGCCCAATCGGGCTCTGATTGGGAAAAACGGATCAGGCACTGATCAAGTTTTCCATATAATATTAAATAGGGCAAGCCCTAGTAAGCCATTTTGTATCAGGCTCTGATCAGATGGCCCAACTAGGGGTCCGATACGAAAAATCGAATCACGGCCAGACTCGATCGAATGCCTTGGAGATGTCTAAAGCGATAACGTATGTTTCACCACCTTTATCAAGTATGCTGTTCCAACAATGCGCTACATAGTTTAATAGATCGGTAGTTGATCTCTTGTTTCAAAAAACCGTATTGGCTGTCGGCTATTAAATGATTTGCTTCCAGAAATTTTGAAATGTGTGTATTAATATAATGATCATAGACTTTGAATAGGACCGATAGTAAAGCTATTGGCCTATAATTTGAGATATCGGATTTTGGTCCCTTTTTGGGTACGGGCTGGACATTTGCCAACTTATGCCAGATTTGTAGGATTGGTAGAATATTTTAGTCAAAGTTGGTGCAAGTTCTTTAAAAGAGGTTTTTAAAATAATTGTTGGAATGTTGTCCATTCCTGAGGCTTTATTGATGTTTAACCTCCTTAAAAGTTTAGCGACTATTTTGGGTTTGAAGTGAAGTTCGTTCATATTAACTCCTGAAGACTGGATTTGGGGTATTTCTTTAGGAGTTTCCAAAACAGTGGAATTCAGAGGAAAGCGTTCAGCGAACAAGTGTGCTTTTCTGGCGGGACCATTGACGATTAAATCACCATTAATAATAGGGGGAATAGAAGATTTTGTACCAGAATTTAAAGAATTAATGGCACTGCAGAAACTCTTGTTAGAAATAGACATAGAGTTTTGAAGCTTTCGCTCTGTCAATTTCAGACTTTTCGTTTGAGATAATCTGGGTAGATATTTTGTTGGCCTTTAGATATTGGGATCGATTAGCGGAAGTTTTGTTATGAATCCAAATATTAAATCATCTACGTTTGTTTCTAACTGCCGTTTTGGCAGCTTTAGAATACAAGTATTTTTGTATGGGTTTTACTATGGAGAAAAGAACAAATTTATTGATAGCAAATTGAATGGTTTCTGTGAAGCTTTGAGCAGAAACATTTAAATTGTCAGTGTAAAAACAATGACGGTCGAAAAGGAAACCATAGAAAAAATTTTGAAGACCACTCTTATCCATTTTTGAGTAGTGAAATATTTTACGGGGTTTGGGAGCTGCAGTTTTAAGTAAATCAGTTTTGATAACTGATGAAATTAAATAATGATCAGAATTTCCAATACTACCTTTCGCGACATCGACACTTGTTATATCTGACATTGGGGTGAGATGGAGATCTAAAAGAAAACTATTATCACCGCCATTACGGGGAGTGAAAGTTAGGTTTTTAACAATTTGGAATAGGCCCTGAGACGCGGCAAAAATTTCTGCCAGTTTTCACTATTGTCAACATCGTCGGTCGATTTGGAGAATTTCAACCATGATTTGTTGTGGACGTTGAAGTCACCGGTAACGATAACTTCACAATTAGGGGACTTTGCTCTAATCTCGTCCACAATTTTTGTCAGTAAATTAAAAAAGTTTGGGTTACGTTTGTTGGGGGACCGGTATAAAGCTATTGTAAAAAAGTAATTTCTGGAAGACAAATCCTTAAAACCATTGTATTGAAGCCATCACCGTGTAGTGTGTGGTGATTTCTCACCAAATTTGATTAAATTTTATGTAATTTATTTTAACAGTAATTTTTGTAAACTTTAGGATACTCGCGGTTAACAAATCTAAGTATGTTTGAAAAACTTATTTTTTCAATAAAAACTTAGTTAGTTTTGAAAAACATTATTTTTTCCTAAATGAAAAAATAATTTTAATTAAGTTTTGTTCTTCTTGTTGATAAGAAGTATATTAATTAAATCATAAGAGAAATAATTTTGTTACCAATTAATTTATTATTTTAAAAAAAGTTAATTTTTAAAAATGATTTATTCATTTATCTTGTGCTAAATTTTTGTAACCAAAATTAGCTTGGAGAATAATTTTGGAAGTAAATAAAAAATATTAATTTAAAATATATTTCCTTCTTTGCAATAAGTCCAGATTAAGAAGGGTGCAGATTATTTATATAGTTTTAATGATGATCACATATAATGATTAAATATTTGTTATTTGAATGGAAGAATTATTATTCATAATTCATTATTGAGAATTGTTGGTAGAGATTTGAAGATTATAACTTTTTTGGAACTGGAAACAGAATTTGTTTTGAAAAAAAAATATTCTATTCTCTTTTGGATCAATTATTTATCGAAATTCAAAGGATTAAATTAAGGATACACAGTAACTACTAGCTATATATAGCGAGAAATTTCAAGCTATTTAATTGGAGGATTCTCAACAAAGTACATAACGAGAAAATTCAAGTTATGTAATATGTAGATTGGATACGAAGTAAAATCATATAGCGCGAAACATACAAGCTATATAATTGGTGACCCCGACGTGATCCGGAAGAAGATTCTCCAGTTTTTACAAACCGTGAGTATCTTAAAGTTTTCCTATTTCAAAAATTTATTGCCAAAAGAATATTTTTTTGTTTTATTTTAATTATTAAATATTTTGTTTTATTAAACAAATTCCAAATTCAAAGCGTATTACTATTGTAATTTTTTGTTTTCGGTCGGTCGAAACAATTTTTAACGGTCGTTTAACTTAACTTTTTTTTTGTTTGTTTGTTTGTGGAAATGGATCCACCAGCATCTTCCTCACCAGTGATTACAGATGGTAGTTCACTTGATCCAGACGAAATTCTCACTTTCAGTCGTAATGAATTGAGTGAGCTTATTGAATTAAATATGAGACGTTTACAAAATTTGCAATCTCAATCAGTACCATCATCTTCACGAAATATTATACAACCTGAGCCACCATTAGGAAATTTTTCAAATCCAATGGGCAATGAAGGTACCGTCTCACATGTGGCATTTAAACCACCACAGATTCTCTATAATCAGAATCCTACAGTTTGGTTTAGGATTTTAGAAATCCAATTTGCAAATTCAAACGTAAGGTCTGAATTGAGCAAATATTCGCATGCAGTAGGTGCTATTGATTCGAGATTGCACGATAAATTAGCAGCTTTAATTTTTCAAGATTTAGGAGACAGACCTTATACTGTCTTTAAAGCAGAGGTGATCCGAATCTTGGGCGACAGTGAAAAGTCAAAATTGAATAATATTCTGCATAAACTAACTTTGGGTGACAAAAAACCATCTCAACTGCTTGCTGAGTTTAGGTTAAATGCTGGTAATGATGTTAATGAAAATCTAATTAAACAACTGTGGATGTCGCGCCTTCCACAGTCTGTCCAATTAGTATTAACTTCTTTTGAAAACGATGTGACACTTTCAGTGTTGGCAGAGCGCGCTGATAAATTGCTGGAAACTATGTCACAGCATCAAATTTATTCAATGGATGTACCTTCTACATCCACCGCACATCAAACATTAAGTTGGAATAATTCAAATCAGGATGTTTTATTTAATTCTCAATTAATGGACGAAAAATTAAATAATTTTAAATCGCAAATGCTTAAGGAAATTTCTTCAATTGTACAAACTGGTAGTAGGTCGCGTTCTAAATCGCGTTTGCCCAGAAGCCCATCTAGATCAAATTCTAGAAATAGAAGTGCTACTACTTCAGATCAATGTTTTTATCATCATCGTTTTGGTGATAAAGCATTGAAATGCGTAACGGGTTGTAAATTTTTTATACAATTTACATCTCTTTCAAATAATGGTGCTACAAAAAACGCGTAAATGATCAGCAATATGCATTCAGGAGTATTGCTGATCTGAGCAATCATCGTTTACAAATTTTCGAATCTAGATTAAAAACTAAATTCTTAATTGATACAGGAGCAGACGTTTCAGTGATTCCATTTCGAATTGCTAATATAAAACCAGTAACTACTTCTTTTAAATTATTTGCGGCAAACGGCACTCCCATTTGTGCCTATGGCACCAAAGTTCTTGATTTAAATATTGGTCTTCGAAGAAATTTTTCATGGGAATTCATAGTTGCCGATGTTTCGATCCCTATTATTGGATCAGATTTTCTAAATCATACTGGACTACTGGTTGATATACAGAGACAGAGGCTTATAGACCCGTCAACCTCTCTGTTCTCAATTGGTAGTTTATCAATATGTAATGAGCCTTCACTTTTTCTTGTTGATGAATCAATAGTATAAACAGCAGTAATTAAAGTCTTGGAAAAGTTTCCAGAGATTCTAAATCGGAATCTCATGCCAAGCACTGTGAAACATAATGTTACTCACAAATTGGAAACAATTGGCTTACCTATATCTTGTAAAACTCGACGCTTGGCACCTGATAAGTTAACAATTGCTAAAGCCGAGTTTGAAAAGATGGCACAACTGGGTATTTGTAGACCCAGCAGTAGTCCTTAGTCCAGTCCACTTCATCTGGCCAAGAAGAAAAATGGAGAATGGCGTCCTTGTGGAGACTATCGAGCTCTCAATAGAATTACTGTTCCAGATCGATATTCTATTCCCCACCTCCAAGATTTTTCGCATCAGTTGGAGGGATGCACAATTTTTTCGACCATTGATCTTGTTCAGGCATATCACCAGATTCCAATACATCCGGAAGACATTCCTAAAACCGCAATTTCTACACCTTTCGGTCTTTTTGAATTCTGCAAAATGACCTTTGGTCTTAGGAATGCTGCACAATCATTTCAAAGATTGATGCATTCTGTTTTAACCGGATTTCAATTTTGCTTCGTTTATCTAGATGATGTTTTAGTTGCATCTAAAAATCTAGAGGAGCATCTAATTCATCTACAAATGATTTTTCAGAGATTCTCTGAAAATAGTTTAATCATAAATTCAGATAAATGTGTATTCGCCAAATCTGAAATTAAATTTTTAGGTCATTTAGTGTCTGAACATGGTATTTTACCCGATCATGAACGTGTTCAAGTCATTAAAGACTTTGAACGTCCCTCAAATGTTAAACAGCTTAAACGATTCTTAGGCATGATTAACTTTTATCGAAGATTTTTACCAGCTGCTGCAGCTGATCAAATTTTACTCAACAACTTCTTAAAGGGATATAAGAAGAATAGTAAAATTCCAATAACTTGGACAGCTGAGTCCATTCAAGCCTTCGACAATTGTAAAGATAAATTGTGTAATGCCACTCTTTTAGCTCATCCGTCATCTTCAGCTCGACTAGCAATTATGGTCGATGCATCAGATACAGCGATAGGAGCCGTAGTGCAGCAATTTGTTGAAGAAACCTGGCAACCGCTCAGTTTCTTCTCGGTTCGTCTTAATGATGCACAAATTAAATATAGCGCTTATGATAGAGAACTTCTCGCAGCGTATTCAGGCATCAAGCATTTCAGGTATCTCCTAGAAGGTCGTGAATTTACTCTATTCACTGACCACAAACCTTTAATTTTTGCTTTTAAACAAAATTTAGAAAAAGCATCTCCTCGTCAATTTCGCCATTTGGATTTCATTGGGCAGTTCACCACTGATATCCGGCATATTTCAGGTATCGACAATGTCGTAGCTGACGCACTATCTCGCATAGATCAAATCCTTTTCCCAGAGAAAATTGATTATGCTGCAATCGCGGACGCGCAAACCAATGACGAGGAACTTCAAAATATACTTCAAAGTAATACAACTTTGAAGTTTGAACATTTTCCAATTACTTTCAATGAAAGTAAATTAATATATTGTGACACATCAACTGCTATACGTAGGCCATATATTCCTGCACAATTTCGCCAAAGTGTTTTCGATGCATTTCATAGACTTTCGCATCCTGGTGTCAAAGCTTCAACCAAATTATTAACCAAACACGTTATTTGGCCGTCTATTAAAAAAGATGTTAAGCTTATGGCGCAACAATGTATAGCGTGTCAAAAGTCAAAGGTATTTAGACATACTAAATCACCTCTTGGTACTATTAAAACTAATTCACAGCGATTCTCGCAAATTCACCTCGATATCATTGGTCCTCTACCAATATCGGAAAACCAACGATATTGCGTAACGCTAATCGACCGTTATACGCGGTGGCCCGAAGCGATACCAGTTCCAGACATCACTGCTGCAACTGTCGCATTCGCTGTATACAATTCTTGGATTTCGAGATTTGGTGTTCCAGAATCAATTATAACTGATCAAGGAACCCAATTCGAATCCCAACTTTTCTCTGAACTTTCCAACCTACTAGGTTTCAAGAGATTCAGAACCACTTCTTATAATCCAAAATGCAACGGTATGGTAGAAAGATGGCATCGCACAATTAAATCAGCAATTATGTGTCATGACCGTCCAGACTGGACAAAAGTTCTACCTTCAGTCCTTCTAGGTTTAAGAACCTCATTCAGCGAAGAACTACAATCTACTTCAGCGGAACTCACTTTTGGAAGCTCGATTAGAATTCCAGGACAGTTCTTAGATTCTACTGCAAAATCTTTTTGTCCCCAATCAGAGTTCGTTAAGCAATTGAAAAAACATTTTGATGAAATTAGACCAACACCAGCATCACATCATGTATCATCTTCTTCTTTTGTGAGCAAAGATTTACATACTTGCTCACATGTATTTTTGCGTACAGATGCCTTAAGGAGATCATTGCAAGCTCCTTACACAGGTCCTTTCAAAGTTTTAAGTCGAAACAATAAAACTTTCGATATAGAAATTAATGGCAAAGAAGTCAAAATTTCAATTGATCGACTTAAACCATGTTATCATGCAAATTCAGACGATGAACACCACAGTTCTCTCGTAAATGCAAAATCCATAAATCTATCAGATTCAACTTCAAATATTAATTCTAAAAATTTTTCTAAATTTTCTAATTTAAGCAAGCAGTTACAATTTTCTAACAATTTAAATCCAGCTGATCATTCTAATTCTTTAAATTCTCCTTCTAATCTGAATCAATCAGATTCATCTGGTACAAATAAACCGGATTATATTTTACTAAATAAAAGTAAAAAGAAAGTAACATTCAATGATCAGCCATCAGTAATTATTATTCCCAATCAAAGAATTTCTAAATCTGGAAGAATAATTAAAACACCTCAAAAATTATTAAATTTTATTGATAATTGTTTTAATGATTTTAAAAAATCTTTGCTTTCCAGTCAAGTTAGTTAAATGTTGTAGACGTTTGATCTTTTCACTGTCGTTAGCAACTGTCTAATGCGATTTTATTAAATTCTTTATTATTCGACATAATTTCTAAAATTATTTATTCGTTTTATTCAATAAGCTCACTCATTTCAATATCATCTCATCCATTTCATTTTCATTTGAGATGATTATGAGGTCATTCTTGTTTGAATTTTGATAAAATTTACTATATTTTGGAAACAGCATTATTTTAAAATATTTCAAAATTATTTTTTGGTCATTTTGAAAATTAATTAATTTTAAATTTATCTTTCTTTTGAAAATTATTTTTCGTTCTTCTGGCGAATCACTGGTGAGGGAGTGTTTGTGGTGATTTCTCACCAAATTTGATTAAATTTTATGTAATTTATTTTGGCAGTAATTTTTGTAAACTTTAGGATACTCGCGGTTAACAAATCTAAGTATGTTTGAAAAACTTATTTTTTCAATAAAAACTTAGTTAGTTTTGAAAAACATTATTTTTTCCTAAATGAAAAAATAATTTTAATTAAGTTTTGTTCTTCTTGTTGATAAGAAGTATATTAATTAAATCATAAGAGAAATAATTTTGTTACCAATTAATTTATTATTTTAAAAAAAGTTAATTTTTAAAAATGATTTATTCATTTATCTTGTGCTAAATTTTTGTAACCAAAATTAGCTTGGAGAATAATTTTGGAAGTAAATAAAAAATATTAATTTAAAATATATTTCCTTCTTTGCAATAAGTCCAGATTAAGAAGGGTGCAGATTATTTATATAGTTTTAATGATGATCACATATAATGATTAAATATTTGTTATTTGAATGGAAGAATTATTATTCATAATTCATTATTGAGAATTGTTGGTAGAGATTTGAAGATTATAACTTTTTTGGAACTGGAAACAGAATTTGTTTTGAAAAAAAAATATTATATTCTCTTTTGGATCAATTATTTATCGAAATTCAAAGGATTAAATTAAGGATACACAGTAACTACTAGCTATATATAGCGAGAAATTTCAAGCTATTTAATTGGAGGATTCTCAACAAAGTACATAACGAGAAAATTCAAGTTATGTAATATGTAGATTGGATACGAAGTAAAATCATATAGCGCGAAACATACAAGCTATATAAGTGTAAAAACTATATGTCAAATGTCGAATATATGTCAAAAAACGCAAGGAAAGATACGAAGAAGAAACAACCATTAAATTGATTGTGTTTCATAGCGAGACAAATCGATAAGAAATCATATCGACAATATCGAATCGGTAAATGCTAGTGGAGTTATTTCATATACAACTCGTAACACAACCCACTTTCGGTTTGTCGCTTCTGATATGCAATGTTTTCTTTCTTTTATCCACCAATAAAACGTTTGTCTGTTCCCTCACTATAGTCTTCATTCATGGCAGGCTTGTGAGTTTTGTTTTGATTTAACGTTATATTATCTAGATGTGTACGAGATGAACTGATTAGCTTGATGGATTTATTGAGCAAAGTGGTGAGGAATCTACCGACAAGATTTTAACTTCAATCACTTCCAACGACGATAACTGAGTTTAATGGAACTTGGTAAATAAGGTTGACTAGAAGACTCACCTAATTCTGCATCCCAATTTTTAGTTTCTCAAAAACGCGTGTTGATCAAATACCATCCATGTTTTTATTTTGACATACTAAATAATTTGACATAAGCAAAACATTAACAACCATCAACACACCGATTTTGCAATTACTCAATTAATTAATACTTAATTAATATAGTTGATAAATTGGAAAAACCCATATAAAACAAATTGATTGAATTAAGTCTTCAAGTGAAACGCAACCATAAAAGTTTTCTAGTTTCCGTGAGTGTGATCGCCCGGGGGACAAATAGACGTACATTTTTTTACTTTTTTAGAATCGATATGATCTAAAACGTCGAGAAATCCTAAAAAAGTGGAGGTAACATTTTAACATTTAATTCGAGATTGAATACTTAGGTTTTTCAGACCGAACCGCAGCAGCATTCCTTTCCATAAAATAAACAAAATCAAAATAAAAGTCACTCGTACATGGTTCTTTAATTTCTGTGAAAATTAAATCCTTTAATAAAGAAATTAAAAATGTTTTCTTAAACTTTAAATATTAAAATAAGTTCTTTTTTGCAAATGCATATCCAAAATTGCAGCCATAATTGCATTTGCCTGCTTTCTTCGGCAAGCAAACCTTTTCAATTTTATTTATTCTGTGTTTTAATAAATAACAAATGTTATACATTACAGATAACCAAAAGTTGTACAGTAATCATAACTCTTCTGTTAAATAAATACACACTAAAATTTTCTAGTCAAATCTTATAACCATAAAATTTAAGCTGTTATTATCAGGCTGTTTGTGTTTTTTTCTCATTTCGCTTTATGCAAACTAAAGCACTCGAATATTACATATTGACGTATAAGTTACCTACCAAAATAATGTTTGGTACGTGTTTTTTTTTCGCAATATACAGCAAGGCATTAAACCTTAATGTTAATTTGAAAAGCTTCAAGGTAAATGGTAGGAGGCTCGTTAAAATTTTAAAAATGCGTTGTTTAAGTTATGTTATATGTACCAGTGGAAAATTTTGTTGTTTTATTTTGAACTCACTGAATAAAAAATTTTATGTAATTTTTATTTGAAAAAGAGATCTCAAAACAAGAGAAATATGCCAAAAGTATTGTTGAATTACAATGGTGATGAAATTTGCGGCACCAAAAATGTTTGGCACAATGGACTTACAGTCTACATGCCAGATCATGAAAATAAAACATAACCTTCTTTTAAAAAAAATGTTAATGGATTTTGAATTTTGTTAACGATTACTTTCCATGATAACACAAGCTTTCGGCAAATTAATTCGAGGGGTTTGTAAGTTGTAACATAACCGAATGAATTGCTGTGGTTCAAACAACAGTCTAGCTACTGCTAATAAAACGATTTTCTTCTCTTACAACACAAAAATGTTACTTGAAATTTTATAATGTGTGTCATAGTCTTTGTTGTTCGTTATAAACTCCACAAATATTTCTTTCTCCTTTGTTTGATGGTTTAAATACAAGGTAGGACAAGCTTAGTGTTATTCTTAATAAATTATAAATTACATCTCTGAATATCTGATGATACTACCATGTAACCGAGATTAAACACTTATTGGTCTTCATAGAGTGAATAATATTTATTTGAACAACTGCCACTACATAGTTTAAAACATTTGCATACGTACATTGAAATTTAAACAATTTAAAAAGTAAGAATTTCATCAACAATTTTTACGGTAATCATAATTTCAGTCAGTCATGTTATTATAATTTATTTTTAAATAAAAAAAAGATAAAAGGGTTGTTATAAATAATATTTCAGCTTAAGACTTTATGATGCCATATCTCATTAACAAAATGTACTAATCTTTCCGCAAGTCAGTTGAAGTGTTTACCCATTTTGTAAATCACTATACGTTACAATTTACATGACGCTTTACTCGATACTTTATTTTTAAACCATATTTGTGCGGTTCGGTTTGAGAATCTATTTTAAATTTGACGACTTCTTTCGAGACATAATACATTCACACGAATAGGATGAAATATGAACTTTAATACATTATAATCCCACCTTATTCTTTATCAAGCCTATGTTTTGTTTAACATTAATAAAATAAACTATCAAACATAAAAACCGGATTATTAAGTAATAACCAGTGTACTATAAAAATTCGTATCAAATTGTTGTTTTCATGTTTTGTATTATTCGTTTATATTTTAACCGTGACACTGACAATGTAATCAGTTAGCGTTTTTCTGACTTAGTTTTTCTTTCAATGACACATTATATTAAGCGAAAGGTCAAAGAACTGTTTTTTCATCAATAAATAAGCCAACGATAAATTCTGCAGTTTTTTTTTAAATGGATAGGTTTTTGGATACTGACACCAACCCCAAACGGCAAAACTCCCAATTTTCATTTTTTTACGATCTTTCAAACGCGTATAATGAACGGTCAAATTGAAAGTGCTGCTTTATTTAAATTAAGATTTTATGAGTTTATTCTTTATTTTGTTATTTATAAGCTACAAAGTCCAGAATACTTGATATATAAACATCATTCTACGGAGATTTCTTGCTTAATTTTACACATCAACAAAAGTTATATCGCTTTCTAGAATTTTGTTTTGATTTTATTAACAAATATTCGTCAAACGATTTTTTTAACTTTTATATATTTTTAGTTTAATTACACCAAATCTCATCAATTCTGCCAAAACACAGCTTTGTTGACATTTTCAAGATCAAAAACCAAGTGAAATGTGAAGGATCATATACTTGCAAAGTGCCTCTATAAAACTTGGCCTCCTCAATAGATCAAAAAATATTTCACTCCTCATCAATTACTTCACATTAAAGAATCTTATATTCGTCCCTGCATGAGATATTATTCTCAAGTATGGACTACTGCATGTTTTTACATCTTGACCCTTGTGAATTCAAAATCGTTCTATATTAATTGTTGGTTATTGAAATTCATTATCAAAACTTGCTTCTTCGTTACACCTAGCTTGTTATTCTTTTTTTTATATGTTGTCATCAACAATGCTCTGCAGATAAAGTCTGCTCTGTAGATGAAGATTATGGTATTTTTATCTCCGTTTTACCCGTCAATTGGTGCAAACTGTCAAGACTGTTAAAATGCAGAACGCCCTCTTTGTCCGAATTGTATATGTATATAAATTCAACAATTTGTCGGCTGGTTTCAATGCACAAGAGTCTAAAAAAAGTTATGGTTATGTGCATTTCAGAGCACAGAACGCATAGGTGTTGAAAAATATTTTTGTGTTGTTTACACATATTGTAATTTTTATGACGCCACTTTTTGTGCGAACGAAATTCTCACGCCTGTGGGGGAGTATGGAAAAACTTTCAGCACGATGGAAAAATACCAGATTTATAGGATTTGTAGAAATATTTTGATAAGAAGAGCGATAGTTCTTTTGAGAATGTTTTTAGAATAAAAGATGGGATATTGTCCAGTTCAGAGTAGCTTTGTTGGTGTTAAGTTTGGATTCAAAATTAATAGTTTTCACGTGAAAACTGAATTTGGAATATTTTTTTGGGGATTTTTCTAATTAGTTGAGTTTTAACCAAAGCAGCTCACAAACAAAGTAGCTATTCTTGTGAGGACAATTCGGATTATATCACCATAAATGATAGAGAAGAGAAAGGGATGGAAATTTCAGTAACAGAATTGAAAGTGGCAATGTTAATACTTTTATAAGAAATTTGCAGTTTGTTTTGGCGGTAGCCTGCCCTGCTTTTAACACATGCTATTTAACTTGTATTTTGATTAATTGGAAGTAAGAATTTGTGGATCAATTTTTCAGCAACCTTTTTTTAAGAGATTGGTTTCAAATTTTAGAGACAAGGTTAATTATCCTGTGTGTACACGTTTCTAATAATTTAAGATCTAAAGCTTTCTATAGGTATTTAGCTTTTGTATTTGTAAGTACTTCAGGTTTGTATTTGTAAATGATTTAGTTTTTTCATCTTGTTAGTTGTGTCGTATATAGTTACAGTTATGGGCAGAGAATGAGTATTTTTCGCCATATGCAGACGGTTTTTGCCATTATCCCCTATACAGATGTAAAGGTCATATTACCCATGGTAAAATTACCGGTAAAATTGGTAATATTACGTAATATTACTTAGGCTTGGTAAAATTGGTAAAATTGCAATAAAATTTTATCAACCTTTGTTTAATAAAAATCAAAGTTTGTCTTTTTTTGTGGAATTATCGAATATTTATTACAACAACCAGAATGTTTATCACAACAAGATGCCTCCGAAAACCTAGATCTTTGTCCAAAATGCATCTGAGGTATTGAACACTTTTTTAAAATGGTGTGGATTGAGGCCATCCAAGTTTATTGATTCCAGCAAAGCAAGTCTTTGTGCAGTACCTACTGGCGAGCAATTGATACGAATAAAAAAGTAAATCTTATGCATTTCATCGGTACACTGCGGTGAACTGTTTTTCAATTGCAGTACGGGGTGTGACAGATCGAGTGAATTAAAAACATTCTGTTGGAAAAACAAAATGCTTCATTTGACTCTATAGCAGTTGCGGCATAGACGGATTTCTATATTATTTCTTCGCTTTGAATGTTAGATTGAATAATTTGTAAAGTTCGTAGATGTCTTTATTGTTGGCCGCAAGTATAGTTCGTTTTCTCACAAATCGTGATTCTTATATAGTAAGTTAGAATATTTGGAAATAATTTGAAAGTAATTTGGTTCGCGTTGCAATTTTACTTTACACGAAGCAGCAACAGCAGCAGATCGATTGAATTCTCAAACTGTTAAGAACACACAACGCAACGAAACATTAACAGTCCTTCATTGTAAATTTTTGTTTCGAGTTTGAGAAAAAATTTGTTTAGCCATTTGCCTTTTATATTGTTCCCATGAATGAAACAATGCACGAATTAGATTTTGATTGCTGCCCTCGTAATTAATGTATCTATCCCATCGTCGGTTGTGGCGTATGTGGAGTGACACGCCACACATTTAATGCCGTTGACACTTATCAATACTGAAAAAACGTTGAACCGGGCTCATTTTCCAACCACATGCGATGAAAGTAGCATTTATGTAGGGATGCATCGCATATAGTTTGAACATATACTAAGCTTCAATGAATATGCTTGGTTTTCTGGTGCCATTCAATGGTTTTTATATTTCCATTCCATGTGTAATACTAATACGTAAACATTTTCGGATATAGTATTGGCCTTACAAACGCATAACTTCGACATAACAGTGAAGAAAGGAGTCATCGTTGTAGCAAGTTGGTCCAGGATTTGTTTCATTTTTACAGATGAGCAAACAACGTGTCGTCCGTTTTCAAGATGTACACTGCTAAGTATAAACACAAGCCGATTTTCGTTCGTTTTTTAGATATAAAAGAATTTTCCATTGCTGATTATGTATATTCCTGTCTATAAATACTCTGCGAGTAAGCATATTTAACTCCATAAAAATATATTTGATTTGCATAATGTTTTTATAAACTATAGAAATGATTGTGATAGAGTCGTACATTTTGAATTAATTAAAAATGCAACCATAATTTAATTTTTTGATCCAGTTTTATATTTTACCTATTTTACCAATTTTACCAATCTTACCGATAATTTTACGGTAAAATTACCATAAAAATATTTTACTGGTAAATTTACATCTGTAATCCTCTATCTGTTCTAGTAATTTAAAACCACGCTACTACTTTTTGACAGCTATTTTTTTTCTAATATACAAATATGTACATATGTACAATAAAGACCAAACAATTTTTAATTTTGCAATAAAAGTGAATTGAATCATACTTTTAACTCTTAATAGTATTTAAATTTAATAACAATCAAATAATAATAGTAATAATGATAAAAATTAGTCTAAATTATTTTATAATACAAGTTATGAGAAAAAAAACTTTAACATGAATGATAGTTTGTATATTGTGTGTTCAACGAGTGTGATATTATTTTTAGTAATGATAAAATAAAATTAGATTATTAGGTTGAATAATATGTCGTATTTATTGGATAAAAAATCGGTTTGTTGAGGGTCGGATAGTCTTATGATTAAAGAGAATTCTTAGAAAACTTTTATATCGAATCAATTCGAAACTTCATCAATGATTGGTAGTTTAAAAGGCTTGGCTTGGCTTTTATGAAGCATCTGATTGAATTATATTATTACATGTGAAATTAATTGATGAACTGGTTGAAAAATTAAGAACAATCCTAGGACATGCAGTTGTGCTTAATGTTAATGAATTAATTTATTTTATTAATTGATCTAGAAATTTATTGTTTATGCATTAAACAATTAGTTGGCAAAATTCTTAAGATATTCATTGTTGCTTGGAATGCTTGTAAAGTTTTAGGACTGTTTCATTTTAAACGACCATCAAAAGGTCTGTTTCAAATTGTTAAAGCTCAACTCTCACTCCTCGTTTTCTTCTAGATTTCTGCCACACATCTATGCCAGATATTACGAGTGTCGATATCGATAAGGGTAATTCTGACCACAAGTGTCGATAGTGATAATGGTAATTCTGACATCTTTTTGATACATCAGTTATTAGATTTAGTTAAAATTAATGCCAAATCCCGAAAAATGTAAAATGTACTTCTCATGACACCAATTCTGTTCGGATTTTTTTCCAAGGTTGCCCTTTCGATCGCATTGTTTTGATACTGAAGAATGACGATGTAAATGTTTCTGCTTAAAATTTTAACTAAAACCACTCATTTCGCTATTAATAAACTCGTTTTATTTTGAAAACGCGCTGCATTTATTTCTATCCTGGCTCTTTTGCACTCGTTCAAAAGCGTACTATGCGAATTCTGGGTGATCGAAATTTAACAATAATCTTGATTCCCTGCAACACTGTCGCACTGTTTCTGATCTCGTTATTTTTTATAAATATCGTCACCAAATATTTTAAAAACATTTTTGAAAGAACTTACTCTAACCAAAATTTTCTACATATCATATAAATCTGATATTTTTCCTTCATGCTGGATATTGGTCAATGTCCACCCCAAAAAAGGAACAAAATTTGATATTTTAAATTCTAGACCTATATCCTTACTCCCAGTCCTATCTAAAATATATGAGCATTAGATTAATATCATAACAAAAGTTTTGGAAGAAGTATTTGATGTCTGACAGTCAATACGGCTTGCGACAGAAGATCAACAACTGTTGTTGAAATATAAAGTCCATTAGATGGAACAGTGTACTTGAAATCACTTGAAAAAGGTGTTAAAACCTACATTATCGCATTAGAAATGTGAAAAGCATTTGATAGAATCGACTAACTTGATCAACAAGTTCGTTGCGTACGGATTTCACAACGCAGTCGTAATAATTTGCTGATTCAAAATTTACTGACTAACTGACACATTTCGGTATCCATAGATGGCTTTTCTTCTGAGTCTAAATTAATTAGCGCTGTTGTGCCCCTCTTGTTCCCCACTCCATTTATAGTTTATATCAATGAACTGTAAAACATCACCAATAAATAGTTTTACAGATCATAGTACATAGTAGTAGTAAGGGGGATAGTAAACGGGGATCTAAAAAGTTACCGATTGGGGTGACAAAAATTTGGTTAAATTTAATTCCTTCAAAACACAGTTATCGATTGTTTCGTGCTATACGACGAATTGGGGGTGATCGAATTTTAACATCAAATGAGAACTTTAATCTAAGATTTTGGTCAACATTGTCGCACTGTTTCTGATTTCAGTTTATTTTTTTAAATATTGTCAACAGCAGTGCTTAGATTTTGTGTCCCATTTCACTCCACAATCGTCAGCGATAGAATGCAGAGGGATTTCTTCGTTGGGACAGCGTATAAATGGAATGATTTGCCGAAATAAATGTTGTCTCTAGTAGCTTAGACTTTTTATTGGTAACTTGGTGGTTTTAATATAATAAATTTGTCTAAACCGAAAATCTTAATGATTTTGTAGGTATCGATAGTAATCCAACATCGTGTTGGCCTTATTAAATTAAATACATGAAGTGATGTTGAGAAAATCATTTTTCTAAAAATAACTCATGTTCTTGTTAAATCACCTTTTTATCCTAAATTTAATTACGTTGTAAACCCAATACACCTACAGTTAATATTTGATTACTTAAAAGAATCGATCTGGCAATAAAAACTTTGCAATAATTTAACTGAATCGTGTGCGCTTTAGATTAAATAATCGTAATTGTAAGTTGATCCGTATTTCCATACGCAATAATTTATTTAGTAAAGTTTTTCATCCATTTGGAGCGAACATGAATACACCATCATTAGAACTCATTTGTTTGCATTCATGTTGTATAACGATATAGATTTTCTAACAAAACAGAACTAATTTATTTCGTTATGATTGAACTAGTTACCTTGAAAAGATATTTAGTGTAAATCTGTAATGCCTATTCACCCTTGTCAAACAAATTAAACAAAACAGTTTTTGCAAATGTTTGACCAATTTTTAATGCACAATTGCACAACAATAGTATATTGTCGCTTGTTCAATTATGGTTTAATTTTTTGTCGCAGAATATAATGGGAATTTGTATACTGCATTAAAAACAGAAAATGTATGATGATCAGTCAACTATCGTTAATATTCTAAACAGTTTTGTTTAAAAATTCTGTAATGACTTGGTTAATTATAATTTACAAATTTCTATCGAGATACCATGCAAACAAGGATTTAGAACTTTAATTTAAATTTGTTACAGTAATTTTGTTGAGGTTTGATTTGAAGAGTTTAAGGAAACCCGATTTTTCAAAAACTCGCCTAAATTAACGACGAAGATGTCACTCTAGACTATTTCAAAAATGTTAAATTGCAAAACGCCTAAATGAATTGTTACTTTTTTGTGGAAGTGTTGCATCTATTATTTTTATATGTATCACTGCTAAATTTTACTAAACTACTAAATCTAAATTTTCTCTTCACTAAGTTGCCGCATTATAATTTAAATTAATGGAATCAAGTTTTCAAATATTGTTTAACGTATGAATTTCTTAAAGACTTAATTTAATCCATTGCTATTTATATGGGTCATTTTAAAGAGTGCTTTTTACTATTTACCAGCATTGCCTGACTATTGGGTAATTAAAAAATGTAGTGAGGAATTGATAGTTATTTATTATTGTTTTTTTTTCTTAATAAAAAACGCTTTTATTTGACCTGAATGGGAACCGAACATTCTCCAAGTTCAATTTGTTTAAAGTTTTTCTCGCTGAAAGAATGTAGTAAAGAAGTGATATGCGTCGTTTTTAAAACCCTGCGGTTGTCGTATAGAACTAAACAAAATTAAAATACGTTGAGAAACAAATAGTTTGACATTCCTAAATTAAATGTCCAAATTAAATCACCTTCCTGGGAAATAATTGTGTTAATTTATTGATTGCATGAATGTTAAAACGTTTAAAAAATTCATGCTTCAATTATTTTTATATTAACCTTTGAAACCGAATTTTCATACACGATAATAAATATAAAATAAAAAATTTCTGAACATAAACAAACAACAATAAAACAGACAAAAAATTGTTTGCAAAATATTTAAATCTCTAATAATTATATAATATACAATATAAAACAACAACAAAAATGATAAGTGATTTTGATATATAAATCAAACAATTAGATTATTAGAAAATCTATCTACCGTAAATTACTCACGTGTTGGACATATTGAAATTAATTACAGTAATTTGATGATAAAATATGATGTCTAAATATATGTATATATCTGCCGAAACGTGTACACTCATTGGGTTTGTTGTGTTGCTTTCTCGAAATTTATGTAACATATTTTTATTCAAATTTGATTGACATAAACATTTACAAAGCTTAAAAATTGTTTGGGATTCCCATATCAAAAACAAAAATAGGTGTTTAAACTGATTGTATACATATGTCTATCTGACAGTACCGTAAATCTTCAATACAAAATAAAAGTAGATGGCGTAATCAATATTTTTTTTATAAATTTCTAAATTTTTTAAATTTATAAATTTTTATAAATTTTTTTCTCTGCATTTTGTCACTTTAACAGTGCGCGATCTCTATAGTTTGACTATTTGCACTAATCGGCTGAGAAAAAAGATCAGGAGCGGTGATCAAGATTTTGCAACGAGATTAGGAACGGTGCGACGGTTTTGTTGCGAATCAAGATTTGTTGTCAAATTTCGATCAGTCACAACTCGTAGAGCAGGCGTTTGAACAGAGTTCACAAGAGCCAGGATAACAACAGATGAGTGCCCCAAACTTGATAACAATATTCCATAAAGGGACGAATATACGACTTTTAAATTAGGAGTAATTGATAGGGAGTGGACTTTTTTTGCACCTATTGAGGCTCAAGTTTTCTGCAACGATAATATATGGACCTGTCATTGTCCATATATTATCGTTTGTAATGAAGCGCTTTCTCAATGGCGAACCAATGAGAATGGCATTGCAGGAAGCGTACCTAGCGAGATTTAGTTTCTTGCCCCAAGCTAGCTTCAGCCCATGGGAACGATAAAGAAACCCTGCTACTTCAGCACAAATACAGAAATGTACGCTATTTTCATAATGGATCAGAAATGGAAACAAATACAAGTGCGAAACTGAGACTCTGGCGACCCCAAGTGCGAAAGACCCACGATCAACACGCCCAACCCCTACATTCACTCTCAGACGCCCACACACTCACGCTTCACACATTCACCCACACATTCGACGACTAACACGCCCCCATTCAATCACTGACACGTCTTTTCACACACATTCACACTCCTACGTTAAACAAAGAAATATAAATAAAATAAGTGTACTCACCCCATGATTAAATCCCGACCTCTTATCCTGATTGTATCAGCCTTCCATCAGCACGTTGGTCACGTTGGATAATTCACGAAGATATTTGAATATCAAAAGGGTTGTATAAAGTTATAAGTATAAACGTTGTATAAAAAGGTTAAGTAGAATCGTTCAACAATCTTGCAATCAACAACGTTGAATAATTTGGTATTTATAAACGTTGAACCAAAAATGATAAGTAGAAACGTTGATTAAACTTGCAATCGTTGGATAATTTTGTTGAATAAATCGTTAAGTAGAAACGTTAAATGATAATGTTGTTGAATCAAAAATGATAAGTAGAAACGTTGTATCTGGTTGCGAACATAAGCGCCGAATCCATTTATAATCACAGGTGAGTATGGTAACAATTATAGCAATTACAGCCGAATACGTTGACATGTAATGGTGGCAGGATGCGTTGAAATCAAAAAAAATGTAATAAATGGTACCAATACTAGTCAAATTATTTGTTGAAATCGAACGGTAATAATTCGTATCAATGATTGTGGAGCAATACGTTGGAAGGTAATTGTTGCCGTATGCGTGGAAATCCAAAAATGGTAATAAATTGTACCAATACCAGTTAAATTATTCGTAGACGTAGAACTGTAATAATTTTGTATCAATGATGGTGAAGCAATACAATAAAAGGTAATTGTCGACGTATGCGTTGAAATCCAAAAAAATAATATGTAATAAATTGTACCAATATTAGTTAAATTCTTTGTTGAAATAGAACGGTAATAATTCGTATCAATGATTGTGGAGCAATACGTTGAAAGACAATTGTTGCCGTATGCGTTGAAATCCAAAAATGGTAATAAATTGTACCAATACCAGTTAAATTATTCGTAGAAGTAGAACTGTAATAATTTTGTATCAATGATGGTGAAGCAATACGGTAAAAGGTAATTGTTGACGTATGCGTTGAAATCCAAAAAAAAATATGTAATAAATTGTACCAATATTAGTTAAATTCTTTGTTGAAATAGAACGGTAATAATTCGTATCAATGATCGTGGAGCAATACGTTGAAAGGCAATTATTGCCGTATGCGTTGAAATCCAAAAAACGTAATAAATTGTATTAATACCAGTTAAATTATTCGTTGAAGTAGAACTATAATACTTTTGTATCAACGATTGTGGAGCAACACGTTGAAAAGCAAGGGTTGTCGTATGCGTCGAAATCCAAAAAAAAACGTAATAAATTGTACCAACACTAGTTACTGTTATTTTAGTTAACAATTTATTTAACAATTTATAAGACAATTTATGTTTTATTTTCCATACTAAAACTATCAGTATTATAAACATTTAACAACATTCATAATTTCTATTTAAAATTTGACAAGGAATATTTTGAAATCTTGTTACCTTTAGTTATTTTGTCCAACACAAACATATATGATATGTTGGTTTTGTTTAACACTTTTGTAAATTAATTTTTTTTGTATAATTCAGACGTACGGTAAACGGCACAAAACATATAATTTTTTTCTTTGGTTTAACTTTGGTGTTAAACAACACAAACATGTATGATTTATTCTTTTCATATATTTTTTTGCACAACACAAAACAATTAAATTTTTTTTCTAAATTTTTAACTAGTTGGGCATATCATTTACAAAAAAAATTGCACCAATTGAACTAATTTAACAGAATTTAATTTAATTACAAAAATTTTCACTACTTAAATATAACTTAAATTTAGGATGAGAATGCATGAATGCAAAATGCGATTTTGACAGAGAGAGTTGCACAAGAGACCAAATATTTTTACAGTGGCTTATTATATAGCCAAAATTTTCAGTATCAAAAAAAACAGGGTTTTAGATGTAGGACAATTAATTTACATCAAGTTGGGAATTTTTTATAGTTACACAAAACTGTTTGTTATTTGTTATTATTGCCCCAAAAAATAATTTGGTGATACAAGCATTTCCGATACATCAACAACATTTATCATTGAATTTAAAATGAATTAAATGCAAGTTCGATCGATGTTATGATGTTTAGGTATTACGAAAATACAATCTACTATATCAGTACAGTGAAGTTCAGTTCAATAACGGAAAGATTGTTTGAAGCAAAATATTACATTCATACAAAGATAAATCGGATATTTTAACAAAGCAAGATAGTAATTCTTTGTAAGTTGACGATTGGAAAAAAATACGCACAGCTGTTATGAGGTTTGAAAACTTCATTGTTTAATTACGGTTGGTGTTTAGAAAATTCAAATTCAAGTAGTATATTGAAAATAATCGAATGGAAACGTAGCGCGCGTCAATTTTAGGGGGTTGTAAGATTAAATTTTATTATTTATATAGATAATATTTAAGGAAAAAAAATTTTTAATTAGTTCAAATTAATTAATATTATACTATACCAATTAACATATAAAACTAGTGTAATTGGTTCAATTTTTTTCTCAAATATGTTTGTCCAGCTATTGAAAATTTAAGTAAGTTTTAGGAAAAATAAGGAAACTATGGGCTACGGGGACTATAGAAATATGACTATTGAAGGTGAATGGATGGGAAACTATTACGTGTATTGTAGTTCCTGATTCTTTAGTGTCATTTTTGATTACCATAAGTAGATTGTATTAGTTTTTTTTATCCATCATTAACAGACACATTTTTCGTATAGTCTCAGATTTATTAGTTGTCAATTTTTTTTATTAACATGTACCGCTGTACATGTTAATAAAAAAAATTGACAACTAATAAATCTGAGACTATACGAAAAATGTGTCTGTTAATGATGGATAAAAAAAACTAATACAATCTACTTATGGTAATCAAAAATGACACTAAAGAATAAGGAACTACAATACACCGTGTTCAAGCATTCTTCCAGGCTATCCATTACACGTTGCAGAAAATGGCAATGGAAATTAAGATGCTCAGTTAACGAGTGCTTTCGCATTGGTCTATTTGTACATAGCTGAAAAAGTTACTGTAATTTTTAATACAAGCTTTGCTATATGGGTTATGTAAAGCAAGTTATTATTAAATTGCAAAGCAAATGTTGCATTATATGAAAACTTCCGTTTGACCTAGGGTTTGTCAAAAACAGGCATTTTAAAAAAACAGCTGTTTTCTGTTTTAGATTTTAAAAAACCGGTTAACAGCTGTTTTTCGTTTTTTTTTCGACCAACAAGTATTAAAGTTAGAATTTTTCTGAAATTTTCTAAAATAATTTTAAACACAACATATTTTCAAAATTCAACAAAATTCTTGTAATATTTATTCATTTGTTTACTAATTCGTACAAGCTATTTTTTTTTGTAATAAAATTTTAAAAACACAAGTGCATTTAACGATGTGTCAGACAAGCGTGAACGAATTTTTGTACAAAAGTTTGTACAAACTGAAAACACACGTTCGACGTCTGTTGAAGTTGGCTTGATAATGAGAAGTGCATCGAATAATTTTTGCAAATTTGCAGTTCTCTTTCCCGTGTTTTTGAATAAGATGAATTCTTATTTCAGCCATTTGAAATTTTCTGTTGCTGTAGTTGATTGTATTAAATTTTCTTTTTGCAGCTCAGCTTTCAGCGAGATATTAGCGGTTGTCGGTTGACTAGTTTGGACTTCAAAATTTTGTTCATTCTCTGTAATATCAACTTCGTCAACACCAAACAGACGTGATGCTAAATTTCCTGCGAAAGAGATTGTATTTTTAGATGGAATATTTGAAGGGTCTTTTAAACATCTTAGGAGATTCATAACATCGGTATTCCATCTTTCAATTGTGCGTTTTTTATGTTCTCGTACAACTCCAAACTAATGCTGCTATTTAAGTTGGATATCTTATTATCATAGATTCGACTACACTCAAAAAAATTTGCCCGGTAAGATTCACAAAATCGTTTTGTAAAAGTGCTAACAAAATTTTTTTTGTGAATTTGCCAAAAATGCTAATTGATACAAAATTTCGAATAGTCTATTGGACTTTTTTAAATCTGAAAAAAAAATTGTAAACTAACCAATTGTTTTTGTAATTTGGATTACAAATGTACAAAATCATAAATATTTCTAGATACATTTTTTTTTCATTCTTTTAACAAAAATATTCTTAAAGTTTATGTTGATTTTTTTAAATTTTAAATCATATCTCACTTATCCATAACAAAATAAAATTCAATTGTACAAAATTTTGTAAAATTTTGTCAACAGGAAAATGACATTCTACAATTTTTATTGTCAAACTTAATACGAATATTGTCGATTTTTTTTTAAACTTTACAAAAAGACTTATGCAATTTAAAAAAACAAACACATTTTTTACAAAAAAAAACTTTGCTTTTACAAATGCTTTTATAAATTTTCATAAATTGAAATTATGTATAACCAAAATTGGTATTAAACAATTTCAGTTTCAATTTGGTTGTCTAAGTAAAAACTCGCAGATATTTTTTAAAATTGTGATTATTTAGCAATGTCTATTCATGAGAAATAGTGATAGTGAAAATACATATATGAAAAATTTAGAAGACATACTCTATGCACAGGTGAGAAATTTGACATATTTCGATATTAATAGGCCACTTACCGATTGCCTAGATAATGGAATTGACTCTTAAAGAAAATGGATGAACTGAATTGGATCAGATCTATAACAAATTTCAAAACCTACGTAATCGGTGACAGCCAGCATAAAATAAAAAGATATCACAACACAACTTTTTCATTGTTTTTGTAGATGCTGAAATTGATTTTACAGTGCTACCTCAGTTGAAAAGCTTAGGCTGTAATAATATAACGGCGTTTTGATATGTTTTAAATTTGTTTTTTTAAATGATGCAGGAATTTTAAAATATAAATATAACATAAAAAAAATATAATAAGGTATTTTTATAATTTATAATAATTTATATTATTATATTGTTTTTAATAAAAATATTTATTTTTAATAAAAATATCTTATAAATAAAAAATAAAAATAAAATAAATGTTGGCAAAAAATTGTGTTTTATTTATTAACCAAGAACTAATATATATGAATGACTGTTTTACAAAAAAATAAATATTAAATCCATAAATGTCTTTTGTTGACCAAATAAAAAAATTTGTAATTTTCCTAAAGCTTTTGTGCAAGCAAAAATTAATTTTGAGGATTTTACAAAACATTTAATAAAATTAAAAATGTTTCGGGCATTTTTACAATTTAATTTATAAAGCTTACAATCTTTTGTTGGATGTTAGTAAAAGAATTTGTAGTGTTTACAAATGATTTTTTGTATATCTACAATATTTATTGTAAAAATGTACATTTAACAAAAATTTTTGTGTGTTGTATATTTATAAAAAAATTGTAGAACGTATGTAGAATTTTGTTAGTTTCACTTAGTTTTTTTTTTGAGTGTACAGTTTCAGCAGTTAATAATGTATAGTCTTCACGACTTAATGTTTCAACGACAAGCTTGATTGGTTCCATGGCATTTTGCAGCATCAAAGTCTAGTCGGTTGATAAAATTCAGTGAATTGAGTTCAGAAAAAGCTTCAAAGAGACAGCGTTTTGTCTTTATCAATGGGGCAATCATAATTGGAATAGAATTCCAGCGGTGTTTCACATCCAAATGAAGTTCGATTGCCAAATTCAGTGATTACTTTAGACTGGAAAATTTGATTTCGGACTGTAGAATTTTTAATGAACTTCACTATATTGCGTGCATTTTGTAACGTTTCATTGAAATCGATATGATCAAGATTTTCTTCTTGAATCACTTCAACATCAAAATTCAAAAGCATCATCAAAATTATGACTTTCATCTGAATCATTGGAATCCACTTCAACAACTGATTGCAAAATACTATTATTTTTATACAATGAATCGCAGACACCCAAATGAATAGCATGGTGGAGGCAATACTGGTCAATCACCTTCATAATTTTCATAAACTTGTAATTAATTGCTGCACCATCTTGCGTAGAACCAACTATGTCCTGTACATAATTTATACCAAATTCTTCCAAATGAGTTTTAACTTTTGACGTCATTGTTTCTGCTTTGCATGATCATACGAACTAAACCTATCTTGTAGGTCTTCTTATCTTCGCCATCATGTAAATTAATTCCAAAATATCTTCTGCGTCGAACTGTAGTATATACATCTACTGTCATGCGTAACTTTATGCCTTTCTCAGTTTTTGACTTGATCTCTTCAACCATTTTGCCTTTCTTTTCTTCAAAATCTGCGTGAATCAACTTCATTACCCGGGTTTCGTTTTGCGGCAGTTTAAATCCATCTCTTTTGACTGAGTGCTGAATGTACTTATTTCTAGTAATCGCTCTGATTGAAATTCCGTCTGTTGCCATATCTGAGATGATTTCCTTAAGACTTTTACGATTAAAAAAATCCGGCATAGTCTTAGCTTTCTTTTCTTCAATAGCTTGCTTTTCAATTTCTTTACTTGGAGCTGCGGTGCAATCAATGCCACGTTTACTTTTCAAGTGACTTTTCAAATTTGTTGTTGAACCTCCTGAGCACTTAATAGTATTATTGCAACGAAGACAAATCGCATCAATTTCTTGTGTGACGGGATTCTTTCGTTTTGTAGCATAATTCTATACTAAAGACATGGTTTTAACCTAGAATTAATAAAAATATTTTAACAAATTCAAGATTATTTAAATTTAAAAGAAATATTACTTACCTTTTAATGTTATTATTGTATAATATCTTCAAAAAATATTTTTTTTACGCTACGAATGCAATTAATAGAAACTAAAACAGGCTAAACCGTTAATCACCTTACACAAAGCAAAAATACAAAAAAAGAAACAGAACTGTATTAAATAATAAATATTCTTCATACCTAAACTTCTTTTTTTAACTACTAACTAAAGCCGCAATTAGACTATTGCAGAACTGCAATATTTCTGCAATGGTATATTGTAAAATATTCATTGCCAAACTTTTCTGTAACGAATATTTTACACACTACCATTGCACGACTATTGCAGAAATATTGCAGAGTTCTGCAATAGTCTAATTGCGGCTTAAGAAATCATCATTATTTACTGGAATGCTCTATGAGAAGTAATTTTTCTCAACCTAGGTCAATAATAATAACAAAAAATTACCTAGGTTAATAATGACAAATTTTATTTTATTTTTAATTGAAATGAACGAAAAAACACAAACAAATAATAATTGCATTTCTTTGTTTCGTTTTATTTGTATAAAACTAAACATCCAGGCTACTTGATATTGTAAGATATTTAAAAAATGAAATGAAAAATAACTAATATCAAAATCTAATCAAAGTAAATATGATAATTAGTGTTAGTAGTTAAAAAAATTCTTCTAAGAGTTCTCGGTCAATAATAGCTTACTCCTCAACCTTGTTATATAATGTACTCTTTTCGGTGAATTCTTTTTTCGGTGAATTTCACAAAAAAATAAATAAAAATAAAAAAATAAAAATAAAAACAGAAAAAACCGTTATCTGTTCTTGATTTTTTGAAGAAAAAAAAACAGCTGTTTTTCTGTTTCTGTTAACCGGTTCGACAAACCCTAAAGGACCTATATGTGTAGCAATTTGCATTACATATTCAGTTTATTTTAAACTGTTCGACTATGACTATGTTCGACGACTTGTTCGGCGCAAACTAATTAAAAAAGCGTTTGAAAAACTCGGCCTTTAAACTGGAACCAGTTAACAGCTGTGTTTTGGTGAAATTAAAATTTAACAGATTTCGGTTGCCTCAATTAATGACTTTTTTTATGTAGGTTGCATTTATGGTATAGTGTGTTTAAATCAAATATAAAAGAACTTCAATAAAAAGTGTGAGCAATGTGCCAATTTCCTCAATTATTTAGCTAAAAATCCTTTTTATTTATGAATGAAATATGAGTGCTCTACACTCGTGAGTGCTCATCGATTTCATCAGTAACGATATTTAACCCGTAGAAGTCACACTGGGTCCACATGACCCTAGGTAATTTTTGAATTGATATAATTGTTTTATAAATAAACTGTTGTGTAGTAGGAATTACAATATGAGTATATCACAGCAACACATAAATACTTTTAAAGACCTAGGTCTCACAACATGCGTTCTAAGGTATTAATTGACGCCACATTTTTTTTTGTTTTTTTATATTTTCGTTAAAGGATAGATGTTTAGTTATCGGTAAGAATGGATAACTAAACAATTAATCCTATCACATAATAAAATACGACACAGACCAATATTTCATGATAGGATAGAGAAAATAAAAATAAAATAAGAGTGAAAAAGGCGAATTTTCAATAATCCTAGTGCTATTGCCATTTTTCTTAATCATTTGACGCGCGATCTGCCTCAAGGATTAAAGCTCTCATATAGAGTAATATAGAAGCTCATTTTTCGAGCAGTCAATAACGTGCCGCCATCAAGAAATATTCATTTGCTAATATTAAGGGACTACGGTTGACTGAATAGAGCTCATTCGCCACTACACCGTAAGGTATCACCTTGGTTAGTTTCATTGCTTTGCAAATGGTATATGATTTTCATCAAAATCAAATAACATTGTTATGTTATGAAAGTTTTAAAGAAAAAGTTGTTCGGTGAACCTCCACCACCACTAGAAGCTAATCAGTTAACTCTCATAAAGATTCCAAGCATGCAACTTTGGTTGAATAAAATAATGTTGTAATAGTAATATGAGTTGGGTGTGTCTATTTTAGATTTAAATATCTGTTAAAATAATATTCGTAATATTTTATTGAGTTTCGTAATTTTTTAAATTTATATTTTGAATTGTTTTAGTTTTTATTTGGATGATTTAAATTGTATTCTATTGGGGTTGATTTCGAGAGGGTCGCATAGTTTTCTATGATGTGAAAAATACTGTTTTTCGTCAAAACATCTGAATCTGTTTAGATAGTTTGAGTTGTATTATATTGCCATAGATTTTGAGGTGGTCGTATATAATTTTCTATGACTAAAAATATGCCGTTTTTTTTAAAGTTTATTTTTAAATAAAAATATTTGTGTTGATTAAATTTGTTTTGTTAAATAGAAAAATGAGTCCGTGTAATCTTTGCACGCGGTTGAAATAAATTTCTTTCGCTACTGTGCCAGGTATTAATAAAAAGATGAAATATAAAATAAATATGTCATATTGCAATTTAGAGTTGCATTTCTTGATAGTATAATTTACAGTGAAAAACTGCATCAAATGTTGTACCAAATCTTGTTGTTAAATTAAGTGGACATGTATTCATCGTGAAATTTAATTTGTAATATGTACGTTGCAAGACGTTGTAAAACATGTAAATATGGCTTTTTATTACACATTGTTGTAAATTATATTATCAAGAATATTAGAAAGAAACTCTCAATTTCAATATGACATATCTATTTTATTTTATATTTAATATTTTTAGTAATGCCTGCCACAGTAACCAAAGAAGTTTTACTTCAACAGCGTGTAAAGGTTACGCACTTCATTTTTTTTATTATATTTTTGGTTTATAGCCTTTTCTAGCCAGTCCTTTTCAAATCAGATTATTTAACTGTTAACAATTGGCATTTATAAAAAAAAAAGAGAATTAAAAAAACAAATTAAAAATTAAAAATAATACAAACTTATGATTAAAAACTTACATTTCACAGAACATATTTATGGCTCAAAAAACATAAGTATAAAGACATTGACGTCAACCTTGGCCTAAAGAATAGTGCTCTGCCCCACCATCTCAATAGTGCTTCTCAGTTCTCACACAATTAATTTAGACAATGTTAAAATTCTAGAAAAAGAGAATACATGTAAAAAACGTTGTTTTATGGAAATGATACATTTTAAAAAACAGAACGGTCGTACTCTTAATAAACAAAAGGATACAGTTTACCTTACCAACACTTATGACAACATTTTAAATATTCCATGAAACAGAATACTGTATTGAATATAGATATATGTAATGTTGTTTGTAACATAAATGCACGATTTTCTTCTTTTTTGTTTTTATTGTTAGCCGGTTTTTGTTGTTCAACAAATATTAGAATTGTCTTGTTGTTATTTGTGTTTTTAAAAATCGGATTTGTAAAATAAATTGCATACTAAGTTTGTTGTTGTTGTATATTTTAATATAATTTTAATAATAACTGACGACATATATTATATGTGAAAAAATTTAGTATGTAAATTTTTAAAAAAAATTTTTAAAACATAAGTTTTCCGTTTCCATAAAAATGTAAGTTTTTAATCATAAGTTTGTATTATTTTTAATTTTTAATCTGTTTTTTTTAATTCTCTTTTTTTATAAATGCCAATTATTAACAGTTAAATAATCTGATTTGAAAAGGACTGACGCAGTGCAGTCGAAACGTCATCGTCTTCATATATTTAAATTAATGTAATAGTTAATAAAAATAATTAAAAAATACGCTATAAACCAAAAATATAATAAAAAAAATGTTCATACGATTCAAGCCTAAGAAAAGAAACAATTTAAAATAAGTAAAATTAAACGTTTTAACCGACACTGACAACATGAAAGCTTTTAGATAATTACAAATGAAAAAATGTAGAACTGCTTGAAATCGAACTCAAATTTTATGAACCAAGAACCTAAAGTTATTGAATTTGCTAATTAAAGCTGCTCGACAGATTCCCACCAATTTTGGAATTTTTAATTGACTAGATTTGAATTTCAATAATTTTTGAATTATTAGAACTTTTTTTAGGACTAAAGCTCAAGTAATTAAAGAAATCTTTTGAACTTTTAAAATCGAAAGTATATTTATTAATTTTTCTGAGAGAAAAAATCCATTTTTCTCTTATACGTGTTTCTTATACCAAAGTTTCATCACGATCCCTTGCATTTACGCCACTCTCCAGTTTAAAAAAAAATGATAAATGAAATAGAGTTTCTTATAGAAATATTTATTTGATTCATTAATTAGTTGTCACACTTAACAATTAATTACATGTATTGGGGAAAGAACATATTAAAAGTTTAGAAAAAATTCAATAATAAAGTTTGCTTATACCTTTGACTGGTCTTAAATTACCAAATATTTATTTAAAAATATTTGTTCTCTATAAAACACAAAAAATCAAAACAATGACTTGCAAATTAAATTAAAATGCAAATTAAATTAATAATTGTACATTGTACATCGACCACAGAACGTTACATACCATTTCACGACTATGAATGTTTAAAGCGGGAACGTTAGAGAGTGTGTATTATTATTTTTTTGCCCAGCGCTTTTTATTTTATACTATCGGCACCCAGCGTGCGTTGCTATGGTTATAAAAAAGTTTGTGCTCAATGTGCCGCATGGAGGAATCAGTTTTTATTGTTTTGAAATTTTTTTTTATTTTTGATCTACGGTTGTGACAACCCCGCGTACTCCAGTCCCTGCTATTGACATACGAGTTAACGTGAGATATCACATACCACTGGCAATAGCAGTGAGATATCACTAGCCAAGGTGACATCTTAGGGGTGGTGGCGGATGAACTGTATTCAGTCAACGGTAGCACCCTCAATCTTAGCTGTAAAATAATCCTTGATGATGAGACGCTATTGCTTCCTTGAGGAAACGAGTCTTCATATAACTATGTGTAGGCTTTAATCTTCAAGAAAAACAGTGCGTCACAGGATCAAGGAATATGCAACCGGTTGGATTATTGGCAACAACATTTTTGTTTTGTTTCAGCAAATTTTTGTAAAAATTTGCTATTTACTTTTTAATTTACTTTTATTTTCTCTATTCTATCATAAAATATTGGTTTATGTCATATTTTGTCAGTGATAGGATATTTTGTTTAGTTATCCATTCTTTGACCAAAAATATAAAAAAAAAATAAAAAAAGAAAGATTTACGTTCATCAACATCTTTGAACGTATGTTGTTGTGGGACCTTGGTCTTAAAAGGTTTTTATGTGTTATTGTGACACATATTGTAATTCCTACTAGACAACACATTTTATTAAAAAAAAAAATACGTTTTGTTGACGTAGTAGCAATAACTGCAAAGGGTAGAAATGAGAAATGATAGCCTCAATTTTGATTTTGCCTTTGAAAAAATGAATAGGAAAAATAATCATCACTCTAGCTGAATATATGAATAACTAGTGACCAAAAAATTTTTCAAATATGTAATCAATCAAAAATTTAAAAAGAATTGTTGAATCAGTATGGGTATCTCTGATGAGTCGTTCAATGCACAAATTGATTAACTCCTTAAAACAAAACGTTGAGTAACTGGATATTTGAGTGAACGGCTCTATTAAACATTACATGGAACAAAAATAGATTCACAAATGTGTACAGTGGTCGTCCTGTTTAATATAATACACTGAAAAAGACATGTTCTATTTCCAATCAAAATGTAGTTGTCTCAACCTCGCCGCGCCGGCAGATATGGCAAATCGAACTCCGAAATTGATTTAACAACTAAACAGTTACAGAACGATGTAGTTTAGACAACCGCACATAATGTTTACGTGAAAATTAAATAAAGTTCAATTAATTTCAAATGCTTCAATTTTGAAATAAAATAAGACAGAATAACAATAACAAGAATAACATAATAATGATATAAGGCCAAAGAAATTTTTTTTCATGGAAATTAAAAATGTTGCAAACAAAATTGTAATCGTCATGTCATTTTGTGGTCAGCAAAGGCAGTTAGAACTTAGAATAGCAACAATACATTCGATGAAGGTGTCTACAAATACATTTACATATTTTAAACATACACACATTATTTTTTACAAATAGTTGGCTTTATAGTCATTAGGCCCTCGCCGGTTTCATTTGATGATTACCACATATTTTATACTTCGTGAAACGCCTGTCCTTGACGAGTCCGATAACTTTTGTATCTGCTATTTTTCTCGATTCGGTCGCTTTTTCGTTCGGCAAAGTCGACACATTACTATTACCCGAGGGTCTTGAAAATTTACTACCACAATTTTATTTTTAATTAATTGGGGGTCGAAATTTGTTTAAGAAAACGAGGGTAACCTTGCCCGACAAAAATTGTCTGCTATTGTCGAGTCCGATAACCCAAACATGCCAAAATGTCAATGGTCGCACTCGACAATAGTATAAAAATTTTTGTCGGACAAGGTTACGCTCGTTTTCTAAAACAAATTCACCCCTAATTAATGAAAAAACAAAATTGTGGTAGCAAATTTACAAGATCCTCGGGCAATCGTAATGTTTCGGCGTTTGCCGAACGAAAAAACGGCCGAATCAAAAAAATGGTAGGTACAAAATTTGTCGGACTCGTCAAGTACAGGCGCCTCACGAAGTATAAAATATGTAGCAATCATCAAATAAAACCGGCGAATGTCTGATGACTAATAGTGATGCAGTAAAAATCGCATTATTTATTTTAAACATAAAAGCGTAAAAGTTTTGTTTATTTAACATTACCCGTCGCGTGCTGTCGTAATCTCAGAAGAAAAAAATTCAAGAAAAATCTTTAAGATAACATTCAAGTTACAGTGTGTTATTTTTTTGAAGCTTATTCACTTTAATATGGAAACAAATTCAAAATCTATTTCAAAATTCTATTTATTTATTCGAGTGCTTACATGATATTTGTTGTTTTCCGTCTGGTAAAAAGTAAAAAATTAAATTGAATAAGTAAAAAAAATCAGGTTTTCTGACGAGTTCGCTGACCACATACAGTTGTGAGAACCGTTCTTTAAATCTAGTCCACACACTTGCAATGGTTTGCTCGTGCTTTGTTGTAGGTCAATGTAATAGCGAATCGCACAAGAAACTATAAACGTTTGAATTCAAATGGCATATCTGTTGGGATTATGGGAATACGTGGCAACAGTACATCTTTCCCATTGAATTTTCCATTTAAAATCGTAGCTTCGACATCTTCAGTTCATGTCAACGACATGTCGTTCGACATCAACAACATCAGTTCATCATCTTTTTCACTGAAAATTTTAAAAAATCTTGTGAAATTTCAAAATATTCGGTATATATTTTTTTAACGAAATACGACATAGGCCAATAATTAGGAGGATGGAGGAAATGGAAAGGATAGAGGAAATAAAAATAAAACAATTTTAAAAATATGCAGCAACAAAAGTAAAATTGGGTTGCAATTCCAAGATCATGTAACGCATGGTTTTCTTCAAGGATTAAAGCCGGCACATATAATAATTGTATGAAAGCTCATTTTTCGAGCAAGCAATAGCTTGCCATCATCAAAGAAAATTCCATAACTAAATGAAATGACTGAAATAAGTTCATCCGTGGAATTATTGTGAATACAAGAATAGTTAACGAGAATAATAAAAGGATAAATATTTATAAGAAGTTAAAATCTTGAACGAATAATAGTTATTTATGTATCAAGGGAATTATAAGGATGTTAATTACCGAGGGAAACGTTTACTACCCGAGGGCCTCTGGCCCGAGGGTTAGTAAGTCTCACAAGGTAATTGACATCTAATAATTCACGTGATACATAAATAATTTTATTTTTTACTACCTAAAACATTTATTAAACTAAAACATTTATTTTTATCAAGTATTTGATAGCATTATTTTGCATTTTAATTGATCGAGTTAGTTATTTTTTACTTCAAATTGTATTATAATTCTCTTGGGAATTAAGAATGTCATTATTATTTCGGTAACTAAGGTCTAAACGACTCATAATAAATCAGTAAAACAAAAATTATAACGTATAGAAAATCGATTGTTTTAATTTTCTGATTTATTGATCGAACAAAATATTAGTAACTCGGCCAATAAACGTAACAATATAATACAATTATGTTATTTAATTAAAAACTGAACTGTTCAGGGCTTACTACAAGAGTTTTATTTTTTTACAAAATAAAATACAATTCATTTTTCACTATTATAATAATCTAAGTCAAATGAGTTATAATTTTCTGTTTTTTCAATTTTAGATTCTGTTTCCGCTAATATTCTCAAACATGCTTGGAAAAGTAGATGTCGAAGCAAACGTTAATGGTGGTGGATCGTCCGGTCAGGCTGGAGCTATACGCTGGGGCATAGCAATGGGTATAAGAAGCTTTGTTGGTACTGAAATGGTTGAAGATATGAGATTAGGTAAGAAGATTTTGTACAGTTCTGCTGATTCTGTAACTGTGAAGTTATAAATTTTTGATTACCCGTTTGTCTTTCACTGCTTCACCGTAACAGAATTTAGTTGCTGTTATATTTTTAAGATTTGCTGTGTTGGACAGTTCAATAGTAAATTTTAAACAAAATTTTTTTAATCGTAATATATTTATATCCTATGCTGTTTGTTATTTATATTCTTTATCTGATTTTTTACATAATACAACTAATTTATTATATGTTTAATCAACAACGTGCATTATGATTTCAAATTTGAACTGATTATTACTCTTAAAATATTATATTTGCGAAATAAAAACAAGTGTTATCAATTTTTTATTTATATTAAAATGTTTCGCGAAGTGCCGACAGTCGACACAATTGAATTTCTTAAAATATTGTTGAATATATAAGATAATTACTGCAATATAAAGTAAACAACATGAAATTATTTTTGATTTCCCTTTTTTTTGTATATGGTATCCATTTTTGTGTCATAAACGGCTAACGTAAGTAAGACAAGTTATTTTTGGCATCAAATGTGATCTGCTTTATTTTGAAATGTCAGCATGTTATGGATTTGATTGTTTTAGCAATTCGGATCATTTTAAAAGTGAAATGGAGATCCATAATCGATACACAAAGGAATCTAAATAGCCTTACTTAATTATTAGGGATTTCTGCGACCAATTAAACTCTTAAATAACTTCCTAGATGATGGCACGCTATTGCTTGGTTATAAAAAGGAGCCTTCATATATCTCTATACCTGGGCTTTAACCATTGAATATTGACAACCCCATTTTAGTTTTGTTTCTACAAATGTTTAACAAATTTGCTTTTTACCTCACTTTTTATTTTTATTTACTCTCCTATCATGAAACATTAGCCTGTGTTATTTATTGTTAAACTCTCCAATCTTTAACAAATATATATAACAATTTGCATCCATTAACTGTCATTAGACTCCATATTATGAAAATGTTTTGATGATTTGAAATGATTTTTACATAAAATTTGTAGACATTATTTTGTTTAGGATGGAAAGATTTCTATTATAATCAACATCCAAGTCATACAAACGCGACTCAATATTGATTGTTTCCAATCAATGTGAAATCAATGGTTGACACTTTATTTAAATTTTCCTTTTTATGTTTTTGGACATGTTTAACACACTAATGATGAAATATTCAGACTAGACTCTTGGAATATACAAAGATATCAACTAGAGATAGAACGAACTTGTAAAAATGTAATAATGGGGATACGGATAGTTTTTTTTATAAAAACTATTGTGTAATAGGAATTACAATAAGTATCACAACAACGCATAGATACCTTTTTAGACCTAGGTCCTACAGCAACATGTTTGTTCTGAGATGTTGATGGACGTTTTTTTTAAATGCTTGAAGTCACTCGAGACTAGCCAGTTTGCCTAATTGTTTTAAATGGCGATGGACAATTTCTTTAAATATCTCAAGTTTGAAATTATCCAAAAAAAACGGAAAGGAGTAATGCATTTCACAATGTTTTCACTCTATTAAAATATTCGTTCTGGGAAGAAACTGTTCTATAACGGGATATTTGAATCAGATCCTCCAAGAGCCATTTTAATTGCAATACAGGCGGAGTTTTTGTTAAAAATAAATCAAGAAGATTACGTTGCCTGGAATATTTGGAACTTTTGTAGGTTGGTCAATTATTTGGTTGTGGTTATGTTACAACGAAAATAATTCTGCTTGTTTTCCAAGTTCAGGGATGGTTAAAAAGCCGGCTTTTTTAATTTTGACCTTTCCAGGTGGATAAAATCCGGTTTTATCCGGATAATATTAAAAAAGCCGGTTAATTTGATTTTGTATAAAAAAAGATTTTTTTGTCATATTCGAAAAGCACACAGCACCATTTATTCATATAGTTTTTTATCCTCTAATAAATTAGATCTTTCTCTAGAGTCTAGATCAGGGTTCGCCACTGAATTTTATTGGCGTGCCGAAACAATTTTTTTTCTAATAATCGCTATTTTCGCCTGCCAATCCAATTATGAAAAAATACATTTGGCTACAAGAGATGAAACCGTAGCTTTTTCGTGAGTGACACTTTTACTCACGAGACGCGTTAGCTTCGAGGGAGACAATTTCACGGACGTAAAATGTGTAAATAAAAATTTGTTCCGGCAAAGTTTCTAGTTTTAGAAATTTGCCGTATTTTCCCAACTGTAGCACAACGCAAAGAAATTCCAGTCTGGCATCGCAGTTAAATCTGTCGCATCTGTCCTCTCATCGTTTCCTCTCAGAAATTTCGGTAATAATATTACTGTTGTATTTGATAGTTATTATGAACAAAATATGAAGATGTTAGAAATAAACCGTAGTTCACAAAAGTTTTCCTCATAAGAATACATAAGAATTATCTTTGCAGTCCATCGGAATGCAAAAAATTCTTATGTATTCTTATGAGGTATTAAAACCTTTTAAAAAAGGATGTGGTGCATTATGTAGCTGTCGAAAAGTTGGACTTTTTTGCAACGCGACTTGTAGTGGATGCTCCAGAAAAATCTGTCATAATAGTGCTCCGATTTTAGATCAAGAAAAGGAGGAGATTGACAGTCATTATAGTTCTCATGAGGATACCATGTTCTAAATATTAATGAAAAAACATTCAAATTTAGTTTAGTTAAATTAAAAAAAGAAAAGAAATTTGTCTCCCGTAATAACTTTTTTTAATGTCATCATAATATTGGGTGGTTTAGATATGTGGTTTTGATCTTTATTTAGATCTGTTAAGATTTAATTTGTAGCTTAATAAGTATTGACAGTAAGCGGTAGTTTTTGCACCTAAAAATAAAAGCACTTGGGATAGATTTTGAAATGGAGGGTGTGTTGAGCTTAATTTCAAATTTTCAAATCGATAAATCGATACTGATTTAAAGAATTCAGAGGTTCCCTACTATTTTTACTGGACTAACAGTATTGGACACAATTTTAGAATGTTTGCCGTGCCAGAAGAATGTTTGCCGTGCCAGACAAATTATCAAACGTGCTAAGTCTGACACGCGTGCCACGTATTTGCGATCACTGGTCTAGATTATCTATCTTTAATGGCATAACAATTTAGTATATTTGAGATCAATTATAAAATTTATCTGTTTGTCATAATCACTTCCTGAGAAATCACAATAAGAAAAAAACATTTTTTTCATCTTTTGGATAATAAAATTGTATGAATTGATTTTATCCGGCTAAAATCCAGGATAAAATGAATTAGCCACCCGGATAAAATCCAGTGGATAAAACCGGTTAGGAGAAATTGCTGCCATCCCTGTCCAAGTTCATCCATTTTCAAACTATGCTCCAGCCACTCTTTATTGTGCATACTAAAGTCACACAATACAGCATTTTTTGTAGTCATTTAACCTGTCTATGTTATTGGACAAGTCTTGAAAAATATAAGAAACAGATAAACATTTTGTTCTTAAAATTTTTAATTTTGGTTTTGGAGTTCGTTAAAATCACTATAATATAAGAAAAAGGTTTTGTTTATAGCTGCAGAAGGTTATGTACCAAGTTTTTTCAAAATCGCTTAGCAGAGCTTAGTTATTGAAGTTTCACTATACAGGTTCTCGAAAGATCCTCACCACTTTGTCTAATATCACTTAAAAACTAATGAGCCATATAATTCCACACCTTCAATCAAAGTTTCATTAACATTAATGATGACAACGAAGATTGTGTAGCCCAACTGGCATAAATTTTGTAGTGGAACAAAAAAGTGAAAACAACGTACTGGAACCGTATTAAAAGTTTATGTACCAATTTCTATTAAATTGGCTTATCAATCACCGATTGATGTTATTGTAGTTGTAAATAAACAAGTGCTTGAGTTGAGAGATCCCCTACCAATTTTTCTAATATCGCCATAAAACCACAGTGTTCTTTGCCTTAAATCTCCATCTTTTGAAAATATGTCATTGAAATTGGTTCATGAAGTAAGGCTGTAGTGTCCCACAAACATAAAAACTTTAGTGAGAAAATCAGTTGTTTGATAGACGCACCCACCGGTCGTTATGAAAACATTAGGAAAACCTTAAATACCAAATTTCAACCAAATTATTTGTCAGTATTAGAATATATTAAAGTTCCAAATAAAAAGTTCTTCGTAGTACTCTTCTCCACTTTTTCCAATTTTGAGTAGAATTCTAAACTTCCATTTTCATGCAACACCACTAACTTGCACTGCTTTAAAAAAAATAGAAGTCAGTTCATTTTGAACATTGAAGACATACCGAACATTCTAAAAATAGAAATCAGATATCTGTTCATTTCGAACATTACAATACGTATGATATTTACTTTTTTACTGTTTTTTAAATTGTTTTTAATTTTTTATAGAAGATCTTTCAAGCCTTAAGGGCAAATAAAGGTATGAGTAGGGCAACCCAAATTATCCATTAACCTGTACTTGTCCTTTTAACCGTCATATGAAAGAATGAGTTTTTTTAAAAAGAACATTGCATTCTTTTCTTAGTTTTGGAGTCCTTGGGTGTTGACATATGTCCAAAAATGTGTTTGTGTATGTCCCAGCCATCTTAACTTCGAAAATGTCTAATTAACAAATTTGGTAAATTTCAGAATTGTAGCAAACAGAAATATTATACTAGCAATCTAAACTATAATAAAGCTATAGCAACCTCTTCGAAATTCGGAACTCTGTGTTTTAAAGCACTAGAAGTGGAAAATGCACATGAAATTTTTTTGAAACCGATCGAGTGAGATGTCATATGTATGGTTTTTATGTTTCTTGGGTTTAGTATATTATTGAAAATGGCACGATGTTTTTATTCAGTACTTAAAAGTTAAACCATACTTAACTCCGAACGTAGATCATCAATAAATTTAATAAAATTTAGGCCAAAAGTAATTTCACTGAATTCGCTTGAAAAGCACTGCGATATCTCGGAAGGTTGTTGCTCTATGTTGAGGTGCTATAAGTGGCAAGTAAAAATCGAAATTTTGGTTGAATCATTTGAGTGTCAAAAACGGTTTATTATTTTAAAGATTTCAATTTTAGATTTAATTTTCGGATCGAAATTCGGTTTTTAATTTCGGTTTTGAAATTTCATTGAAAATGTGTTTTTGATCAATCAAAGTATTTTAACTTTCTTCAATTACGATTTTGCGTAATTTACATCGAATTTGATGAGATCATTTTGATGAAATGTACATCAAATATAAACTACGGTTATTGTGAAAAATTCTAATAATTTAATTATTTCTGGGTTACTTCTTTGAGTTCATTTATATGCAGTTTGAAGAAAAAAAAATTCTGCATTCTACGTTTTTTGTACGATGTCTTAAATAGCCTCAATGGAAATAGATGCAGCGCCCAAATTTGACAACTTGAATTTTTATTACACCCTTTGAGGCGGTCAATTCTTATATTATAGACGCGACCTTTTTCATTGCCACCTTAAGATCGTTGCAATCAGTGCTTTTTATAGAATATGTTTTTGGCTGCCTTAGTTATGGATATAAAACAACATCGATATAAAACATTATTTATTGTTTAAAATCTTTCAAACTATCTATCATTTTGAATTTCTTTTGGAAATAAGCGTTGAACAAAAAGTACAGATATCACTCTTGAATTTTTTAGGTGAATGGATGACCGATGAACTAACAATTTTTTTACATTTTTATGTCGAATTCTTTTTGTCCAGAGTGAAAAAGTGATTTTTTTTTCATAAAAAGAACATGCAAAAATATGATCCAGTTTTGTAGTTGTATTTGTGAACTGTCATTGCATATTTTTGTAATTAATTGTTTAATTAATTAATTAGTTTGTTATTAATTTTTAATTTAAAACACGATTTAAACAATATTTTATTTAAAAAGTAACCATTTCACTATTAAAAAATTAAATAAGTAAATGGCATTTTGTTTGTTTACTAATTTTGACAGATTTTTTAAATGTATTTGTATTCTTTATTGTATTTTATGCTTGCTCTAGCTAAAAATCCAGATTCAAACAAAAGTTTTTAGGGCAAAAAAAAATCACTTTTTTTTGTCAAATAGAACACGTTATGTCAAAAAAACTTGATCTAGATCAAAAATAGGCGTGTTTAGAGCAAGTTTTTTGGCAAAAAGAATTCGACATTAATGTGTTATTTTTTGGCGTGTGAATTTAGCATATGGTATTTTCGAATAGCGTGATTTATTCGCTGTCATATTTTCGACATGATATTTGAGCGATTTTTTCGGGTGGTATAATCTCATAAAACTGTTTTGATGTATAGGTATGTTTGATGTTAAAAGAAGAACGGTTAAACTTTACTGAATACTTTAAATACCTTAACATATCCCATAGCTGCCTAAATTTAACCTGAGTGACACACAAATCAAATACCTTGAAATTGTATCTTATATTATTCCGATGACGTTAAAATTCGTGCAAAAATGTATTTTAGTATCTTCAATTTTTTAAATCTTGATGTCTCAGATAACTTCTTTTGTAGAAAAAAATATAATTTATTTTCGTAGAGTTGTATCATCCAGAAGAGATTTTTACGACAATACTTACCTTACCTTGACCTTGAATTTAATCTTAACACTAGCTCAATTCATGATGACTGCTGCGATTAGATTTGTAATGATGATTTCAAGGTATACCTGCAGCAATATTTAGTTCTTTACGTATTATGCCTTGGTTGACTGTTTGTTTTAATTTTGCTGATGTTTCGTATCGCTAAGAACAACATTTATTTTTTATGCTTGTACTTACTATAATTACTATTGACTCTCTTTTAATTTTTATGGTTACGGTAGTCGGTATTTGAAGTTCGTTCAAATTCGGTAGTCGGTAGATTCTAAGAACCAATTATAGATCAAAACGAGCATGTTATCGGTAAGGATTTCACATAAAAATCGTCATAATCATATAAATTAAACTTTATTATGCAGTTTGTCGCAAAAAATTAGTAATACGTATTATTTTATATTTCTTCTTTACAGTTCTGTTTATTTCTCTTTTGTATTTCGATAATCTTTTTCATCATTAAATTCATATTCGTTTATTTGTTATTCTGATAATGGTGATTTATGATCGTAATTTTCAGAAACTTAAATTAAATAAAATAGCAAATTTTATACATCGAAAAAGACGTTTCGTATAGAGAAACTGTTGGATTTGTTTAAAAACGATTTCTCATCCACAACACATGAAGACCCAGGCTCCACAACAACACGTAATTGTGAGGTGTTGATGAAGGTTGTTTTCAACTCGTTGTAGATTTAAATTTCTTGGTACCATTGATTTCAGCAAATTGTTCTAGTATTGATTCTGACAGTATAGCAATGTCGGCTTTTGACATTCTCCATTAACCCACTGACGAGTAAAACTGAGATGTGTTTGAGGTATAACACGATCGATTTCTAATCTTGGTTTTGTTAACCCCACCATTTTTTGTATAATTTTGAATATGTACTGGCGTTTTCTTTCCTCGATTAGCTTCTAAATGATCGAAAATCTTAAAATGTATTTGGAATGATAGAAAAATAAAAAAGTTTTAATGAAAAATATAAAAAGTGTCATATACTCATAATTATATTTATTAAGGGGGTGGGAATAGGGATGGAAAAGTCGATTCCGATTCTACTCGAGAATCGACTTTTCTGTTAAAATAATCGATTATAAAGAATCGATTTTTAATTTTCAAAGTCGATCAAGAATCGATTCTTAGTTTTCGATTTTTTTACATTAGAAGCCGTTAAGTTATATGCTATTCGACTCTCGATGTAGAAAACTAAGATTTCAAAATATTTGCAACTCTGCGCGCGCTGTGACTATTCTCGGTATGTGTTCATCACAAGGAATCTTTGAGTTTAAAAAAACGGTTTTTCAATTAATTTGTTCAAACTTTATCTACATATGTGATTGCTTGAAAAAAGGAATTCAATTAACAAAAAGTGTTGCGGTTGATCATGAGTCATGACAGTAAATACGCTGCATATCATCAACGCTCTTCAAATGGTATTTGGGATTTTTTAAACGATACTATGCAACAAAACCATCAAAATAATGACAGTGATGAAGAAGGCGGGTTGCCGATTGAATTAAGACAATTCAAACCGGGCATCAGTCGACAGAAAAAGTAGTCTGGATCCAATTATTACATGGATAACACTCGAAAATGAATACCCAAATTTATCAACAATATAGCCACGTCAACCATCAACCATGTGAGCGTTTATTTTCATACTATGGTCTGATTGAAAATCAGATTCGAAGTCGATTAACGCCTGATCATTTGATTATGCTACTCTTCTTAAGATCAGTTTCAGAAAATTTGTGGTTGGAAAATATGAAAAAATCGAGAATCGATTTTTCTATAAATCTTTCCATCCCTAGGTGGGAATGAGAAGGGTTGTAAAAACACCATTTAAAACCCGATCAAGTGACTTCAATCCACAAATATTTAAAAAAAAATTTGCGCCAACACATCAGAACGCATTTTGTTGTTGTCTTACATGGTATCTATATTTAGTTGTGACTTGTGACACATATTGTAATCCCTATTACACAATACTTTTTATTGAAAAAAAAAGAAAAAAAGTGGGGTGTCATTTGAAAGAGCAGCCAATTTAAGAAACATTACAATTAATTTTAAAATTTTGCGGTGTACAGATTTAGAGTTGTTATTACAAAACTGCTATTTTTATTATGTACAACCACAACCCACCTAAATTTCGACTTTGATAGAAATTTTTTTCCAATTTAAACCATTTACCAGCTAGTGGAATTGAATCTTTCTAAAGTAACCATAAACAGCTATGGATGAGATTTAAAATTAACCTCAAGTAACATTTTTTGCGCCATTTCAATCAATTTAGAAGAGATTGACATTTACGATGAAACATTTATTTTTCATGTGTCTATGGCTGCCAATATAAAAACTACAACATAACTTTATGTCAATTATTTTTGATACTGTGTTCTTTTACATTCACGGCACCCTTGGCGAACGAATTTTATTCGCACTTGTCCAACTTTTTTTTAAATTGATTTTGTTTTTTCTATTCTCTGTGCTGTCATAGTATTTAGTTTGCTTTTTCAGATCCTTTCATTTTAATTTTTTTTTTGTTAAGGGGGTTCGCAAGATTTAAATTTACCGTCATTTGTGCGGTAACAGTTTAGGGTCATTAAAAGTGGAGCACTACACGAGACAACAACGCATTTAACTGTTTGACAATATTTAAAAATAATCAAAGTTTGTCGGCGACAGCTCGTAAATTTCGTACAAGGAATATTGATTTTCAACTGTGAAAAGAGTAATTAAAATATTCAGGAAGACGGGATCAAGTGGTGTAACTAAACGCATTAAACACTCCAATAATAAGTCGTACTAATGGTAATATCGAACCAGGGCGTGAGAGTGTTGGTGAAAAGCCAACATCAATTTCGCTTCGTGGAGAAAATTATTAATTTCCAAAAGCCCTCTTCTGTTTTGCTCACTAAAAATCTACGTACTCGTGCTTAAAAAATTGAATTGACACAAGAAATGAAGCCTTATGACCATGCACAGCACGAGAGAACGTTGAATGGATTATTATTTCGAACAAAGTCTTCCTAAGCGATGCAACTATCTTCACCTTGATGGTCTCGTAAATCGTCAACATTGCAGTATTTGGGGTTCAAAGAACCCACGTGTGGCTGTCGGAAAGCAAATGCATGCACATCGGATTTAAGACTGGAGGCATCAATGAACCATACTTACTTGAAAATAAAGCTGGTCAAGCTGTGACTGTAACTGATGATCTATATCGCCGCATGATAACCGAGTTCCCTCTACCTAAATTGGACGATATTGATGTTTACAACGTGTGGTTTCAACAAGACTGTCACATACAGCCCGTGCAACAATTCAATTACTGCATGAGACATTTCCTGGTCGTGTGCTCTCGTTCAGTGATCCTAATTGGCCTCCTACATGATAGGATTTAACACCTCTTGATTTTTCATGGGTTAATTGAATTCAAAGGTTCATCTCAACTGGTTGTAGATTTGCATTAAGGGTGAAATGCAATGTTAACGTTGCATCAACACAATCAGCCACATTTATGCAAAACTGTCATGGCAAATTGCAACAAAAGAGTGAGTGTGTCAGTAAAGACGTTGTCCAGTTTGCTATTCCATACATAACAAGTAGTTATAATAATAACTATGTTTTGTATTTAATTCGAATCTTGCTTAAGGGCCGATTGTATGAATGGGGATAGAAGATAAATCCTCGGATAAATCGTCGTTTGTATTGTATGAATCAGAATAGAACAAAAAATTTATTCGAGAATAAAATTCTATTCTCTCTTTTATTCTTTCATTTGTATAAAACAAAGGATAAAACAATTTGTTTTTTTTCTTGACATGCGCATAGCAGGATAATTTTGTTTTGAATTTGTGGTTATTACTTCGGTCTGAAAGACCTAAGTATTACATTCATGAGCTCAAAGTAAAATTCTTACCCCCACTTTTTTTGGCATTTCTCGACGGTTTAGGACCTACTGATTCTAAAAAAGCAAAAAAAAAAATGTATGTCTGTCTGTAGGCCGGCCGGCTGTCCGTTATTACCTACGTTGCAGGGAAAACCGCTGGAGGGATTTCAAAATTTTTTTTCTAAAAATAGGTATATACAAGGGACAGGTCCGAAACGACGCTGTGTTCGATAACTGTACCGGAAGTGTGTCAAGAAAATCATTATGTGTGTCAAAAATAGCAAATTTTCATATTTTTGGCTTAAAAAAAGTTCATTTTAAGTGATTACGAGTAGGAACATTAAATTTGGAGAAATCTTGATGGTAGGGATTGGTATGTGAGATCAAAAACTAGATTATTGCATTATAAGTTTGTCAAAAAAATGTTGTCAAGTGTGTGAAAAGAAAGATTTTTATTTATTTTTTACCCAATTCTTTGGAAAAAAATAAAATTGTTTGAAATGAAATTTTATTATTATTATTGAGAATTATGGCATTATAAGTTTGTCAAAAAAATGTTGTCAACTGTGTCAAAAGAAAGATTTTTATTTATTTTTTTACCCAATTTTTTGGAAAAAATAAAATTGTTTGTTTGAAACGAAATTTTATTATTATTATTGAGAATTATGGCATTATAAGTTTGTCAAAAAAATGTTGTCAAGTGTGTCAAAAGAAAGGTTTTTATTTATTTTTTACCCAATTTTTTTAGAAAAAAATTAAATTAATAGATTTGTATGACATGAAATTTTATTATTATTATAGAGAATTATGGCATTATAAGTTTGTCAAAAAAATAATGTCAAGTGTGTCAAAAAATCATTTCATTTATTTTTTTAGCCAATTTTTTGGGAAAAAAATGTAGCTGTTTTTATGATGTAAATGTAATTGAAAATGAAATTGGACATGGAAATTTTTGAATTTGTTATAGTTTTTGAAATATTTTTGGAATTTTGAAAAAGTTTGCATTTTTGATTTTGTAATAATTCTTGCAATATTTTTAGAATTTCGTAAAAAGTTTTAATTTTGGATTTTGTAAGAATTTTTGGAATATTTTTAGAATTTTGAAAAATTTTTAATTTTTATTTTATTATAATTTTTGGAATTTTGAAAAAAATTTCAATTTTTGATTTTGTAATAAGTTTTGGAATATTTTTAGAATTTTGGAAAAAGTTTGAATTTTTAAGAATTTTTGGATTATTATTGGCATTTAGAAAAAGTTTAAATATTTGATTCATTCTAATTTTTGGAATATTTTTGGAATTTTTTTTTTTTTTAATAAAATGTGATGTGTAGTAGGCATTACAATATGTGTCACAAACATAAAAACCTTTTAAGACCAAGGTTCCACAACAACATGCGTTCTAAGGATGTTAATGGACGCAAATCTGTTTTTTTTTGTTTTTTTTAATATTTTTTTGTTAAATAATGGATAACTAAACCATAAATCCTATCACATATAAAATATGACATAGGCCAATATTTCGTGATAGGATAGGGAAAATAAAAATAAAATAAGAGGTAAAAAGCAAATTTGTTTTAAAAATTTGCAGGAACAAAACTAAAATTGGTTTGCCAATAGTCCAGCTAATGGCATAAACCTTGATTATGGGACGCAGTATATTTTTCAATGATTAAAGCTCAGATATATAGTTATATGGAGGCTCGTTTCTTCGAGCAAGCTACAGCGTTCCAGCATCAAGGAATATTCATTAGCTAAGAATGAGAGTGCTCCCGTTGACTGAATACAGTTCATCCGCCAGCACCCCTAAGATATCACCTTGGCTAGTGATATCTCACTGCTACTGCCAGTGGTATGTGATATCTCACGTTAACTCATATGCCAATAGCAGGGACTGGAGTACGCGGGGTTGTCACACCCGTGGATCAAGAAATAAAAAAAAATTAACAGATTAATAAAAACTGATCCCTCCATGCGTACAAAAGGAGGCGAAAAAAGTTTCAATTTTTCATTTTGTAAGAATTTTTGCAATATTTTTACATTTTATGTATACATTTATTTATTGTATACATTTTGTTGACGTAGTAGCAATAATTTCAAAGAGTAGTAATGAGAAATGATTTTCTACTTTTTTTTTAAATATGAATGTAAAAGGATCAGCACTCTAGTGGAGCAGCAAAATATAAAAAATTATTATTATACAGTCAGCGTAAAAAAAAAGTGTACAGCAAATAGTTCAACATTTACGGACTAATATATCTTAAAAGAAGAATGGAAAAATAAAATACATTTCATTTTTAAAAAGTGTATTAAGTATTAGTTTATTTTAACAAAAACAAAAATTTAATTATTTGTTGTTATCCTTGTAATTTTAAAAAAATTGCAAAATGCTCTGATTTTACGCGTCAAAAAAAAGTGTACACTCTCACATTGTTTGATTGTTTTTGTTATAACGGGATTTCCGATTTTTTCAACTAATTATATTTTGTTTTGTTGCATTGTCGATATCTTCGTGTCAAAGATCCGTGCAGTTATTATTATTCCAATAATAATAATTTAATATTATTCAACATGGCCAAACAAACTACAATAGAAACACGTAATTTAGTGGTAAAATTAGCATCTCAAGGCAAATCTCTGAGGGAAATTGCTAGTATTATCGACAGAAGTCATAATACTGTGAAAAAAATACTATTCAAATTCAAACATTTGAAAAGTGTAGAAGATCTTCCCCGGTCTGGCAGGCCGCCAATTTTGTCAGTTGTGGACAAAAGAGCGACAGAGCGAAGGGTTAGGGCTAATCCCTCTGAAAGTGCAGTCAAAATAGCTGAGAAACTCACAGAAACATTAGGAGCAGGAATAAGTGCCAGTACCATTTGCCGTGCTCTGCATGAAAATGGGTTACATGGTAGAACTCCGAGAAAAAATCAGTTAATTCTAAGAAAAACCAAAAAAAGCGTCTCGAATATGCAAAAAAGCATATTTTTATTTTACAAAATGTCTATTTTACACTCGTCACTGAATAAACACTTATTCCAAATAGTAATGTCTTCAAATCGATATTTTTTGCGGGTAAAATAGCTCGTTCACGGAGCCACGCATGATTAATATAGCTAGCAGCGCCATCTGCCGGGTTTATTTGTGCATCTAAATCATCCAGGGCGTCACCCAAACACATACAAAAAAATTCATTAAAATCGGTCCGTTTAGGAGGAGTTCAGTGACAATACCTACTGCAGCGCCTCTACGTAGCTGATTTATAAATTTAAACCATTCGGGGCGCCACCAAAACGCACACAAAAAAATTCATTCAAATCGGTCCAGCCGTTTAGAAGGAGTTCGGTGACAATACCGACTGCAGCGCCTCTGCTGGGTTGATTTGTAAATTTTAATTATCCAGGGCGCTACGCAAACGCATACAAAAAAAAACTCATTCAAATCGGCCCAGCCGTTTAGGAGGAGTTCAGTGACAATACCAACTGCAGCGCCTCTGCCGGGCTGATTTATAAATTTAAAACATTCGGGGCGCCATCCAAACGCACACAAAAAAATTCATTCAAATCGGTCCAGCCGTTTAGGAGGAGTTTAGTGACAATACCGACTGCAGCGCCTCTGCCGGGCTGATTTATAAATCCAAACCATTCGGGGTGCCACCCAAATGCACACAAAAAAATTCATTCAAATCGGTCCAGCCGTTTAGAAGGAGTTCACAGTCATACACACGTACAGTAGAATTATATATATAAAGATTTAGAATTTTGAAAAAAGTTTCATATTTTGATTTTGTAAGAATTTTTGGAATATTTTTAGAGTTTTGAAAAATTTTTAATTTTTGATTTTATTATAATTTTTGGAATTTTGAAAAAAGTTTTAAATTTTGATTTTGTAATAATTTTTGCAATATTTTTAGAATTTTGGAAAAGTTTAAATTTTTAAGAATTTTTGGAATATTATCGGAGTTTAGAAAAAGTTTAAATATTTGATTTTATTCTAATTTTTGGAATATTTTTGGAATTTTGAAAAAGTTTGATTTTATTTAATTTAACAATATTTTTGGAATTTTGATTATAATTTTCCGGCAACGTATTGATGTTTCGTGTTAGTTTTGTAATAAATTTTTAAACAGAGATAAAAAATACTTGTACTTTAACAAAGAGTTATGTTTGATATACATCGCTGCCCAAAACTAAAAACCATGTCCTCATAAAAGTTTTTTGCCGAAAACTATATCAAAATCCTTAACCCAGACCGAAGTCTTGATATCTCAGAGCTGTGAGATTTCAGCCCCTCCATATTTTTGTTTTGAATTTGTGGTTAGTTTTGAATTTAAATTTGTGCGTTTCTAAAATTTCTTTTTTGATATAAATTAATAAGTAATAATAAATTTTAGTAAAATAAATAATATTTTTAATATAATTTTAATATATTCAATTTATGTTTTGAAATAATGCTTTTCAATTTATAATTAAATTTCTTTAATAGAAAAGTAAAAGAAAACGTATTGCCACTTATAAAATTACTGCTATAAACTGCAATAAAAACAAAATTGAAAAAAAAATTCTATCCGTGTTCATACAATCGACGAAAACTAAAATCCTCGGACGAAGATAAAACTTTATTCTTGGATTTTTTTCTATCCATCCTTGTTCATACTCATACAATCGGCCCTAAATGTTGGGTTTTGTTTATTTTATTTTTTGTCTTGTTGTCAGACTAGTTTTTATTCTGCTTGTGCTAAACAGATCCAGCTCCAGTTCTCAAGGAGGAAGAGGTAGTTGGTTGATAATGAGGAGGAAGTAGAGGAAGGGGTAGTTGGTTGATAATGAACAACTGTAGAAAAGCTTGTTCTTGAGGACACGCAACTAATTTTTAGTACTTATGCTTGAAAATTGTGTCACCTTTACAATTCTTGCATCAATACTTGACCAGCCCCAATAGTATGTATTTAATTCGCATTGTAGTGACACTCACCACGGATACGATAATGACCGTCATCCCGCATCGGGCTACACTTAACATATGGACGATAGAACACATGCAATAGTCCCGAATATATTTCTTATTAAGACAAAAAATGCTAAGAAGAAAAGTGTAAGTTTTTAATAATCAACGGAAGAAGTAATAACTAATAACAATAATTACCGGTAGAAGTCTTCATACCTTAGTCGGTGATAAATATCGCAACCTAAGTCAAAAATTAGGCGCTCCAAACGAAATAAATCAACTATCTAGCCAAACCCAAAAGCTAGATCAAAGTTGTTATATGTTGGTATTATTCATAACAGTTATCTCAGCCAAGAGAATCGATGTGACACAGAAGGTCATTCAAATAATTCTGTAACTAGATCTCATGTTGATGTTGTTGTAGCGACGGTTGCTACTGCCCTTGGACGGTACCACAAATGTTCCTTCGCCAGGTCGGTTGAGTTTTCTGGACAATATAGGTGATTTTCGTGCCCTCACAAGAAGAACACTTGTCATCAATTTCTGGGTCGATTTTACTTATGTAGTTGTAAAAGATGCGTGACCAACCGAATCCTAGTTGCACTAGAATGGATCTGCTGCTCCGAGGCAATGGGATCTTCGGTAGCGATTTGTGTTGGCCTTCCTTTTAGAACTCAAGGTTGATGAAAGTGAAATAATAAATAGAAATCTAACAACAAAAAATGTGTTACTTCAACAAAAGAACTTTTTCGTACTTGTGTTTTTTGACCTCGACAACGGTTGAACAAGAGAACTCAAACACATAAAAAATTAAATGTTTTGACTTAAGATTCTTTTTCGAAATCGTAAACTTAAACGTTTTGATTGCGTTGTACAATAGCATATTATTTAATTAGGAGCTACTTTTTGTGTTGAGTCTATAGCTTGGCGGTTGAACGTAGGGACAGGGAGACCGACAATTATACACGAAACACAAACAGTCACTTTAGCTCCGAATTAAATACACTATTTTTTCGGCAAACGATTAATTTTTTTATAAATATGAAACTAATACATCAAAAATTTTATAAATATGATTTTTTTATGTTTTTGTTGTAGCGACGTGCTTGGTGATAATCCTCCGGCTCCATGTCTAGGTTCAAGAACTCTGCTACTGCCCTAGGGCGGTACCATAAATTTTCCTTCGTCGGGCTAGTTATATTTTCAGGACAATTAAATAGGTGGTCTACATCGTGTGGCGTGCCCTCACATGCGGGACACTTGTCAATAATTTCAGGTTCAACTCTACTCATGTAGTTGTTTAGAATGCGTGACCAACCGGATCTCAGTTGAGCTAGGATGGATCTGGTGCTACGGGGTAGTTGGACCTCTTCGGCAGCGACTTTTGGTGGCTTTCTATTTAAAACACGATTTGGAATAAAGTTCCTTATTGCATTTTAAACCGTTTTGGCGTGGAGTGCCTTTAAGCCAGTTCTATATGTAGATTCGTCGATGTTACCAGTAACCTGACTATCTCTGACATCTTGCAGAAAGCATCTTGCTGTCTTCCTTATGTCTCTTGGTGGTTCGATCGTAGTTAAGGTGTCATTGCAAGGATGGATTCTTTGTGACATGCCAATAGATATTTTTTGGTTAGCATTTCATTATGTTCACGGACCGGCAATATGTTACTTTCCTCGTGCAAGTGATCTCGGTGGACCATCAGGTGACATCCGGTTGCGATTCGCAAGGCAGCATTTTGTATTGTTTGTAACTTATTCCAGGAGTGTTGGCAACTTGGGAGGTCCATATGGGTGCAGCATAATTTAAAATAGATCTTCCTATTGCTTTGTACGTTGTTATGATCGTGTTTTTATCTTTGCCCCATGAACTACCCCGCAGCCTTTCAGTTCAAAATTTCATAATCCAATCAAAATAGTTGTTATTTTTTGTTGTCATAGTTAATTTGTTTGATAAAATAACAAATATCGTAAAAATATGGAAGAAATGGCGACTTTTTCTGCCGCCGTAAGAATATGAAATTACATCACTGGTATATTTAATTTATTAATATATTTATATTCAGATAAAAACGACCATATACATATAAAATTTAGCAATAAAAATAATATGCGAAATAATCTTTTTTATCTTTTAGCTGGTCTGCTACAACGAGATTATAGACGCAGAGAACGAAAGAAGCCAGGTCAAGAAGGTGCAAGGAGGAAATTCACGTGGAAGAAACGTTAAATTGCATAATTAATTTTATTTTAAGAATACATTTATTAGTATAATATAGTTAAAAATAATGAACGTTTCTTTATATTTATTTTAATCCTACCTAATTGTTCACTTTTACATTTCCTTTAAAGGTTGTAAACCTAAAATAGTCATTCCTGTGTATAAAATTTCTTTGGATTTACTAAAAAGCAGTAATCGATTCGATTGAATTTCCACGGATTTTTCTTGTTTTACATTTAACACTTTTAATGCTTTACTTATAGCATTACACAACGTAAATAAATAATTAACTAATACACAAGCTTCCAGCGTTTCTTGAGATTTACATATAATCTCAGGAAATCTACCTAATTCTAAAATTAAAGCCATCGCTTCTCTTTCTTGCAAATGTTGTGGATCTACACTTTTTGCTTCTATAGCACCTGATAATTTTATTAAATTACATAAACGGCAATGGGTATACTGTAGCTTAATCCCAGAATCACCAGTTACTTGGATTGCTTTATTCCAATCAAATTCATAATCTCGTTGTCTTCTTTGCTTAAGATCATTTATTATAACTGCTGATATACCAAGAATATCTGCAGTTTTATTCCCTAATTTATTAACGTCTATTTTTGTAGCTGAAATGAAATTCAAGAGAATGTGAATTAGCTAAAACAAAATATTCTAAAAATATGCTTAAAAGTTATGCTAGTAGACAATTTTTAATATGTGAAAAACTTTTAAACAAATTTTAGTTATTGACATTTTAAAAATGTTTATACACCAATTTTTTTTTAGGTTTTGGGCATCTCTGAATCGAACTGTACCAACAATAGGGTATGTCTATAACGTCTATCTATACGCTCACCAAACCAAAGTGGTTTTATAACTAGAGGTTGTATAACTTGAGTTTGGTGTTAGTTGACACATACGGTGATCCAAGTAGAGGAGAGAAGAAATTCTGATGTCGGGAAATCGTTAGGGATGAATTTACTTTGTTAGCAATTCACCAGAGACTTTTATATATTATTCGTATACCGTAGACTAAGTTTGGAAACTAAGTCTTTGATCGAGGTGCTTATTTAAAGAAGGACAAGTGGGAGATTATAACTCCAGTTCAGGTTGTCACCAAAAGTAATTAGAGACTTTTAGCTGGTGATCACATCTTTTGATCATTCCATTTGCTTGGAGATAGTATGACGTTATTCGTGATTTCGTGTGAACTCATTAAAGTGGTGAGTTCACGAAACAGATTACTTTTGAAGTGGCCTTTTTCATCGGTCGTGATTTCAAGAATTTCAAATCTGGAAGTATAGTAGTTGAGAAAAGCTCGGTAATCGTGAGAGGAGCAAGGTCCAACCAGATCCATAAGTACATCTTCAGACCTGCCATGAGGATTTTAATTCTCTTCAGTGCAGAGATCCAAGGTGATCCAGACTAAGTATGCCGATGTACCTTTCACGTTTGAAACTCAATACATGTCTTAGACCAATACCCTGTGTTTACGTCCATGTATGTTTGGAAATATTTAGAAACGATGTTTTGACAAAACTCGAATCCCTAGATAAGAAAGCACTTGCACGGATTCAAAAACTTTTCATTTTGTTTCGTTACAATGAAAAATGTTCTGACCAACGCCTGAAGTTCTTCTTCTCGGTCCTGTTCAGTTTCGAGATGATTTAAATCTAGTCCGATAAGACATATTATAACCTCCTTGATATTGTTTAATATAAATAAGGTTTCCACCACAAAGTGTACTGTTTCCTTGTAGGTAAGAAATGTCATTTGTGAATTGTAAAATAAAATCGAGCTGTCGAGCATTGTGTGAACTGCGTTTTGTCTTTGTTTTCAAATCATGAGTCAGAAGTTTGTGATCTGCAAAAATTGTAACTTTCGAACCTTAATAAAATAACGAAAATTGCGTATTGCAATGTAAATTGCGAAGAGCTCATGGCAGAGTAATTTGAGTAATTGATCAACATAACCCAGAGCATTCTTCGATTTTTCACGGTAAGAATGAACATGTTGACAATGCAAATATTTCGTGTGCTATGAATCTCCTTCTAACATGTGCTAAAAATTGTAGAAAGTAGTTCCAGTCTCCTGCTTCGAAATCATTTATTCAAAGTATTTAGGTAGAAGTTCAGTTTATTAGCGAACTGTTCCAAGTCGATGCCTGTTGAAGGCATCATGCTGTCCTCCGCATATGACGCGATGGTGGAATAAGTAAGCACACTATTTAGACAGATATTGAATAATGATGATGAGGCACTTGTGGAACTCCTTTCCTTAGTAATTTTAATTTTTTATTTGAGGTTACGAGACAATAAATGTTTAACGACTTCTAAGGTTGCACTTCTAAGATGTCATTTCAAAATTCAGTGTGCGACACTATGTCAAATACTTTTAATAGGTTGATTGCGGCCGAAGTAATGTTTATGTGGAGGCGGTTTGCATGAACTTGTCAGCCAATGAAGCATAAGGTCTTTGAGCAGTTTTTTATCTGAAAAAAAGAATGGATATCGGCTCGTATGGCTTTCCTTTTTTTCAAGCTTGCCGAGTTGGTTGATTCTACGATTTTCATATATTTGGTTTCTGGATAGTATTTAGTTATGTGTTGTATTGATGTGAGGTAATTCACTCCATTGGAACCAATGTTGTAGCTGAGATGTCATCAGGGATTTGTGTTTATTCAAACGTGTTATACCACGGGCTCGGGTTTGTAGATTGACTGGACGATTACGGTAAGTGATATCTTACTGCTATTGCCGGTGGCATGTGCTATATCACGTTAAGTCATATGTTAATAGCAGGTACTGAATATGGGTTTATAAGAAATATGGATTTACTAACAGAACCAAGTCAGTCAATCTCGTTTTTCTTCTGTGGGGATAATGATAGCTCGATAACAAATAAAAACAATTTTAACTTTAATTCGTATGCCTTTTGCGATGAACTGAAGAGATTTTTAGTCAGATCACTGGATTGTGTTAGCATATTGAGTACTATTGAGTTGAACCTTTTGACCTTTGCATCACACAGGGATCCTGACCTGACAAGAGTCAATTTTATCCAAACTCAGTAGGAATTTTAATATCCTTTCCGTTTATCAGAAATTCAAACAGTCGAACGGTAGACTTATAAACAAGCAAAAATTGTTTTGGAGAGGAATAATAAAGGTTGCGGACCAAAAAGTAAAAACTGCAAATAGCAGTCTAAGAATTTGCATTCCATAACATATTTTCGTAATGGTATAACTTTAACACTTAATATTACTGTATTATTAAGTTTATTATTTTTAACCTTCAGAATTTGTAATATTCTTATTGATAAATTTCAAATTGTATTAAATGAATCGATGAAGTGCGCCGGTGCTCACTTACCTATAAGTGGTCCTGGCGAAAGAAAAAAGTCGAAAAAACATGCTGCTCTCATTAAAACAGGAAACTAATAGTTTCGAGGTCCCTAATAACAGAACCTTGTAGAATACCAGAATTTATTGGAATAAAGTCTATAAGTATTAGATACTACCACAGCACAGCATTAAAGGCCCACTAACAAATGAATTTTAAACATTACAAACATCCATTAAGGCTGTTTTACAGGGACCAGCTTTTTGTCCAGAAAAGTATTCATTTTTGTATCCAGTCAAAAATGGACATTTTAAGCAAAAAATGAAGCTAGCTCTAATTTATTTTCAGTTTCATATTCATTTTATGCGCAGTTGCCGTCTGCGCAGCTGTAGCCCAATGAAAAATGGATATATATCCAGTTTCTGAACAAAAAATAGAGCATGCTCTATTTTTTCTTCATTTTTACAACAGTTTATGAGCAGTGAGTGTACTATATCCATTCGTGTATGCGCAGCTGTCAGCTCTAGTGACGATTTATTATTACGATTTATTATTTATTTTATCTTCGTAGAATTTATTTTATCTTCGTAGAATTTATTTTATCTTCGTAGAATCAAACAAAACAAAACATAGGCGCATGCGCGAAGTCAGTTTAAACTGGTTGTGTGTAAAACAGAGAAAAAACTGGATAGAAAAATGTTAATAAAAATGTCCATTTTTGACTGGATACAAAAATGAATACTTTTCTGGACAAAAAACTGGTCCGTGTAAAACAACCTTTAGTCAAACTTAAAATAACTTACTCTGAGATTGAATTTGTCTCTCTATCATAATGTCTCTTGCTTCATCTAAAATATTCTTTAAAAATACAACATTTCCTTTTCGTGTTGACATCCGTTTAATCCGCCCAAACTTCACATGTGTTATTTTATCTGCCCATTTAGCATGTAAACTTTTTCCGATGGATTCCAAAGCTTTAAAATGATCAGTTTGTCCGTTATCCACCACATAAAAAAATTTATCAAATTTGTACTTTTCGTGGCGATCTTCAATCGCAGCTATATCTCTTGTTAAGTACAATGTGGTTCCGTCTGACTTTAAAAGTGCCACTCTACGGTTATTCGCTATAATTATTTGTTTTCCATCCGATTCCTTTTCAATTAATTTTAAATCTTCCAACTTTGTTAAAATTTTTAACATATAATTTTTTTTATAATTTGATTCCCAATCATAAACATCAAATGTAACACCTAAACGTTGATATGTCTTTTCTAGCTCTTCAACAGTATACTTACGATAAATTTTCCATTTTTCAATATCTTGAAAATTATCGTTTTCCAAATCATAAAAACACGATCGTGCTTTATCTGAAATACTTGGATCAGTTTCAGATAACTTGTGGGCCGCAACATATGCATTATATAGCGTCACAATAGGATTTCGTTGAAACTCTTCATGAGTTATGTTTGTCATATCCATGCCAACCTTAACATAACCAAATTGTGTTCCCCAATCACCTAAGTAATTTATTCGTGTAACATAGTTATTTAAATATTTATGTAAGTTTGAAATAAAATTTCCGATAATCGTTGACCGTAAATGACCAACATGAAATGGTTTTGCTATATTCGGGGAACTAAATTCAACAGCAAAGCGTTGTGGTTGGCTGCTTGATTCGCTGATTTCATGATGTTTTTGTTTCTGAGATAGTATATCCGAGATAAATGTTTTTGAATTTAATTTGAAAATAAGCTTGTAGTCTTTTTCACTCGATTTATTTATATTAATATCTTCAATGCCTTCTTGTGGCGATTTTATAGATAAGACTTCTTTCAAAATTAGATCGTTGTCGATATGTTTGGGGAAAATATTGGAAAAAGGCATGTGTAGTTCTGGACTATTTGTTCCTAATTTCAATTCTAGTTTTGACGATAAATTATAATTAACCTCATTTGACGGATTAATTAATTTTGCGATGTCGTGTAGCTGAAAGAAAAACAAAATTTAAAATCAAATTTCAAGTACTATTTTAACTATGACATTAGTGACATTATTACCTTATGGTTAACCGTGGTTAAATTCGAAACACACCCCAGTCAGTCATGAATGTCAATCACGTTGTTATTTAAAACTGACCGTATATGGGCTACTTTAGGCAGAGAAACGCTGTATCGTGTATATACAACCGTATAAATAGAAGCAGTTATTTATAAATTAGTTTTTTGCTTCTCAAGATGGTCGGGTCTACGACCCAGAAGTACTCGAAAGAATTTTCGACCAAGGACCATCACAACAATCTTCGTCATTCCGTTTATAAGAAAGCAGCTGTCACTGGTCTCGCTGCTTCAGATTCTTCTCATAATGGCCGGCATCGAAACAAATCCTAGACCAACAGCAAGAATATGGCACTGTGTTGTATGTAAAAAAATTTTTTAGGGCAAACACAACATCCGTCCAGTGCAATGGTTGTAAAGAATGGTGCACCTCAAAAAGTGCTCAGGTCTATATACGCACAAGCAATGGAGTCGGACTTTCACAGCATCTTGCTGCCTAGTAGCTAGTCAACAAACCAACACATTCATGCAGCCAAACACATGGTGTATACCCACACATCCAGATATTCCAAATGATGTGAAAATAATGCAACTTAACTGCAACGGTCTAACAAACAAGATAGAGGATATAATAAACATTATGTGCAATAATAATATTCTAGTCAAGATTCTCCAAGAGTCCAAATTAAATAATAAGTCTAAAATTAGTGATAATGTTAGTGATTTTAAAATTATAAGACTGGATAGACAAGGACAGAGGTGGTGGCCTTGCCTTTTTCATACATAAAAGCGTTATCTACCGTACAACCCCCTACCAGCAACAAATGATGTACATTTTGAGCAATTGGGTATTATAGTAAAATCCGGTAACACGGAGATAACACTAGTCAACATTTACATACCACCAGTGAGCAGCTGTGATACAGGTTATGAACCCCTAACATTGAACATTTACTTAGTAATAACGATTGTCTTATTCTCGGAGATGTGAACACACACCACGATCTATGGCACTCTCACCTCACCTGAACATCGATGCGCGAGGCGAAAATATTCCAGATCAAATCGACGACTCCAACTTTGGATTTCTTAACGAATCACAACCGACTAGAGTAACAAGCCACTCCTATTCATCCTCAGATGTCTCCCTTGCTAGCATGCGACTCATGCCAATAGCAGAATGGAGTACTGAAACTGCACTGGGATCAGATCATTAAGCCTCTCCATCAGCCTAGTAAAATCAGAGAAGAAAACATTCATCAATTTTAACAAAGCAGACTGGTTAAATTTTACCAATTTTACTGAAAATGAATTCAGTAAACTAATTTTACCACTTGACGCTCCCCCTTGGGGAGAAAAAATTCAGAGATATTTTTAATAAAGCCAAAGCACGCTACATCCCGGCTGGAAGAATACAATTTATTAAACCTAATTTCCCACCAGAAGCATCTGCAATGGCCGTGCTTAGAGATGACATCCGGAAAACAGATTCAGCCGATCCTAGAATCCGAGACCTGAACCAGCAAAAAAACAAAGTAGTTATAGACCACAAGAGGAACAAATGGAGAACTAGTGAGTAAGTCGAACTTCGGTCCAAGTAAAAGTCTATGGAAAGTTATAAAAGGGTTAACCCATCCTCGGAGACCAGAAAATAACTGCATGATCTCCTTCAACGATATTTCTATAGAAAACTCTAGAAAGTGCGCCTCGAAATTTAATACACAGTTTACAAAAACGCTAAGTAAACATGGGGAGTCTAGATAATTCATCAGACACTTCCGAAAACATAAAGGTGACAGCACTGAGAATATCAATTTTACGTTGAAGTAGAGACAGCAATTAGAAAAATCAAACCATCAAAAGCAATTGGACCCGACGGCATATCAGCAACACATCGGACCCAAGGGAGTGAACTACCTCACTACTACACTAAATATATCATTAAATACGCTCCAGATACCGAATGTTTGTAAGACGGCTAAAATAAGCCCTATTCTGAAACCCGGTAAGAAGAAGAAGGAAAGTCATACAGGCCAATCTCCAACCTCCCATCTATCGCAAACCTTATTGAAACATTTCTGCTACCCATGATATCGAGCACTTGCTACCTAGCTCCTCACCACCATTGCTTCCGGAAAGGACACAACACAACCACCGCTTTTCACAAAATTCAAAACCAAATCAGTCTGAACCAGAAACAACCATGTGCAAGAACAATCCTAGTCGAACTAGAGTTATCAAAAGCGTTTGACACAGTGTCGCACGCCGCACTACTAAACGACATCCTGAATTGCACTACTAAATGATATCCTGACTTGCCGGGTATAATAAAGCGTTGGTTGTGTAACTATACTTAAGAAGTCGCCAAACATACGTGGATTTCAGAAATACGAAATCAAAAACGAGAACACTCAGAAAAGGGTACCACAAGGTGGAGTTCTCTTGCCATCACTCTTCAACCTCAACCTACTCCACCAGAAGGTATAACAATCATATCGTATGCTGTATACGGTACGGTCCTTGCCACAGGAAGCAATCTGGAACAACTCACCGAAATGTTGAACAAATATCTTAACTCCGTCAATGAATGTTTAAGAAGCAGAAAGCTGATACTATCTTCAGAAAAATCCACTACCACACTTTTCACCACTTGGACGAAGTAAGTGAACACAAAACTAAACATCCGCATTGCCAACGTGCTCCTTTCTACAGTTAAAAATCCGACATTGCTGGGAGTGACATTCGACCCACTGCTAATTTTTAATGACCACGCATAACAGGTAAACACGAGGCTGAAAAGCAGAAACTAGCTTATTGCTTGCTGTATTGTTTTCTTGTTGTTGTGGAACAATAACTGTGTTGAATACTTAATAAAAACTGATGTGTTGTACTTCTTTTATGAATAAAACAAACATTTAGCAGGGTTTAAGTGAAACCGGTTTTCTAGGGCATATACCAGAATAGACCTGAGGTCACAATTTAGTGCTTCAATGCAGTCATGTAAATTTAGTCGAGGCTTAGCATGAAGAATGTGAACGCCATCAGAAAAGAGATGCACCGTAGCATACAGGCAAGATTTGGCAATATCTATTATAAAAATGGAAAACATCAGGAGTCCCAAAATAGAACCTTGCGAAACACCCTTAAGGCTTGAAACCACATACAACAGAATCAGAATTCCATACAAATTTTACAGAAACCGAATTTTTATCTGTCAAATTTGTATGAAATTCTGTTTCTGTTGTATGTGAATGCCCGGCTTTAACGATGGGAAGCGTACCAGAGAGACATCGTTTCAAGAGAGCAAACAGACTGATAACGTAAAATATGAATATGTATATGAAATTACAATTGCACTGAAGTTCGTTGAACAATTTGTTGGGAAATTACGATTTTTCTGGGTTAAACAGTTGAACAACTGTTCAACATTCAAACACCAGCAGCCAAATTCTGTAACTGTGAAGCGGTGAAGTGTTAAAAATTTTTTCGCTTCTTTTCATTAAAAAACTTATCACTTCACCGCTTCACAATTACAGAATTTGGCTGCAGAACAACTAAATTAAATAGTCTCTATTCATCTTCGCAACATAAGTATAGTAGAATTTTTTTGCCAGCGAATTTCTGAAAGCTAGGACGCAGCAAGAGATAAAAAATGAGACAAAAAGTAAAACAGAGATGTATTATTTATTTTGGGATAAATTTGTTTTCAAAACAATTATATTAGTTAAATTTCTACTTCTAGTTCGTACCATTTGTTTGTTGTGATATTTGTTTCCATAGGCGTCGTTATTTTTATTATAATTATTTTTAATTATCAAAATTTTGTTACATTGCCTACAAAATCATTAATATTTTTACTAGTTTTTGGTTTTCTATTATATTTGGTTGAATTTCAATAGTAATTTATTAATTTTTATGAGTTTTTTTTGTCCATTTCAATGGGACCCCAATAGTTTTTTTTAATATTTTAATCGAGACACTGAATGTGCAAACAATATGCGCATGTGCAAACAATATGCGCATAACAAACAAATTTTGTGTTCGCTGGCAAAAAAATTCTACTATATTTGGTTTGAACAAAACCCCCGATATACAAGCCTAATTCATTCTTTAGCACAGAAAAAAATCGTGAACTTGTGGCGCCATTTTGAAATTAAAACTCAATATGAACAAATTCAAAAAATCGCCGTAAGGCCAATAACGCCATCTAGGAAAATAAAACTTCATGTAAAAAATTCAAAAAATTAAAATTTAATCAAAACCACGTCCAATGCATATGGCAAGGTCCATTGTTTTTTTTCTGAAAGCAGGGTTGCCATATTTGAAAAGTGACTCGGCGGGAAAAAATTATTAGTAACTTTTAGAGTAAAGAAAAATATTTGTAACATAATAGTAGATTCTTGTATGAGCTTAGAGTGAAGGCATTTCTTCACGAGGATGAAGTTTCCCGAAACGAGCGTAGCGAGTGGAGGGAATCATCCGAGTGAAGAATTGCCATCATCCTAAGCGAATACAAGATGCTATTTTATCCACGACTGTAAAATATTTCGTTTAATTTCCAGTTTTCATGCAAAATTTGTATCGGCATATTGAAATAAAAACATCAAAGATAGCGAAAAACAAAACAAGTTTGTTGTTTAATTTGCTAAAGGAATATTTAATAAACTATAGAGCTGTTAAAGAATTTTAATCAAATTCACTAGTTGTGGAATGAATACAATTACAATGGAAGACATACGCATGGAAAGCATATATTCTTTAGTAGTCGTGGATAAAATGTTTTCCGTACATTTATTATTTCATATAAATTCATTATCATTTTATAATAATATCACACTTCATTCTTTTAGAAAAAATAAAAAAAAAATATATTATAATTATAATCACAGGTACTTTGTACTAGATTTTATTGCATTAATCAGAGAAGAGCATTCATTTCTTGGGTATTTTTTATATTCTAAGCATGTCATACCAACATTTTGCTTGACCACCAACTCTGCCTCATAATTTTATTTTTAATAAGCAGTCGGTTTCTTTCTTTACGCCAATCAATTGTCATAAGGCTAAAAATCCTCTCCGAAACTGCATTAGAATGGGAGATCGAAAAAATATATTGCACTATTTTTGAAAAATTTGGTGCCGCCGATTTTTTAAAAAAGTTTACCCATTTTATATCACAGGGTAGTGTTTTTCAGTGTTTTTCGTCATCTTTTAAATCCGTTATATACTTTTTCAAAAGTATATATTCTTCAAAAAGCATGTCTTCATTTATTTTAATTTTATATGTTTTAAGAATAGCCGTTATTTCTTCAAATTGTGGTACTCTATCCAACTTTAAGCTCGTTAAAATTTGAAATTTTTTATCACTGAAATCAAACCACTTTTCAATATATTTAATTGCCGCATCAAAAACTTGATGTGCAATAAATCCACAAAAATTTGAAGCTTTTCTTTCTATCAGCGATTGCCTGATTTATTCATAATTGCATATTTACAATTATTAGTTCATTTCGGGTTCATTTCCATTTAGAGCTGGTTGAAAAATGGAACAAAAATTCATGACGAATCCAAGATATGCTTGACTGAGCTCATCTTCAAAAAACATTCTTAATACAGGTGCAATGATGTTTTTTCTCAAAAAGTATGCCTTTATTGGTTCATAATTAAGCAATAACCTTTAAATATCCGGCAAAAGAGTTAGCCACCTTGTAGGAACGTGACGTAGCATTTCGCTCCATTCAGTATCAGTCCACTCAAAGAATTCCTTCAACTCCGTTGTCTTTTTTGTTGAACTACAAAACTCAATGAATATTTTTATTACAATAAGTTCAACATCAATTTTAAGGAAATAGCATGCTTTCTTAGCAGTATTATGCAAAATATGAACATTGCATCCGGCGGCTACAATATTATCGTTGTGTTTTTTTAAAGTAGTAAAAACACTATTATTCTTACCAAAATTAATGTTAGCATTATCTGCCCCGTAAACGGTTACATTCTGCAACGATAGCCCATTAAGAATAAGTTTGTTGTAAATTTCATTTGTAATTGTTGCAGTATCCTCTGCTTCTAATGAAAAAAACGAAAGCAAACCCTGGTTAAACATTCCAATTGAAACCAATTGAAAAAAATTAATTGGATTAATCGGAATTCTGCATTGGGGATTTTCAATTAATTCCTATTCAAAAAATCTATTTCCAATACAATCCTATTCATTCCTGTTAAATATCTCTATTTTATTTTTCAACCGGAATGTATAGGATTCTATAGGAAATGTATATAAATAGGAATTAATTGGAAATTTCCATTGCAGAATTCCGATTAATCCTATTCATTCCTATTAAATCTTTTCCAATTAAATCCTGTTAAATTTATAAGATTGTTTAATTTTTTTCTAAGTTCCTTTTTCCTATTGAATCTCTTAATTCCCGATTGAAATTCAATTGGAAATTTCCTTTAGAATTCTACAGAACCTCTTTTCCTGTTAAATCCCAATCATTCCGATTGAATTTTAATTGGTAGATCGAAGTCTTCCTATTAAACCAATTTAATCCTATTGAAATTATATTGGATTTAATAGGATTCAATAGGTTTGAATTGGAATGTTTAACCAGGGAAGACGTTTGTATACCATTACAGTTAACGAAATATCTTATGATTAATGGAAATGTCTTTACATTTCCTTTTTTTGAAGCGTCAGTACTTATTGAAAAACGATGATTGTCGCTTAATTTGTTTAAAACAAATTCTCTTGATTTAGGTCCAAGAACTTTTGATATAATAGCTGCAACTTTTCTTTTCCCACAGAAATTTTTTGCTGCTATAGCTGAATCTGGGAACATTCGCTTAAATAAAGAACTGGAGCATCCAGCTGATACATAGCTGTGTGAATGCTAATTGCACAGATTCCTGCGATTTATCTTGTTTATTTGAAAATTTTAGATGATCCAGCAGCGAATAAAAATTTTGAAATGAATTTTAAACCCTATAAACAAAAACACGAATTCTGTTAGAGCGTACCAAAAAATGATCGGGAACTTTCTTGTGTTGTGTTTTGTCTGGGTTTTGTCATTAAAATAAAAATGGGCGAATTCAGTGCTGGCGGGAATTTGGTAGTGTAAGCGGGAAGCGGGAATAATATAGTCTCAGCGGGAGGTTCCCGCCGGTGGCGGGAGGTATGACATCTCTGTCTGAAAGAATGGACAAACCACATGATTTTCATTATTGTTGTATTGGTAACAAAACAAAACATTTTCGATTTAAATTTACATTAAAATAATTGTGTAAACATAAAATATTTATTTACTTTACGCAGAATTTATGTTTAATTTTATAAAATTCACCTAATAATCACAAAAAACTATCCACAAATAGAAAATTCAAAAAATGGCGTCACGTGTGTTATTGTTTTTATACGTGTGTGTTTGTATTAGTTGTTGCTGAAAAACGAATTTATCAAAAAATCTCAATTTCATAAAATTGATGTCCATCAGAAAAAACATCAAAAATTTGGTCTGAAAGAACACGACCAATTGATTTACATCAATTTTTTTGATCTGAAAGAACTCCACATAAGTAAGCTATGAAAGCTTCTATTTCTAGAGCAAGCATAAAATACAATAAAGAATACAAAAACATTTAAAAAATCAGTCAAAATAGGTAAACAAACAAAACGCCATTTACTTATTATTTTTTTTAATAGTGAAATAGTTACTTTTTAAATAAAATATTGTTTAAATAGTGTTTTAAATTAAAAATTAATAATAAACAAATTAATTAAATACAATTAATTACAAAAATATTCAATGACAGTTCACAAATACAACTACAAAACTGGATCATATTTTTGCATGTTCTTTTTATGAAAAAAAAAATCACTTTTTCACTCTGGACAAATAGAATTCGACATAAATTACATCACAAATGTCTCTTAATATTTACAACTTAATAATTTAATAATTAATATAAATTTTTACTTTAAGTTAAGGGAGGAAACGATTACATCGGAATTATGACTAGAATCATGAAAGATACGTAAACTAATGTATGATTTGACTAGAAATATGAATTCAGATGAACGAATACCACAAAGTAACAAAAATCAATGCCTATTGATCAATAGAGTTTTTTCTTTAAACTTCAAATCGTTGTATTGCTGCATGGAATCTGTCAAATGATAATTAGAAATCAGTAATTATGTATTAAAATTTACTGCAAAAATAATAATAATGCAATTATAGTAAAAAACAACTTAAAGACAACGCAAAACAATCTTGATTTGCAAGAAATAACAATTTTTTAAAGTTTTCGAAATCCAAATCAGCTGATCACAAATGTCAAGTTTTTTTCGGGAAAAAGGTCTATATAAATTTGTATTTCGAAAACTTTAAGTAATTGTTATTTCTTGCATATCAAGACTGTTTTGCGTTGTTTTTACTATATTTGCATTATTATTTTTTCAGTAAATTTTAATACATAATTACTGATTTCTAATTATTATACATGCAGATTACATTCACCAATATAACGATTTGAAGTTTAAGGAAAAAACTATAGTAATTGATATCACTTCAAGGAATATGCCCACCTAAACTCCTACTTTTGTGCTAAACGTATGATTCAGATTATCACTTTTTCTGTTAAAAACTTCATGTTCTTTATTCTTTACTTACCTTCTTCGATATGTTATGCCTCAACCTGTTTGCCATTTTATGCTATATTATTAACTTTTCAATGCACGTTCTAAGTATTCAATTTTTTTTTGGTTTAACCAAATAGATTTATATAAATAAAACAACGCTCAAACCGGCTTCGAAGCGGTGAAGCACTGACTGTCAAAAACAGCGTATTCTATTAATCAATATTTGTACTATTAAGTTCGAAAATTCGAACAAAATAAAAAAATATAAGCCACATATTCAAAATAAAATTTTTTATTTGAACATCAAATTTAATCATAATTATAGTGACAAATTTTTACTTATGCAAATATATTACAAAATTAAATAATTTAAAATTTTGACAAAATATTTTGCGTCACTTGTTTTGTATTTTATACAAATGTAGAAGAACTTTTGTTTTTGTTATAAAATTACTTTAGATTTAATTTTTTTATTCGGGTTTTCTTATTTTTAAAGAAAAACGTTACAAATTTCCGCTATCATAATTATTTTTTCAAAAATTTATTGATTCATTTTCATTAAGTCTAGTACATTTTTGTAATATTGAACTATAATTTTCACATCGGCCATCTCGGATTTAAGTAATTTTGTTTCAGTCTTTGTCGGTTGTCTGGTTTTTGAACTTCGTGTTCAGTTTTCCATCGAAAAACGCCTTCATTACAAGTGAATTCTAATTTATTTTTTTGCCTATTCAATATTGCCGACAGCTGTTATTTGACCTGTCAATTATTATAAAAAAAAATTATTAATTCATAATCAAAAAGAATAAATTGTGCAAAATTTAGTGATTTCTTGTGAATATATAAAAAGAAAAAGGGGATTTTAAACCCCTCAATATATATTATTTTAGTTTTATTAATTTTTGTGGCTGTGTGTGTTTGTTATAAAACAAAATTTTTGAAAAGTTAAATATATTTTTGTTCATCTATAAAGTTTAAAAATGGCTGGACAAACAATTAATGACAGACTTTTAGCTGCACGGCATAGTTTAGCTGGACAAGGTCTGGCAAAATCAGTATGTAAAGCAACAACAGAAGAATTGATTGGACCTAAAAAGAAACATTTGGATTGTAAGTTTTTTTCCCAATATATTAATTTGAAAAATAAATTCTTTGTCCTTGACAATATGTGTGAAAGAGATAAACATGAGGGACGGAAGAAAACTCGGTCATCCACACTCATTTCTTTCGTACAATCGTACTTACTAAATAAAATCAATATTGAGTCTTGTTTTATTTCAATAAAAAAAGAAAATTTCATGTTATAATAATGTATATTTTCTTTTACAAAAAATTCAAATTGATTTTTTGTGAAATTAATAAAAATATATATTTTATTTTTAAATTTTTATTTTTGTTAAATGGCAATACTTTCAATTTTTGTGTTTTGAAATATGTTAATGCGAGGTTTCTATGGAAATAATCGTCTGCAATTTAACGGGAAACTTGTTCCCTTCCCAAATTATATAAAATTTGAAATCAAGTTTTATTAATTTTTGTCTTCTACATAATTAACGGGTTTTTTTAACAAAAATCGCAATAATTCTGAAGTTAAAAAAAAAGAAAGAATTTTGTTTGTATTAAACAGATGCATACACGTTTATTTAGGAAATGTCAGTGTTTTTTTTATTGAATGGACAGAGTTACGCAATAATCCAATAGGAATTCAGCGAATTTTTTTGACCGAAAAGATACTTGGATTTTTAAATCATACATGCGTTCGATTTGACTGAAGCAACTGAACTATCTATAAAATTGTATGGAATATTTGGATTTTTTTTCAGTAAATTTAGTTATTACATTCAAATCGAACTTAGCTATACTAAACAACTCAACTACTGATAATTAGATAACGGAACAGATAAATATATATTTATCTGTGGTAACGGTCTTATACGATTCGAGGCTAAAAACCTATAAATAATGTGAACTATAATTGATTGTTTGAATAAATTCTACAATCTTTTATTTACCGGTTGGTTTGCTTGCTTTGCTTGTCAGAAAATAACTATGATCTTAAGTTATGGTAAATAGCGGGGTTATACAACTAAGTACAATGTCAGTCAATGGAGTATCGTTAACTTGTTTTCTGCTTACCAATATAAACCATACATGAGTCATACATCATCATTATGATTTATGAATCGTAAAATTTGTTAACAAAACCTTAATGGAAATGCCATCCTTTTAATATTAGTTAAAATTCTGAAAGCACTTATTGGTATTTATTACGGTCTTACACAGCAATTGCATCAACACAACAATTTGTCAACACTTTCTCGCCAATTGAAGTTACTAATCTGTTTGTACAGTATCATCAGCATCTCTTATCCTCTCTTAGTTGGAGGTAGAAGGAAAGGCATGCATTTGTCCCTTAAAGTTGAATGAACGATTGCGGTTGTAGTTGTAACACGAGTGTGGTGCTAATCTTCCGGCTCCAGAATCAGGAACTATACTACTTTGCGATAACACAAATCTTCCTTCGTAAGGTTGGTTGGTTTTTCTGGACATTTGAATAGGTGGCTAGCATCATGTAGCGTGCACTCACATAGGACGCTTGTCAACAATTTCCTTGTCATTTCTACTCATGTAGTTGTTTAAGATGCGTGACCAACCGGATCTTACCTGCGCTAGGATGGTTCTGGCGTGGTAGTTTAACTTCCTCGGCTGTGGTGGCTTAGTATTGAGAACTCGATTCGTGGCGTAGTTCTTTATTATGTCTTCAACAATTTTGGTATGTATACTTTCTAAGCCTATTTTATACATAGCATCGTCGATGTTACCGATGACTTGATTGTTTCTAACATCTTGTAAGAAGCACTTCGCAGTCCGCCTTATGTCTCTAGGTGGTGTAGTCATGGATAAGGTGTCATTGGAGGGATGTTGTTCTTTACGACAGCCCTATAGATAATGTTTGGTAAGCATTTCGTTATGTTCACGAACCAGCAAATATGTTACATTCCTTGTGCAGGTGATATCGGTGGGCCATCGAATGACATCCGTTTGCAGTACGAAAGGTTGCGTTCGGTGCTTTTTATAGCTTATTTCAGTGAGTATCAGCGACTCGGCGTGTCCATATTGGTGCAGCGTAATTTAAGAAAAGTCTTTCTATTGCTTTATATGCTGTTATTATTGTGTTTTTATCCTTGCCTCATGATTTACCAGATAATGTTTTCAGCTTCAGGTCATTATTGCTGTTTTTCACTTTCGAGTTCACCTGTTGAGCATGAGTGTTGAATTTAAGTAGTGGATCAAATGTTTTGTAGTGGATCAAATGTTTTTTACCGTCTTGGATTTTTTACCGTAAGAATGAGTAAGTTGTTAATGCAGATGTTAAGTGTTGTATGTACCTCCTTCACGTCTTTAATACACGTCTGGAATTTTTTTAATTAAGCTCTCTTTAGATTCTTCCTTAAACCAAGGTTTTAATCTGTTGATGGAAACTCGAATGTAATGACTAGGGCTGGGCGATATTTAAAAAATTATCGATAATATCGAAATCAAAAAAATAACAATAAAACCGATATATCGATAATATCGATATATCGATAAATCGATATTTCGATATTGTATAAATATCATATATTATGCTAATATCGTTATTCGATAGATCGATAACTACCGATATAAATATCGATGTAATAAATAATTACGGTACAATTAAATAAATATTTATAAATTTTGTACATTTGTTAAAAAACTAGTGCGAATTCGTTTTCCAAACGCTAAAGATTGCAACTCTTGTTTGGAAAACGCATTCGCACTAGTAATAAAATCTACTATTGTATTATGTTCTTTTCTTTTTACGTATTTTTGTTTATTTTCAATGAAAGCATTTTCGATATTGACATAAATAACTGCTTTAAAAAAATTTTAATTTGAATAACTATTTTAATCGAAGCAATTATTTATGTCAACGGTACTTACTATGTAATAATAATATTGAAATATTGGAGGGCATTATGTAACACAAAATGGTTTAAATAAAGTGTATATAGTATATACTATATAGCAAAAATATCGATATAAAAAAATATTTGTAAAACCGATATAACCATATATCAATATATCGCTATATCGAAATTATCGATAATATGATAATATCGATGATAACGATAATATCGATAATATCGATATATTGATATGAGCCGTTTTTTTGGAAAGTGGTGTTTATAAGTCCATTTTTTCTATATTGAGATATTTAAGGATTTGCGTTTGCATTAATATAAAAATATAGGCAAATGTAACTAAAATTTTGTGATATTTTTTACACTTTAAACCAATTTAATTTTATGATGCAATAATAGTTATTTAAAATTAAAATGAAAATAATTGATTTTTTGGCTCCAAATGGACTTATACCACTTTCAATAATAACATATTCTAAAAAATAAGAACAAAACACGGAGTATAAGTCCCATGTAAATGGGTCATTCTTTTTTGATTTGACTGAAATTTTTTTTATGCGTTTTATATCGAAAAAAAAGATATGGGTGTTCGAGGATTTTTTTTTGGAATATATAGCGGTTCTAAATTTCTTGATGAGTTATTTTCAAAAATTCATAACTTCGGTTCTATTAAAGATAGAAACTTCTCTTTTGTTTTATTTTAAAGTTAAAAGATGCTAGTTTAAAAAAAATAAAATTAACAAAAGTTATTCACAAATTTCTATTGATATAAACAAATAAAATGTTCGATCTTTAGCCATTTCTCCACCCACGCTCCACCCCAAATCGGGCTCTATGGAAGGTATGATTATATATATAGAAAGAGGCCATCATTATCTTTCTAAAACTACCACTAACTCAATTTTTTCAAAAATGGACTTATACCACTTTCAAATAAAACGGTTTATATATCGATATTATCGATATATTGATATTATCGATAATATCGATATTATCGATGTATCGATATTATCGATGTATCGATATTATCGATATATCGATATTATCGATGTATCGATATTATCGATATATCGATATTATCGATGTATCGATATTATCGATATATCGATATTATCAATATTTCGATATATCTATATTATCGATATATCGATAAATCGATAATTATCATTCCGATATCGATATTTAGCGATATATCGAAATGTTTTCCCGGCCCTAGTAATGACTGATAACCTTTACAACTGATAACTGAGTAGAGCACTTTTTATGGCGCTTGTAGCGTATGTGATATATTCGTAAAAGCTTATTTAGATAGCAGGGACTGCATTATGTGACACCCGTACGTAAATCAAACTAAATTAAATAAATTTACAAATAAAATAAAACTGGTCTCGAGAGAAGATGAATGCAAATGGAGAGGACAGAATTGTTAGACGATCAGCAAATACTTTAAGTAAGACAACATTAATACAAATGCCATCTTTGCTATTTTCAGGAGTTAGTCACCGTTATTAACATGGAACAGAAGGTCTAAGGGTTTCTATAACGATGTGTTTGACCAAATTAGTCAACTCATTTTTTGAAGTTGTCCTCCTAAAGTTTGTAAAGATATCGAAAATTTCCATTTCACGTAACTCGTTGATCATAGATAAAGAAGGTGTTTGTGAACAGTGGGCAAGTTAGCAATTATGGCCTTGTTTTTAATGTCTGTCCACTAAAAGACTATACTTAATCAAAAAATCTGCTCTAAGAACAGGAATAGTAACACGGATAAAAAAGATCTGACAAAAGATCAATGCACAGAGTAATGAGTTAGATTTATTTATTGTAAATAGCTAATAATTAATAGCTAATATTAGATTTATTGTAAATAGCAGGGTGAAGAAATCTGGTGTTTCAGAACAAAATTGACTTGGATAGTGCTTGCAGTAAGGATTTAACTAGAATTTTCTTTGTAGTAGTGGTGGTAGTAGAAGATGCAATTGAACATTTGTACGTTCGTCCTGCACTGTGGTTGCATGGAAAGGTCAAACGGTTGCAATTGAAGTTAAGACTGCCGTTTTGATCTTTGATGGCACTAGGGGGGGGATTTTTGTGGCGAACAGTGTATAAACAGCAGTGTTAAGTAGAGTAGAATAATGTAGAATAGAGTAAATTCAAGCAATCCTTTTTAATTAATTTTGATTAATAAATATTGTGTAATTGATGATACAAAGTGAAAATAAAAAAGATGAAATTAAAAACTAATAGCTTTAATCCCAGTCCTATACAAAATAAGTATATGAGCACACATATCAATGTTTTTGGCAGACAACTATTTGATATTTTTATCTGATAGCTATCACCATTTTCGGAACAAAAATCAACAACCGATCTATTGGATTATGTAGCCCAGAATAGAATATATAATTGATAAATGTGGTTAAACGTACGTTATGGAATTAGACATTTGAATTGCATTTGATTGAATCTGGTATGCCAACTTGATCAACACGCTCGTTGCGTACGGTTTTCATCCCGTAGTCGTAAAATTGATTCAACATTTATTTTCTGACTAACCGATATATTTCGGTATCTACTGATTAGTCCCATTATATTAGGGATCAGATCCGAGCCTGATTCGGTTTTCCTGTCACTGATATAGGCCGTATCAGACAGTCTGATTAGGTTTGGTGAGGAATGTAAATATATCCACGCCAGATCAGGCATCCCTATCAGAGCCGCCATATTAGGGCCGAATCAGTTTATATAGAAAATTCACTACTACGATGTGAATAATATGCTAGTAACATCATAACAAATAACAATAAAATATAAAAAAATATAAAATATTATGGAAGTTAAATATAAATAAATTATATACAAAATAATTAAAATTATATAAAGATTTTAAAACAAAAAAGTTAAAAGTTGGTCACTTTGGTCACCTTATCAAGTTATTTAATATTTTCAGATCGAAGATCGAGCTCCTCGATGATATTTCGATTGGCATTTGTGAGGAACGAGTGTGAAAGAATTCGTTTATTAGGAGACACAATTTTCATTTACTCTGGAACGATCATATAATGGCGATGGCAAGGCACGTCTAGAAAACTCTGGCTCCTCAAAAGATGTCAAAAATCAATTCCTCCACATTTATAAGTCCTATATTCGTCCCTCCATGGACTATGGAGTATTGTTGTCAGTTTGGGACGCTGCATCTGTTTTCATCCCGTCCTGGCTTTTTTAGACTCTGTTCAAAAGTCGAAATTTAGCTTCAAATCTTCATTCCCTACAAAATCGTCGCACTGTTGCTAATTTCGTTGTTTTTTATTAATTTTGATTTTTATCACTAGCAGTGCTCGAATGAAATCAGACCCACCATGCCGCAAACATTCTTATCGCCGTTTTGCTGGTCAATCGGGTTGTACAAACAGCCAAACTGTCGAGATCACTCACTGTTATAGTGACAAAATGCAAGGGGTCTTCTTTGTCTGTGCATCGTACAAACGAAATGATTTTGACGAATCAATGGTTTCGAGTGGCTTCAACTGCACAAACATTTAAAAAAAGCGTCCATCAACACCTCAGAACGCATGTTGTTCTGGACCTTAGGTTTTAAAAAGAATCTATGTGTTGACACATATTGTAATTTCTATTACACAAGACTTTTTATAAAAAAAATTTGATTTAGGTTGTTATCGTTAACTGAGTACAGTTCGTTCGCCAACACCTCTAAGATATCCCCTTAGCTAGTAAAATCACACTGCTATGGGTAATAATATGTGATGTTTCACATTAACTCATATGTAAATAGCAGGGACTACAACAAGATTAAAGTAGATTAAAAATAAAAAAAATGCACAAACCAACAAAAACTGATTGCACCTCAATGCGTTAGCCATTAACTAATTGGGGAAAACTAGACCTGAAATTTTGCAAAGCAATGGGGTCAATTAGTTAACATGTTATTACAACTACAGCGCATTAATACTTAAATTTTTTATAAGCAACAATGTGAGAAAATTAATTTCAATCCTAACACAATCCAATGATCTGTATCAATATCTTAGATCACTGAAGTAAGCCAACGGGTATGTAAAGAAAATTGGGATAAACCTTGTCCATTAATTAAAATACGAAATTTGCAAACGATTCCAAATTTCTTTTAAAGAAGTGCTACAGGAGATGCAGCAGATGAGTGCTCCTTTAGGTTTTGTATATAGCTGAAGACATAATTCTACATTAATCAAAATAATTCTACATTAAAAGTTACGACTAAACATGAATTTGTTCGGTATTTCCGAAGAAATTATTGAATTTATTAATTAAATATGTTTCACAAGTAAAATATTAACAATAAATGTATAGGAATATTTTTTGCTATGCCAGGTTACTCATAAATATTTGATAACAATAAAACAATTGACTTAAAAAATTTCGACAGTTGTTTTTAACTTAAATATGAAATGTGCACACAAAGATGATAAAATAAATTGAAGGAGTGTAAGTTAATGAATTTTGGTTTACTTATGTATTTTTTAAAATAAACCGTTTAGTTTTTTCTTTATCTTTTATATTTACTAAACGTCAGTTTAAGAAAACAATATCACATGCAGAAAATTTCTTAAATGCTTTAAAACAAAATTTATTGAAGTGAATAAGATTTTGTTTTTACTCATTACCTTACTAATAACACAATATCCTAAAAAATATACTGCATTATCGATGACTTTTACTACCAGCTAAAAAAAAATAATCGATTAAATTAGGGCTATGTTTTTTATCAAATGTGTGGTGTAGTAGATACTAGGGTTGCACCGATAAGAAAAACGGCCGATTACCGATTACCGATTAATCGGCTTACATTATCGGCCGATACCGATTAATCGGCAGCCGATTATTTGTTTATACTATGCGGTTTAAAAAAATTTTTATGTGCCAACTATATGTTGTATTTAGAATGACCTACTTTTTTGATGCTTTCACTCAGCGATTTCTAGCTCGAACCCTGATATTAATAAAACTCTTTGGAAAAGCTAAATGAGCGTTTGAATTGAAAAATAAAATTGAAATTAAGTTAAAGTTTGCTCTATACTGAATTTGATGGTATTTCATATTATTGAATAAATCAGACTACATCAGTTGCCTAACGGTGTTTCTTTCATTATTCATTACGATTATTATTTAAGGAGATACAAGCTCTTCTATTAGGCTAACTCGTTTGCCTAATATTTTCTGTTTTAATTTAGTATATAAACGATGGAAAATGAGTCAATGAATTTGTCCTTTGCCAGCCCTTCATCTACTAAAAAAACGATAAACTACTTTTATAAACATAAATAGCAATATGAATGGCACAATTCGTTGGCTCAATGAACATTTTATTAATATTACCAATACAATCGTAATATTAATAAATTGTTCAATAACCCAACAAAATTGTTAAATCAGTCAACGAAAGAAGTTCAATAATCGTTGTTTATTATTATAACGCACAAACTCAACGTCTTTTTCAGTGTCGGAACAGATTATAAGCTTATGAGTTATAAGTTCTCAAATATGTGCCATATTTCTTGATGTTGTTTACTCTCCATATAACAGTTGAAGTGTTTAGTGGCCGAGTGGTGGAGTAGTTTTATTTGCAATCGAAGGACTCGCGTTTTATTTCGATTCCCATTCAAATCAAAGTATTTGTCATTAAGAGCATTTTTTACCATCCATAAAAAAGTAATCGATTAAATTAAGTCTTAAAGTGAAAGTCAACCAGAAAATAGATTTAATTGTTAAAACTAATATAGATGAAGGAACCTTGAGGACAGCCAGACTTCTATGTGGAGCATCAACAGAACAAAAAAATATTGAAAAAAATAGTTAACTACTCACGTTAATTCGGGTGTCAATAGCAGGGTCTGTAACCCGCGGGTTTGTAATTTAAGTAAGATTGCAATTTGTTGCCTATTTTACACCACACAGATTTTGAAATGTTATCAAAAACGCGCGTTTCTATTTTCTAACCATGTCCTCTTGGTTCCGATCCAAATGGGCGATAAAATTTGAAAAAATGTATAAAAAGAAATTGGTAAAAACCAAACGAAACGAAACTATAGCGAAGAATAAATGGTCGCAGTTCTATATATGTAGGGTACGGGAGAGATGGGAATTAAAATATATTTTTACTCGGTTGAGTAAGGTGTCATTTGAAAGAACATTCAATTTGAGTAACAATACATTTTATTTATTTTACACTGCAAAATAACTTTGAATAACTTTTATTAAAATCGTGCGTTTTTTATGAAGTTAAAGCGAACTCAGAATTGACTGGACTCTAGATTTAAAGATATGTAAATTGTGTATAGTGATAAAGATACTGAGATAATGAATTACACTGAAATATACAAATGAAATTTATATAGTATGTACTCATAATAATATTTTCAGAAAATTCGCCGAGTTAGGAGAGTTCACCGTAACCAGAAATGTCGCAGTCCTTAATTTTAAATTGTATACAACTATATGATTATGGCGTTTTAGAATTTAGAGTTTGTTGTGTTTAAAATAGGATATCCGATGGAAAAAAAATATGTTGATAATTGGCCGATTAATCGGTCAAATATGCCGATACCGATTAATCGGCCGATTGGCCGATATGGCCGATTACCGATTATATACCGATTAATCGGTGCAACCCTAGTAGATACAATATGTGTCACAACAAAACATTAAAACCTTTAGACCTAGGCTCTACAACAACATGGATTCTAAGGTGTTGATAGTCGCTTTTTTTGTTTTAATTTTTATTTTATAATGGATAACTTAACAATAGATCCGATCGCATAATCAAATATGACAAAGGGCTTGGGGGGTTTCAGTCCCTCTATTTTTCTCTCGTAAAGATTCATATTTTATTTTAGTTTTGTTCCAGAAATAGATGAACTGAAACCCCAAGGTCTGGAAGGACAAAACTCCAGTCTTATGGATCAATGTTATCTGAAAAGTCATCTTCTAGCATAACTTCGTTGTGAAAATTACTATCAACATCGTATATTCATCAAAAGATGAATCAAAATCAAGATGCTCATGTAAGCGGTTCCATATAACGTTAAAATTATCTTGATTTTCAGACACATTTATTGGCTTAATTATTAAATAAGCCAATGGAATATCATCTTCTTCAGTCCATTGCTCCATAATATTAACATGAAGAAAGCAGTGTTTTATAGTTCATGGCTTAACATTTGCCCAAACCTGAACCAAGAGCTTAATGGCTTCTAATATAATTGTATCTTTTGCAATACATACCATTATTTTCAATTACTTCTAATTTTTGGATAACCAATCTCTCCCGGCATTTTTTTATAACACCCGTATCCATTGGTTGAACATGAGATGTCATATTTGGTAAGAAAAATACAAGCGTAATTGCGTTTAACTTTTTAGCAAGTGCTTTTGGGCGATCCACAAAATAAACTGAAACTTTTCGATTTAGAAGTTCAAATTGCTTGTGCAATTCCATTATGTACTGCTCAAAAATGGCTCCGGTTATCCAAGCTCTCTTCTATTTGATTTATAATTTACAGGCAGACTTTCTATATTTCTAAACGAACGTGGTGATTTTGATTTACCCATGACCAATAAGTTCATCTTTTCAGTATCTTGCTAAATCTTCTACCATAACATTTTTCCGTTCTAAAAGTAAGTTGGCAAACATTTAAAAACAAACCAGTTTCTTCTATGTTAAAAATATCTTCGCCTTTGAAATCATTTAAAATTTGAGGAATAAGCTTCCATGTTCACATCGCGGCACCTTCACCTGACATAATTTTTAAAACAATATAGTGCTTTCGCATGAGTTTTTTTAGCCAACCAACCATCGCTTGCACAAAAGCCTGTAACATTCAGTTTTCAGCTTACATTTTCGTTTTTTTTTAATTATTGCACCAGTCAACGAAATGTTAGATGATCTCGCCTGTTTAATAAAAACCATAACTGCCTTTTCCAGTGGTTCATTTTTACAATGCCTTTTTTCTTAATACTCAAATTTTCCGAGATCTTGATTTCGCAATGATTTTTTCTCTCTGTTTTAAAATCTTACTTACTTATAGGTGATAGTTTAAATTCTCGGACAATGTTTATTTCCCTTTTTCCAGTATCAGATTGTGATATAATTTTTAATTTTTCATTCATTCTTAATAATTTTTTTTTCTCTTTTCAATTTTGAAATAGAGGAAGTATTTTTATCCACGACTACTAAAGAATATATGCTTTCCATGCGTATGTCTTCCATTGTAATTGTATTCATTCCACAACTAGTGAATTTGATTAAATTCTTTAACAGTTCTATAGTTTATTAAATATTCCCCTGACAAATTAAAAACTTCATTTGTGGGTATAGTAATATCAACAGGTTAAAACAAGAACAATAACAGGTCGTTCAATAAGTCTGTAGGATAAGTAAGAAAAAAACAACATTTTGACAAAACTCGATTTTTTTATTCAAAATAGTTGATTTCGAGGGCGATACAACGAGTATAGCGATTTTCCAACTTTTCTATACCACTTTTATAGTACGATTTCTCTTTCTCGTCAAAATAGGCCTCAGTTTCAGCGATTACTTCATCATTGGACTTAAATTTCTTTCCAGCAAGCATTCTCTTGAAATCTGAAAACAGGAAAAAGTCGCTGGGGGCTAAATCTGGAGAATATGGTGGGTGGGTAAGCAATTCAATGCCCAAATCATTCAATTTTGCCATCGTTTTCATCGATCTGTGACACGGTGCATTATCTTGGTGAAACAACACTTTTTTCTTTTGCAAATGTGGCCGTTTCTTTCTGTTGATGGTGGTTCCTTTTTGGAGATAGTCGATGAATATTATTCCGTTCGTATCCCAAAATACAGACGCCATCACCTTACCGGCCGACTGTTGCGTCTTTGCTCGCTTTGGATTCGGTTCGTCGACTGCTGTCCACTCAGCTGACTGTCTTTTGGATTCTGGTGTAGCGGCAACACTCGGCGAAATCAAACCAAAACATAAAAATATTAACAACGACAACACAATCAACGGAAGTTAATAAAAAATTATTTTGTTAAAAATTAAAAATTAGCAATTACAATTAATTAGATTCTTTCACTCGGTCGAGCAACAACTCGTGTTTTAAAAAGTATATAAAATTGTAATAAAAATTTATTATCAAAACATAAATTAAATTGTTTTTTAACAAAGTGAATCGAAATAAATTAATTGTTTTATTTATTTAATAAATCTAAATAAATTTTGTTGAGTCACTTAACGGCTCATCACGTGGTGACCCCGACGTGATATGAACACGCAACCTTCCGATCTGGAGTCGGAAAATTGGAAACGCTCGAACGAAAATACAGCAACGAAAACGAAACTTTAAATAAAAGTTTACTTTACCACAAGAACTATATTATTCCTTTTGTTATAATTTTAAAGTTTTGGTGATTCGGTCGTTGGTCATTACACTTGAAATCTAAATAAAATATGTCATCTTCCGACGAGAAAGAGGTTCCCACTCCAAAGCCTGGTAATTCAAAACAAGATGAAATAATTAATATAACCAAAATTAAATTGCCAACGTTCTGGCATGACCAGGTGGAAGCTTGGTTTCTTATTGCAGAAACCACTTTCAAAACAAACAAAATAAACAAGGATGTCAACAAATTTAATGCAGTACTCACTGCTCTGCCGCAAGATGTTGTGGTTAACATCATGGACATTATTAAAGCATCCGCCACAGCGCAAAATCAATACGATTTTCTAAAAAAAGCACTTTTAGAGCGACACTCTATAAGTGCAGGCAAGCGTTTAGATAGACTTCTTTCAGGTCTTCAAGAAATGGGAGACAATACCCCATCGGAATTTTATCGCAAGCTTGAATCAGAAGCCGGCGATTCAACATTGGTCAATAACGACCTTCTCAAACAGCTTTGGCTTAAACGCTTACCAACACTTTTAAGAACATCTGTGGCCCCTTGGGCAGACAAGGATATTATAGAAATCCTTCCTATTGCCGATAAAATCTGGGAAGTTGCTCAACCCACTTCCTCCTCGATTGCTGCAACATCGCAGTCAACATCCCATAGCAAGGCAACGCCATGTGATAGGGATAACGACCTTGCTAATCTCGAGTCTCGACTCGAACAACAGCTCAACAAACGCTTCGACGACCTTTGTAGCCGACTGTCTCGTCAAGACATAGGTTATAGAAGTCGTCCTTCAACTTCAAGAGCGAACTACAATTACAGACGCTCTTCTAGATCTCGTCACCGATCTTCTTCTAGATCACGAGATATTTGCTATTATCACACCAAATTTGGCAACAAAGCACGTAAATGTTTACAACCGGGCAAATACAAACAGGATGCAACAGCTTCGCAATCTAAGGACTCGGGAAACTACTAAGTCCCGCTGTTACTACGGCTAACAGTGGGATCTACAATTCACGCCTTTTTTTTGTTAGGGACGATGAAAACTTATTACAGTTTTTAATCGATAGTGGTGCTGAAGTCTCAGTACTACCCCATACTACATTTCCACACGGCATTAAAGATCCCATTCAAACGCTAACTGCTGCTAACGGTACAGCAATTCCAACATATGGTACTAAACTGTTGAAACTGAACATCGGACTTCGGCGTACATTCACACACACTTTCATACTGGCAGATGTTAACAGGCCTATAATAGGTGCTGATTTCCTCTCGAAGTATGACATTTTGGTCGACCTCAAAAATCGGAAGTTAATCGATTCAAAAACATCCCTACATGTGAATGCAATTATCACTAATTGTAATACGCCTACACCTAAACATTTCAGCGTCGACAATCAATTCGGCACTCTCCTGAAAAAGTTTTCGTCACTTACCGAGGCACCAAACTATGGCCTCCCAATTAAGCACAATGTAAAGCATTACATTGTGACTAATGGAAGACTTCCATCCATTAATCCAAGACGCTTGGACCCGACGAAACTCAAAGCTGCAAAGACCGAATTCGAACATATGGTGGAACTAGGTATTTGTCGTCCTTCTAATTCTCCAGTCTCCTCTCCTTTGCACATGGTTCAGAAAAAGGACAAGGACTGGCGACCTTGTGGAGACTACAGACAGCTTAATGCTGCTACTGTTCCGGATAGATATCCCATCCCAAACATACAAAATTTTTCCTTGCAACTAGCAGGATGCAAAATTTTTTCCAAAATAGATCTGGTAAGAGCTTATCACCAGATACCTATGGCAGATGAGGATATCCATAAAACAGCTATAACTACACCTTTCGGATTGTTCGAGTTTACCCGTATGCCTTATGGTTTACGAAACTCAGCACAGACATTTCAGCGCTTCATCAACGAAGTAACAAAGGAACTGGATTTCGTCTTCGTCTATATAGATGATATCCTCATAGCTAGCCGCTCCGAGGCAGAACATCTTCTGCACTTGGAGAAACTTTTCACTCGCCTAATTGAATATGGCATAAATATAAAAGCTTCAAAATGCATTTTCGGTCAAAAACCACTTGATTTTTTGAGCCACTCTATTTCGGAAAACGGCATACTCCCATCGAAAGATAGAGTCACTGCCATCTCCAACTTTCAAGCTCCAACATCAATCCGCCAAATACAGCAATTCGTAGGTATGGTGAATTATTATCACCGCTTCATACCACGTTTAGCCGAATTGTTAGCGCCTATTCACGGGCATTTGGCATCACTGATTAAAAAAGGCAAGAACAAATCCAATTTTTCTTGGCCAGAAGACTGTAACGAGTCTTTCATTAAGGTCAAAGAATCTCTTGCCGCCGCTACTCTTTTAGCACATCCGTTGGACAACACACAGTTCAACATAACATCAGACGCTTCGAACACTGCAGTCGGAGCCGTACTACAACAGTACAACAACGGATGTTGGGAGCCACTTGCATTTTTCTCCAGGAAACTCACTCCTACTGAAGCAAAATATTCTGCGTTTGATAGAGAGCTACTAGCAATCTATCTCGCAATTAAACATTTTCGCTATTTTGTCGAAGGTCAAAATTTCTCTGTCTACACTGATCACAAACCTCTGATCACAGCAATTTCCTCCAAAACATTAAGAAGTCCACGACAACTACGTCACCTAGATTTCATTGCACAGTTCACCACAGATATACGACACATCAAAGGTAAAGACAACGTCGTCAGTGATTGTTTATCACGTTCTGGTGAAGAATCTTCAACAGAAATCTACACTTCTACTTTCAACTTGAAAGACTTACCAAAATTGCAACAGGAGGACGATGAACTTAAGAAATTGATTGATCCTGACAAACCGTCAAGATCATCAAAAGTTAAACTTAGATTCATACAATCATCAAGCAGCAACGACAAAATCTGGTGCGAGACATCTTCTGGTTATAATCGACCATACGTCCCACACAGCATCAGAAAAACGATTTTCGATAACTTGCATGGTTTATCACATCCTGGCATACGTGCAACGCGAAAATTAATTACTTCGAAGTATTTTTGGCCTCGAATGAATGTTGACACAGGGATATGGGCTAAATCTTGTGAATCGTGTCAACGATCAAAAATCCACAGGCACACAAAATCTCCAATTGGTAAATTTGCATTACCAAATTGCAGATTTGAACATATCCACATCGACATCGTTGGACCACTACCACAATCAAATGGATATAGCTACATTTTGACTACAGTAGACCGCTTCACACGTTGGCCAGAAGCATATCCATTAAAGGACATGACAGCAAGTACCATAGCATCAACACTTTTACAGGAATACATTTCTAGATTTGGTATTCCTTCGGTCATAACGACAGATCGTGGCGGACAATTCGAATCCAATCTGTTCACCGAGCTCACTAAGCTTCTAGGATCTCATCGAATCCGCACAACTGCTTACAATCCTAAAGCAAACGGTCTTGTCGAACGATTCCATCGTCAACTTAAAGCATCGTTGAAAGCACGATGCAATACCGTTCATTGGAGCACAGAACTCCCATTAGTATTACTTGGCATCAGAACCTCATTCAAAGAAGACCTCGACTGCACACCTGCAGAACTAGTGTATGGTCAAACTCTTAAGATCCCCGGCGAATTCTTTGTCGATTCTCCTACAGCCAACACCTCGGATACTTCTGAGTTCATTAAGAGATTGCGAAGTAATATGCAAACGCTAATTCCTACACCTCCTAGGCAACCCAATCAGACCGACATCTTCATCCCTAAAGATCTTAACAATTGCACACACGTTTTTGTCCGAGTGGACAAAGTAAAAGGACCCCTTAGTACACCTTACGAAGGGCCGTTTGCAGTTGTACGCAAACTGCGTAAATTTTTCGTCGTGAACGTTCACGGAAAAAACACGACGATTGGCATCGACAGGTTGAAACCAGCCTACAGCATCTTGTCGGCAGACAAAATTTGTACACACAAAACCAACAAACGCGTTCGTTTCGACTTCACATCAATCTAAAATACAATTTTCGATCTGGTGGGGGAGTGCTTGTAGCGGCAACACTCGGCGAAATCAAACCAAAACATAAAAATATTAACAACGACAACACAATCAACGGAAGTTAATAAAAAATTATTTTGTTAAAAATTAAAAATTAGCAATTACAATTAATTAGATTCTTTCACTCGGTCGAGCAACAACTCGTGTTTTAAAAAGTATATAAAATTGTAATAAAAATTTATTATCAAAACATAAATTAAATTGTTTTTTAACAAAGTGAATCGAAATAAATTAATTGTTTTATTTATTTAATAAATCTAAATAAATTTTGTTGAGTCACTTAACGGCTCATCACTGGTGTGTAATTGTGAAGCCATGTCTCATCCATTGTCACATATCTACGATAGAATTCCCTTTTATTGCGGTTTAACAGTGCCAAAGACTCCTCCGAAGCATCGATTCGTTGTTGTTTTTGATCGGCTGTGAGCTCACGCGGCACCCAATTTGCACAGAGCTTTCGCATACCCAAATGTTCATGTAAAATGGTAAAAACACTACCATCTGCTACCTTTACAATGTCAGCTATTTCGTGCACCTTCAATTTGCGATCGTTCATAACCAATTTGTGGATTTTTTTATGTTTTCTGGACTAACAGCCTCATTTGGGTGTCTGCGCTCTGTATCTTTTGTGCTGGTACGACCACATTTAAATTCAGCCATCCACTTCTCTACCATTTGTTTCGATGGAGCAGAGTTTGGATAATGTTTATCAAGCCATTGTTTGGTTTCCACTGTATTTTTTTCATCAAAAAGCAATGCTTTATTAAAATTCGAAATTCACTTTTTTCCATTTTTTTTTCAAAAACAAAAGTTGCTTCACACAAAATGCTATAACTCACGAATAAATAGTCAGATTGCTGTCAAATTTATACACGTATCGTTTGAAGGTTAGTACTAAATAAAAATCATATGGAAAAAATTCTAGTAACGCCATCTATGTGTCATCCTACGGACTTATTGAATGACCTAGTACATATATAAAATATAAAATAAACAACAAACTTGTTTTAGTTTTGTTTTTTTTTTTGCTATCTTTGATTTATTTATTTCAATATGGCGATACAAACTTTTACAGAAAAACTGAAAATTAACGAAATATTTTGCAGTCGTGGATAAAATAGCATCTTGAATTCGCTTAGGATGATGGCAATTCTTCACTCATATGATTCCCTCCACTCGCTACGCTCGTTTCGGGAAACTTCATCCTCGTCAAGAATTGCCTTCATTCTAAGTAGGGTTTCTCAAACGGGATCCCGTTTTCCCCGGGATCCCAGGGGTAAATTTTCATCCCGTTTTCCTGGAATTTCATCCCGGGATCCCGGGTATCCCGCTAATTTTTATTAACATAGTTTTTGTACTTTTTTCAAAGATATTAAAAGTTTTCTCACTCGAAAATCGAGTAGTTTTTAATTCTTTTCCCTCTGTAGTAATTAATTTCGTTCAAAATTAGGAAAATGTTTTTTTTGACACATATGGTATCATGGTTTTTTTGTATGGTTTTTTTGACACATATGAACACAACAAATTAAAACCAATCAAACTTAAAATAGGTAGATTTTTCTGAGAAATCTACCTAAAACTTGCGCTTCATTTCTCTTAATTTATGTTTAATGGTTCTCTTAGACGGATGGTTCAATGGATTGGATGGAATTCTACCACCCAATTAGAAAAATCTAGCTTTTTAGCGTTTCCCGGGATCCCGGGAATTTAATATTTTTTGTCCCGGCTTCCCGGGATTTGAATTTCTACGGGAAATGAGAAACCCTAATTCTAAGCTCATACAATCTACTATTCTTGCCTTATTCTACTATTACTTATTCTACTATTCTTGCCTTTTACTTTCAATGGTATTTCGACATAAAGAAACATTTGAGATAGAGATTTTTGAAATAAAGAAATAAATTTCAATGCAAACTTGATGGGAGGTTCATTTTGTTTGATATAGATGCTCTCGAGATAGAGATATTTTGAGATAGAGATATATGACTATATCAAATTTACAAAGAAGCGTTAATTTGTGTTCTTGAGATATTTAATTTTAAAGATCTTTAGTCCGACTAAAATTCTAATTTTTCATCATTTTTCGATCTTAAGTGGTTCAAATTTTTTGTTGATAAAAATTGTTCGAAAAAATTATGAACAATTAGAATTTTATTGAGACTAAACATTTTTAAAATTAAGTATCTCAAGAACACGAAATAACGCGTCTTTGTAAATTTAATATATATATTTTAAAGTAAGGATAGAACTATTTTTTTAAAAAAAAAAGTTAAAATTTATTCTAGGTTAAAAATTTTTGTTAATGGAAGTTGTTTGGAAAAATGATGAAAAATTAGAACTTTAGACGTACTGAAAATCTTTAAAACTAAATATCTCAAGAACACGAATTAACAACTCTTTGTAAATTTGGCATATTGTAGAGTAAGGAAAAAAATATAAATAGAATTCAATTAAATTCTTTAACCCCCCCTTTAAAAAAGTTTTTTTAATTATAAAGTAAATTACAAAAACGTTTAATTAATTATTTTTCTAAAAAATTCAGGAAAAGGAAAATCATAAATGGTTAAGTTTTCACAAATTTTACCGCCCATACAGTTCCGAACCAAAGGGACGTGTCATATTTTAAAAACCGTAGGTTGTGAAATAAACAAAAAATGACGATGTTACTTAAACCCACCCAGCTATTGGCACACGAGTTAACTTGACATACCACTGACAACAGCTTTCATCATTGAAGAAGGAGAAGAATGTGTTAATACAGCATACATAAAATATTTTTAAATTATTTCGTTATGCAAAGTAATCTCAAGGTATACAAAATATCTGAAAAACACAAAATTATTTACATACAATAAATTTTCGAAAATTTCAATCAATTTTCAGTTGTTTTTATTGTGACAATCTATGTGTATGATATACTCATAGGAGAGCTTATATATTCTTAAATAATAATCGTAATGAATAATGAAAAAACACCGCTAGACAACAGATGTAGTCTGATTTATTCAATAAAATGAAAGTTTTTAACATCGACTTCATAGAGCAAACCGTTTAACTTAATAACAATTTTATTTTTCAATTCAGAAGCTCATCCTGTTAGAAATTGCAGAGTGAAAGCCTCGACAAGGTGGTACTATATATACAATACATACATCTATGTCAAATTAAAAATTGTTAAAAACGCATAGAATAAACAAATAATCGGCAGCCGATTAATCGGTATCGGTCGATAATGTAAGCCGATTAATCAGTAATCGGCCGTTTTGTTAATCGGTGCAACCCTAAAAAAATCATAACAAACAGATTTATTTGATTAAAATCAAATGTTTTGATTTAAATAGGCTTTTTTTGATTTTTATAAAAATTGTATTTTAATTTATTGGATTTTTCGAAGAAGTTGATATTCCAATTCAAACTTAATTACAACTTTAATTACAGAAAAGTATTTTATTTCAGTTTTTAAATTGTAAAAAATCTCCAGAATTTTATTAAAGCTCCAAAGCTTGTTCACTGCTTCATACAAATCCTTAGAATTAATTGCATTCTTTTGGCAAGAAAAGACAGAAGTAAAGGAAGAGATTCTAGTCTATTTGTACACTGAAATACTGATTGTTTTTCTAGAGACGTGAAAAGCGTCCAGCTCGGATGCAAAATTAATACACTATTTTACTGTTAAAGAGTGGTGTCCGAAATACCCATTTCTTGAGGTCTGTGAAGTTTTTCGGACATGTATGATAACTGGTTAACGTTATACGGAATAATTGCCAATATTTTTTGACAGGTAACTGTTTAGGATTTAAGACCCTACTGTTTAGGATCAAAATCTCAATAGTAACTAATTTTTCATTAATATATTTTTTTCGTAAGCGGGTTGTAATGGATTGCTGTTTCTGTTTCTTTATTGAAGTTGCAAAAATCAAAAAAACCTTTTATAATGCCTGGGTAGCTGTACAACCAGCGTTTGAATATATCTAGCATTCTGATGTCTGCGATAATCCCACAAAGGAGCTTGTGACTGCTGCAAAGCCTTTGGCAGATAAAGAGCAACTATGGTTGTTATTGTACTTTTTTATGTTTTTGACTCAATCAATTTGGTTGGTTGTGGTTGTGTTATGTACTATTCAAAAGTTATGTTGCATCACCTCTCAGTTAACGGTTGCGAAAGCCATGACAAAATTGAATAGATGTAAAAGTTGCAATTTTCTAATGTATTTTTGTATTGGTATTGGTGTAGTAAAATTCATCGATTTAACACTAAAATATCACTTCTTTTGGAATTCATTTTTTTAGGTTAGCTCTTGTTTTTGAGATATTCGAGAAAAACCAATTTTTTCAGTGAACAAAAAGGTAATTCCGGGTTTTGAATCGCTTATTTTACAAAACAAACAAATTTTTAATACAATAATGACACAAGTGCATAGTAAAGATGCTAACAAACGTTTTAAGCATTTTTTTGAAAAAATTCAGCAAGGAAAAAAATCAAAAATTTATGTTTTTCTAAAATTCTTCTACAGTCAAACTTCCATAAATCGAACTTCTATTATTCGAATTTCTCTATAAATCGTATTAATATTTCGAATTAAAATTTTGAATTTCTTTATAAATCGTTTCTATATTTCGAAATTTCCCTAAATCGAACTAAAATTGATGGCTTTTGGTGGTTCGAATTATAGAAGTTTCACTGTATATTCAACGCCATAAATTTTGAACAAACAATGATTGTAATTTTTTTAATTTCTTGAAGCCAACAGTTAATTCAATATCCTTTCTTTTATGTTAACACGAATTTTGGTGCAGGTTGCACCAAGTTATTCAGGTTTTCCCGAAAAAAGACAAAACTCAAAATTTGGGAAAAAAAATTTTTTACTAAGAATAATTTAAATTCTGCAACATAATTGATTTATATATGAGTACAGATTTTCGAGTTAAAATTGCGATTTATAGTCAAAACCTGGTCGTTACACAACATTTAAACGTTAAATGAACATTTTCTCTATTGTACCATCTTGAATGTGTTAAGTTGCAGTTGACATAACTATTTTTCGGCATCCACGGTTTATCTACATTCAGTGAAGGTATGCAAATCTTATATATGCATAAACTTAAAAATAGCATATCTTAAAAATACATAAACGCGGTTGAAATAAGAAAAACTCAAAATGGCTCTCAGTTTTTATTCGAAAATCAGTATAACGTCTTATATATAAATCAATTATGTTGCAGAATTTAAATTATTTTTAGTAAAAAATTTTTTTTTCAAATTTTTAGTTTTGCATTTATTGGGAAAACCTGAATAACTTGGTGCAACCTGCACTAACATTCGTGTTTTTAACTTAAAAGAAAGGGAATGGAATTTACCACGGGATCCAAGAAATTAAAACACTTTACAATCATTGTTTGTTCAAAATTTATGGCGTTGAATATTGAAAAATTTTTAAAAAACGTAAATTTTTTCAACTTTTTTCGAGGATAACTTCCAGAATCCTTGATGGATTTTTACAAAAATAACTCAAAATGTTTGTTAGCATCTTTACTATGCACTTATTTCATTAATACATTGAATTTGTTTGTTTTATAAAATATGCGATTCAAAAACCGGAATTACCTTTTTTTTTTCACCGAAAAAAATGGTTTTTCGCGAATATCTCAAAAACAAGAGCTAACATAAAAAATGAATATGATATTCATGTTCAGCAGGTCAAAATTCACAAGAAAAGTTGGGTTTTAGTCAGGGAGACAAAAAAAGATCAAAATTTGTAAACTGGTGTAATCGGCTGTTTTAATTATCAGTACAACCCTAGTAAAAAGCAAATTTTTTGGGAAATTGCACGAACAAAGTTAATATTGGCAAATAATCCAGCTAGTGGCATATTGCTTGATCATGAGACTAACTGTTTTTCTCAATGAAAGCTCAGATATAGAGTTATATGAAAGCTCGTTTCTTAAAGCAAGCAATAACGCACCATCACCAAGGAACATTCCATAGCTAAGATTAAGAGTACATGCTATCGATAACAGAATTGAGTTCATCCGCCAGCACCTCTAAGATATCATCTTGAATAGTGATATCTCACAGCTATCGCCAGTGGTATGTAATATCTCACGTTAAATCATCTGTCAATAGCAGAGACTGGGGTACTAAATAGATCTATATTCTTATTTTAAAAAAAACTTAACGTTTAATCACACCTTAGATCTCCTTGCTGGTAAGTAATTACCGCCTCAGTGATCGGTAAGTTTTTACTTACCGGCCTGTAATTTGTTAATATGACTTTTAAATCAGTGAACAACTAAAACCGCCTGGTCATCATATATTGTCATAAATTTTCTCACAATTTTCTTTCTTAGTCAAAGTTTGTTTGTTTTAGTATTGTTGTTGCGCTGTTAAATATTGTTGCCAATAAATTTTGGGGAAAATGTATTGAAATTTGTTTGTGGCGTCGTATATATTTTTGACTTATCAATTTAAAATTTTTTTTTATTATTGTTTTTACTATGATAAAATCATCTGTGTAGTAGTAACGTAATAAAAATGTTAAGTGCTGGTGTGTAATGATATGATACACTTTGTGTAAAGTATTCAGAAGTTATTTTGAATCATCTTTCAGTTCCGATCTCTATAGCTAGAGCCATGATAGCAAAAATGAAATTTTTTTTTATTAAGTTGAATTTTTAACAGATGTAAAGGTTTGATTTTTCAATTGTATTTCTATCATCAGTAAATCACAGATTTAAATCAAATTTTTTAAATCACTGTAACCGTTGTTTTAAATATTCGTACATGTGAGATATTAGTATCATTGACTCACTATATTAGTATCATTATGTACTCATATATGCATTATACTATTTTTACTTAAAGAGAAAACTTCAGCTCAACTGTATTACTTGTTTAGCTTTTCTGTTTCCTTGTTGCAATAAACGTTTACCTTGACTTAAAATACGAATAAAAACGAAAATTAAAAATCAATATAAAACCGACTAATTATAGTAGTAAAGTAAATAAAAAATTTTGCCACTGTTTCTATATCGTATCAAAATAAAATATTACATGCCGTGGTGGAAGGTATTTTGTTTCTGCCGAGAGTTAAAAACTCTGGTTTACTGCCACTGACAAAAGGATGACAAAGTCTTGTTTCAAAAGTTTGCTATGTACTTCATCACCACCAATTATATAATAAAAAGAATTATATATAAATGTATGCATCACTTTGATATAAAATAAAGTGATTAGAAAAAATTAATCACAAAACAAACTAATGTGCATATACAATTACATTAAATTATTATGTTCTGTAGGTAAATAGTATGAAGGTAATAAATACATTTATTATATAGATAGTTTTGATTTTATTTTTTGTAATAAAATTCATTTTAAGTATGTATGTATAAACATTTTGTTTATTTTAATTTCGTTTTTGATGTATAACTTAGTTGATTTTTTGTTATGAAAGTGAAATAACTATAACTTATGCATAACAACCATATCATATGACTTAATTTCGTTATATAAACACGGAAATGCGATTTCGCTTAGCAAACAAAAAAATTTAAGTTACTTAAATCACTTGTTACAAGTATCTTCTTTTTTGTCGTTTTATAGATCAAAAAATGTGAGCCATTGTGAGCCAACAAGACATAAAATTCAAATATATATGACTTATTATGTTTATTCATATACCATAGGTCTTTAAACTGTAATATATGATTTTGGTAATGTGTTTAACTTCAAAAACATATAAGAAGATCCCACCTACAGCAATTTAAACCATAACATTCGATTAATTGCAAATCTAATGTAAATCTAAATATTTTCACCAATCTTAAATAATACGGTTGGGAGTAAATAGTAATACATTAACATTTTCATTGAAAAAATTATCTTATTATACATTTGTCGGTGTTAATTCTTCAAACTAAACCCGTATTCATACATTTTTTCTTTGAAAACAAAATTGTTTAGTAGGGCAAGATCCTAGTACGCGGGTAAGAAAAAGCTAATGAACCAAGCCTGGGCCAAGTCCGCGGCACAGCTTTTTGAATTTGGGCCGGGCTTAACATTTTCAAACGGCCCAAGCTTGGAGTGATGTCCTGGGGCCAAGTCTGGCAAACCATGGCTTGGGACAAATCTGGCAAATAAGACTTGGGCCAGGTCTTCCAAACCAAATTTTTCCCCAGACCTCCTTTAAATGTGTGGAAAGAGATTGTGGAAAGACTAATATATATAAAAATAAAGATAAACATAATATGGCTTGTACATGTTTACAATGGAATAACCTAGTGAAAAACGCGTAATATAGTAAACTGAATATTGGTTCAGTCTAGGCATTTACAACTGGCGCAGACTGAAACCAAAGTTAACTAGCCAAGGCTTTGCTCGCCAATACTGGCACAAGATTGGTTCGTTATTTAATATTGGCAGTTCCTACCCCGGTAGGGCTACTTTAATTATTATAAATAATCTAAGGTCATGCTTGCTATAAAATTCACACCACCAAATCATTTCATTGATCCAAAAACTGTTTCTCGGTTCTTTAAAAAAGCAATAAAAGCCCTTTAAAATACAAAAAGATGAGTTTCGATTATCACCAGTATCAAAACGCACTGAACTGGTATTTAAAATCTGTTGAAGTAGAACAATATCGGACTATCATTTTGGATATGTGATCTTGATGAAACTTTGGTATATAATCTGAATTCTTATGGAAAAAAGCGTTCATCAACACCTCAGAACGCGTTGTGGAACCTCTTAAAAGGCATCTATGTGTTGTTGTGAGTTGTGACACATATTGTAATTCTTATAACACAACATTTTTTTATTAAAAAGAAAAAAATATAAATTCTTTTCAAAAATAAACAAGGTATCGAGTAGGTCGAACCACTGTGTTTTCGCAACTTCAATAATTTTTAGTCCCAACGTAAATTTTGTTTTCTACATGACCAAACCACCTAATCCAGTTGGATTTAATGAATCCGATTACATCGCAGCCTTCAAGAGACTGGCTGATTTCATGATTCATTCAGATTCTATACTGACTTTCAGCAACTTTACATGGACCATAAATTGTTCGTATGACCTTCCTCTCGAATGTTGATAGAATTCTACAATCGGAGGAAGTCAGTGTCCAGTTTTCACTTCCAAAGGTAAGCACAGGTCGGATTAATGCTTTGTAAAGTGTGAGTTTGCACGACTGCGAAAGATGTTTTGATCGCAAAAGTTTTGAGTATGCGTAGAAAACTCTGTATGCGGCAGAGACACGGGCTTTAATATCTGCCTGCATGTCATTTGACAATGTTATTACAGACCCGAGGTATTTGAAATTTTCTAGACGTTCTACTTCATAGTCGCCAGTATTCAGATTGCCGGGAGGTATGTTCCTGATGTTGTCAAAAGTTTAGTCTTGCCGGTGTTTATGCATAATCCAAGTCGTTTAGCATTTCTTTCAAGCTGAGAGAGACTATCCTTAATATCGCTTGGTCTACGTCCGAGAAGCGCAATATCATCTGCATAGCCAAGAATTTGACTAGATTTGTTAAATATGCAGTTTTGTGTCTCAATTCGTCTTTTTCTTATCGCGTACTCAAGCGCCAAATTAAATAATACGGGCGCGAGTGCATCACCTTGTCGAACACCTGATGTTATATCGAAAGGATCAGAAACTGACCCTTCGATTACTATTCTACAGTTTGATCCCCATGTTGTGAGTTTGCAGAGAGAAACAAGTTTCGCTGGGATACCAAGGCATATGAGTGCGGACCAGAGGTTTTCGCGGATGATGCTATCATATGCTTGCGTGAAATCTACGTAGAGCTGGTGAATGCTGATGTTGTACTCCCAACATTTTTCCAGAATCATCCTTGGGGTTGGGGCGAAAACCACACTGATAGTCGCCGATGATAGATACGGCGAAGGGGATGAGCCGAGCAAGTACGACATTAGCTAGTATTTTATATGCAGTATTCAACAGTGCGATGCCACGATAATTCGCACACTTTAGGCGGTCACCTTTTTTATGTAGCGGTCACCTTTTTTCGCCAATACTGGCACAAGATTGGTTCGTTATTTAATATTGGCAGTTCCTACCCCGGTAGGGCTACTTTAATTATTATAAATAATCTAAGGTCATGCTTGTTATAAAATTCACACCACCAAATCATTTCATTGATCCAAAAACTGTTTCTCGGTTCTTTAAAAAAGCAATAAAAGCCCTTTAAAATACAAAAAGATGAGTTTCGATTATCACCAGTATCAAAACGCACTGAACTGGTATTTAAAATCTGTTGAAGTAGAACAATATCGGACTATCATTTTGGATATGTGATCTTGATGAAACTTTGGTATATAATCTGAATTCTTATGGAAAAAAGCGTTCATCAACACCTCAGAACGCGTTGTGGAACCTCTTAAAAGGCATCTATGTGTTGTTGTGAGTTGTGACACATATTGTAATTCTTATAACACAACATTTTTTTATTAAAAAGAAAAAAATATAAATTCTTTTCAAAAATAAACAAGGTATCGAGTAGGTCGAACCACTGTGTTTTCGCAACTTCAATAATTTTTAGTCCCAACGTAAATTTTGTTTTCTACATGACCAAACCACCTAATCCAGTTGGATTTAATGAATCCGATTACATCGCAGCCTTCAAGAGACTGGCTGATTTCATGATTCATTCAGATTCTATACTGATTTTCAGCAACTTTACATGGACCATAAATTGTTCGTATGACCTTCCTCTCGAATGTTGATAGAATTCTACAATCGGAGGAAGTCAGTGTCCAGTTTTCACTTCCAAAGGTAAGCACAGGTCGGATTAATGCTTTGTAAAGTGTGAGTTTGCACGACTGCGAAAGATGTTTTGATCGCAAAAGTTTTGAGTATGCGTAGAAAACTCTGTATGCGGCAGAGACACGGGCTTTAATATCTGCCTGCATGTCATTTGACAATGTTATTACAGACCCGAGGTATTTGAAATTTTCTAGACGTTCTACTTCATAGTCGCCAGTATTCAGATTGCCGGGAGGTATGTTCCTGATGTTGTCAAAAGTTTAGTCTTGCCGGTGTTTATGCATAATCCAAGTCGTTTAGCATTTCTTTCAAGCTGAGAGAGACTATCCTTAATATCGCTTGGTCTACGTCCGAGAAGCGCAATATCATCTGCATAGCCAAGAATTTGACTAGATTTGTTAAATATGCAGTTTTGTGTCTCAATTCGTCTTTTTCTTATCGCGTACTCAAGCGCCAAATTAAATAATACGGGCGCGAGTGCATCACCTTGTCGAACACCTGATGTTATATCGAAAGGATCAGAAACTGACCCTTCGATTACTATTCTACAGTTTGATCCCCATGTTGTGAGTTTGCAGAGAGAAACAAGTTTCGCTGGGATACCAAGGCATATGAGTGCGGACCAGAGGTTTTCGCGGATGATGCTATCATATGCTTGCGTGAAATCTACGTAGAGCTGGTGAATGCTGATGTTGTACTCCCAACATTTTTCCAGAATCATCCTTGGGGTTGGGGCGAAAACCACACTGATAGTCGCCGATGATAGATACGGCGAAGGGGATGAGCCGAGCAAGTACGACATTAGCTAGTATTTTATATGCAGTATTCAACAGTGCGATGCCACGATAATTCGCACACTTTAGGCGGTCACCTTTTTTATGTAGCGGTCACCTTTTTTTCGCCAATACTGGCACAAGATTGGTTCGTTATTTAATATTGGCAGTTCCTACCCCGGTAGGGCTACTTTAATTATTATAAATAATCTAAGGTCATGCTTGCTATAAAATTCACACCACCAAATCATTTCATTGATCCAAAAACTGATTCTCGGTTCTTTAAAAAAGCAATAAAAGCCCTTTAAAATACAAAAAGATGAGTTTCGATTATCACCAGTATCAAAACGCACTGAACTGGTATTTAAAATCTGTTGAAGTAGAACAATATCGGACTATCATTTTGGATATGTGATCTTGATGAAACTTTGGTATATAATCTGAATTCTTATGGAAAAAAGCGTTCATCAACACCTCAGAACGCGTTGTGGAACCTCTTAAAAGGCATCTATGTGTTATTGTGAGTTGTGACACATATTGTAATTCTTATAACACAACATTTTTTTATTAAAAAGAAAAAAATATAAATTCTTTTCAAAAATAAACAAGGTATCGAGTAGGTCGAACCACTGTGTTTTCGCAACTTCAATAATTTTTAGTCCCAACGTAAATTTTGTTTTCTACATGACCAAACCACCTAATCCAGTTGGATTTAATGAATCCGATTACATCGCAGCCTTCAAGAGACTGGCTGATTTCATGATTCATTCAGATTCTATACTGATTTTCAGCAACTTTACATGGACCATAAATTGTTCGTATGACCTTCCTCTCGAATGTTGATAGAATTCTACAATCGGAGGAAGTCAGTGTCCAGTTTTCACTTCCAAAGGTAAGCACAGGTCGGATTAATGCTTTGTAAAGTGTGAGTTTGCACGACTGCGAAAGATGTTTTGATCGCAAAAGTTTTGAGTATGCGTAGAAAACTCTGTATGCGGCAGAGACACGGGCTTTAATATCTGCCTGCATGTCATTTGACAATGTTATTACAGACCCGAGGTATTTGAAATTTTCTAGACGTTCTACTTCATAGTCGCCAGTATTCAGATTGCCGGGAGGTATGTTCCTGATGTTGTCAAAAGTTTAGTCTTGCCGGTGTTTATGCATAATCCAAGTCGTTTAGCATTTCTTTCAAGCTGAGAGAGACTATCCTTAATATCGCTTGGTCTACGTCCGAGAAGCGCAATATCATCTGCATAGCCAAGAATTTGACTAGATTTGTTAAATATGCAGTTTTGTGTCTCAATTCGTCTTTTTCTTATCGCGTACTCAAGCGCCAAATTAAATAATACGGGCGCGAGTGCATCACCTTGTCGAACACCTGATGTTATATCGAAAGGATCAGAAACTGACCCTTCGATTACTATTCTACAGTTTGATCCCCATGTTGTGAGTTTGCAGAGAGAAACAAGTTTCGCTGGGATACCAAGGCATATGAGTGCGGACCAGAGGTTTTCGCGGATGATGCTATCATATGCTTGCGTGAAATCTACGTAGAGCTGGTGAATGCTGATGTTGTACTCCCAACATTTTTCCAGAATCATCCTTGGGGTTGGGGCGAAAACCACACTGATAGTCGCCGATGATAGATACGGCGAAGGGGATGAGCCGAGCAAGTACGACATTAGCTAGTATTTTATATGCAGTATTCAACAGTGCGATGCCACGATAATTCGCACACTTTAGGCGGTCACCTTTTTTATGTAGCGGTCACCTTTTTTTCGCCAATACTGGCACAAGATTGGTTCGTTATTTAATATTGGCAGTTCCTACCCCGGTAGGGCTACTTTAATTATTATAAATAATCTAAGGTCATGCTTGCTATAAAATTCACACCACCAAATCATTTCATTGATCCAAAAACTGATTCTCGGTTCTTTAAAAAAGCAATAAAAGCCCTTTAAAATACAAAAAGATGAGTTTCGATTATCACCAGTATCAAAACGCACTGAACTGGTATTTAAAATCTGTTGAAGTAGAACAATATCGGACTATCATTTTGGATATGTGATCTTGATGAAACTTTGGTATATAATCTGAATTCTTATGGAAAAAAGCGTTCATCAACACCTCAGAACGCGTTGTGGAACCTCTTAAAAGGCATCTATGTGTTATTGTGAGTTGTGACACATATTGTAATTCTTATAACACAACATTTTTTTATTAAAAAGAAAAAAATATAAATTCTTTTCAAAAATAAACAAGGTATCGAGTAGGTCGAACCACTGTGTTTTCGCAACTTCAATAATTTTTAGTCCCAACGTAAATTTTGTTTTCTACATGACCAAACCACCTAATCCAGTTGGATTTAATGAATCCGATTACATCGCAGCCTTCAAGAGACTGGCTGATTTCATGATTCATTCAGATTCTATACTGATTTTCAGCAACTTTACATGGACCATAAATTGTTCGTATGACCTTCCTCTCGAATGTTGATAGAATTCTACAATCGGAGGAAGTCAGTGTCCAGTTTTCACTTCCAAAGGTAAGCACAGGTCGGATTAATGCTTTGTAAAGTGTGAGTTTGCACGACTGCGAAAGATGTTTTGATCGCAAAAGTTTTGAGTATGCGTAGAAAACTCTGTATGCGGCAGAGACACGGGCTTTAATATCTGCCTGCATGTCATTTGACAATGTTATTACAGACCCGAGGTATTTGAAATTTTCTAGACGTTCTACTTCATAGTCGCCAGTATTCAGATTGCCGGGAGGTATGTTCCTGATGTTGTCAAAAGTTTAGTCTTGCCGGTGTTTATGCATAATCCAAGTCGTTTAGCATTTCTTTCAAGCTGAGAGAGACTATCCTTAATATCGCTTGGTCTACGTCCGAGAAGCGCAATATCATCTGCATAGCCAAGAATTTGACTAGATTTGTTAAATATGCAGTTTTGTGTCTCAATTCGTCTTTTTCTTATCGCGTACTCAAGCGCCAAATTAAATAATACGGGCGCGAGTGCATCACCTTGTCGAACACCTGATGTTATATCGAAAGGATCAGAAACTGACCCTTCGATTACTATTCTACAGTTTGATCCCCATGTTGTGAGTTTGCAGAGAGAAACAAGTTTCGCTGGGATACCAAGGCATATGAGTGCGGACCAGAGGTTTTCGCGGATGATGCTATCATATGCTTGCGTGAAATCTACGTAGAGCTGGTGAATGCTGATGTTGTACTCCCAACATTTTTCCAGAATCATCCTTGGGGTTGGGGCGAAAACCACACTGATAGTCGCCGATGATAGATACGGCGTAGGGGATGAGCCGAGCAAGTACGACATTAGCTAGTATTTTATATGCAGTATTCAACAGTGCGATGCCACGATAATTCGCACACTTTAGGCGGTCACCTTTTTTATGTAGCGGAACAATGACAGCTGTTTTCCATTCAGCAGGTAGTTCTTCTTGGTCCCGGATTGCAATAATCAGATCATATATACGTGAGACCAGAGCTGCTCCTCCATTTTGAAATAGTTCTGCAGGGATTCCGTCGATACCTGGTGAATGGTGATTTACCACTTTTTAATTTTTTGATGGCAGCTTCCACTTCTTCTATTTTTGGGTAAGGGACAAAAATCTCCTCACTTGACGGAGCAATTGCTCTAATAGGATGAACTTCATTTGTCCTATTCAATAGGTCTTGAAAGTGGGATCGCCATACTGCCAGCACATCACGTTCATTTGTTGTAAGCTCGTTGTTTCTATTTTTGATGGCTGTAGATCTTAGGTGGAAATCTTTTTTCAGATTCCGCGCATTGGCAAAGCGCTCTTTCGAATTTCCTTTGACCGCATGTTGGTTGATTTTTTCGATGCAGCTCTTCATGTTTTCGGGTTTCTTTTTCCATAGGAGTTTTGCTGAGGCTTTTATGGCGCAAAGATAATCAGTTTGGGTGCTTCGGGTGTTCTTTGTTAACCATTTCTCGCAGTTATTGTTTGTGCTCAACGCTTTCGCGGCACTCGTCATCAAACCATTCGTTACGTGATTTCGGTGGTCGTTTTCCGATTGTAGTTTGTGCTGCGGATATAATGGTTGATTGAAGCGTTTGCCGTTCTTCTTGTATGTTTAATGGCACCTCAGGCGGGATGTCATGCTCTTCTATGCTTTGCGTTACAATTTCCTGATTTTCTATTCAGTGTTTCCAGGTGTTTAAATGCTTCGACATTCCAGCGCACGGTCTTTTTTGGTCGTCTATTAAATGTAGATGACAACTTGCGCTTGTACTTAAAGATGACAAGCATATGATCGGTGTCCATATCAGCACCTCTGTATGATCGCACGTCAGTTACACTTGTAGAGTGTCTCTTAGAAATCATGACGTGAACGATTTAATTTTCCGTTCTCCCGTCATTTGATTTCCACGTTGCCTTGTGAATTCTCTTATGAGGGAAGAAAGTGCTAGATATTACTAGATCATACATCATAGCCAGTTCAGCTGTGCGAAACCTGTTATTGTTACTAGTATGATTCAAGCTGTTAGGGCCGATATGTGTTTTAAGCTCTGCACTTCTACCAATTTGAGCATTGAAGTCCCCTACCACGATTTTTATATCGTGCCGTGGGATGTTATTGATGACTTCTTCGAGTTCTAGAAAGAACAGGTCTTTAATGTTATCTGCTTTGTCTTCAGTAGGTGCATGAACGTTGATGATCGTTACATTAAATTTTTGCGTGCGGATTCTCATTGTGCATATCCGCATATTAATTGGGCAAAAGTCGATAACATGTTGATTCACGGGACGATGTATTAGGAAGCCAACTCCAAGTTCTCCTCCGTTTTCATGGCCGCAATAGTAGAGAGTCCATGGTGTCCACCAGGTATGGAATTCTGGAAAGTCATGGAAAGTCAGGGGATTTTATTTTGGTCAGGGAAAGTCATGGAAAGTCATGGAATTTTTGTTATTTTCTGGAAAAAAATTTATTTTAACAAAAACCTTTTTTATAAAAAAAAAATTATGCTGCATGCATTCTTAATATTTTACTTATGTCTCCTTTGTATGTATTTAAAATATTTTTGCGAGCGACATAGTTTATAATACAATCTCTCTAATGTTATATTTTGAATTTTAGTTCTTAAAATTTTTTGGATACTCTAAAATTTTACGTAAAGGCTCAAATTAATATTTTTCGTCAATGTACAAAAAATCCCTTTGCATTCTGTCGCTATGACAGCGGGTGATCACAAGTCTCAACAATTACTAATCAGCACTAACTAACTGACAAGACGCAGGGACGCATATATTACTTATAAATATTAAGTCATTAATGTGGAGTGAAGTATTTTTTAACTTTTATAGAGGAGGCCGAGTTTTCTACACATGGTCTATGTTATTGCTATTAAATGATGGTTTCATAGTAAGTCATATGCAATGGTGACGCCCAATAAACGAATGCTTTCGCATTAACGTATTTAATATCCACACATATTGATTGAAATATCGTTGGGAAACTCAGTTTTCAAACTAGCTTTGTTTTTGAAAATAAAGTTGATCAAATTTGGAATTTTAAGCTACTAGTTTACTCTTAGTGCTGCACCTTTCGGGGACGATGTATTTTATCATTTCAAGATTGGCTGACCAATGATTTGTGCCGTTTTACCATCTGCAAAACTACTTATCGGGTTACTGTGAATTTACAACAGTTCGTTCATATGAATCAAAAATAAAGTGGGGACAAAATTAGGGCTAGAGTGCACCAGCTTTAATTAAATTAGACTAAAAAAATGCCATCTTAGTAAATGTTGCAGATTTCGCAATATTCTACAAATACTTTATGGATGATCATTTTTCTTAGGAGATCAAATCAATCTTAATCGAGCTTGCTACATTGTTTCGTCCCACCACAACAAATTCCACTGGCCACCCATTCACTGTTCACATAGCTAAATGTAGAACAGTGACATTTTAGCGTGATTCTTCAACATAATTTCACTTTTTTTTCTTTTTAACAGAGTTTTACTTTTACGTTATTTAAATGCCAAGCTTCTTAACCTCAAATAAATCCCTCAAAAAATTCTTCAAATTCTTAATCCACTAACCTCGTGTAAAGAAAAAAAAATCAACGCACTAACGTAGGGGTAGGGTACACCATCTTTTTTAAGTATGCAGTTCCAACAACGGTTTACAAAGCTCAGTAGTACGGCTGTTGATGTTTTGTTTTGAAAACCGCATTAGCTATCAGATATCAAATGATTGTCTTCCAATTTGATATAAGTGAATGAATATAGTGGTCATATATTTTGGATAGGACTGGGAGTAAAGCTGTTGGTCTACCACATCTTGTTTCTTTTTTGTAGATCGACTGATATTGGTCTTTTTCTAGCACGAAGAAAAAAATACTTTAGATTTATAAAATCTGTAGAAAATTTTAGTTAAAGTGAGTGCAAGTTCTTTTAAATTTGTTCGGAATAATAGGTTGGATGTTTTCCAGCTTTGTTGATGTTAAACCCGCCTTTAAAAATTTTTTGACAATTTTGGGTTCGAATTTTGAAATGAATTTTTTTCATATAAACTCCTGAAGGCTGAATTTGGGGTATTTCTTCAGTAATTTTCAGAATGGTGGTGTTTGAAGCAAAGTGTTTCAAAGCGTCAGGGTCAATTGATTTAGTACAAGTAGTAGTAAAAAGTAGTACAAATAGAATAAGAATTTATGGCATTGTCAACACTTTTCAAATTGATATATTCAAAACCCAGATAAGAATGAGCTAAAGTACCAAACTTGGGCCAAGCCCGCTATACAGCTTTTGTGGTTCGGGCCAGGTTTAACATTTTTAAACGGCCCAAGTTTGAACCTAGTTTGGACTGGTTGCATGGGGCCAAGTCTGGCAAATTAGACTTGGACCAGGTCTACCAAACCAATGCTTCCCCTTTAAATGTGTGGAAAGAGGTTAAGGCATCCAATCTCCTTTAAATGTGTGGAAAGAGGTTGTGGCATCCAATTGCTTTCCACACTTTTATGATTATCTTTATTTTTATGAATGTTACTTTTTAGTAACATTCATAAAAATAAAGATAAACATAATATGACTTTCACATGCTTACAATGCATTAGAAAGGTGAATAACGCAGAATATAATTAACTAAATCTTGGTTTAGTTTACGCATTTACAACTGACCCAGACTGAAACCGAAGTTAAATAACCAAGGCTTGACTCGCTAAAACGGGCCCGAATTTGGTTCGTTGTAGGGTTGCACCGATCGTCCATATCGACAATTTTACCGATAAGTCGGTATCGGGTTTTTGTCCGATTAATAGGCCGATTATCAACACATGCGTTTTTGATTGTTTATTGCGTTTTAAAGACAACAAATTCCAAATTCTAAAACACCATAGTCAGCCATAGTTGAAAACCTTTTTAAAAATGTATAAGATTGAAGGCTGTTTAAAACAAATCAAATCTGTTTATGTATTTCTGCATTTTTGTGATAACTTGACAGTTCTAACTTTTGAAAAACTTAATTTAATATAATGCTGTTTTTAAATAAAGTACTTCAGTCACTGCCATCGACATATGGTTTTTTTTTTAAATTTTACCAAACTTCTTGACTAGCTGTAAATTTGTTCAAATTGTTTTACACATCAAGTTCGAAACAAATAGAGGCTCATGCATATGACATGGAATAACCCTTTTTGACTTTAATTTACGAACTGTGTAGTGCAAAATTTTACAAAAAATTCCGTAGTTACTTAAATTAAAAGCTCTTTCAAATGGCACTTCTTTAAACTGTGTTATGAATGTTGGATTTATCCTTTCTAATATTCTTACTTGAGACAACATTGTATTTTTCATATTAAACTTAGTAATTTTTCTATCATTGCGAACTCTTAAGTTTTTAAAATATTGACAACGAAGTCGTTCCCAAATACATGAATCTACCAAATGTGCCACAGTCAACCTAGATATTGGGTAAAAAATAAGCTGGGGACTGCAGATTGTATTACCTACTAATGGAAAATAGTTGCCAGAAAACAAAACGCTTTCAACAGTTACAGAAATTTTACTATTTGCCGAACTATAAATTAAAAAAATAAAAGCGACATTTGCATAATATTTTAAACTAAAGTTGCAAAGCGTTCCGATTTTGGTGGAACTGTCCCGAGTCCCGACTTGTGAAGAAAAGTCCAACGTTCTAATTAATAGTAATTCTTTGCGCAGATTTGTTTAACTCATTTTCATCAAATAATCGGCAGCTGATTAATCGGCATCGGCCGATAAAGAAATCCGATTAATCGGTCTTCGGCAAGTTTGCTTATCGGTGCAGCCCTAGTTCGTTGTTTAATATTGGCAGCTCCTACCCGTAAAGATATGCTGCTTTCGTTCTGTCAATTTCGGCTTATGTATACTGTTAGCTTTTAGATATAACGAGTATTTTCTTATATATTCAAATGCAAAATAATCTACGGTAGCTTCTAAGAGTCAATTTGGCCGCCTTTGAACACATTTTTAGTTGGAGTTTCTATTGTAAAGGGAACCAATTTATTAATCCCGAATTGAATGGTTTCAGTAAATTTTGGAGCAAAAACGTTTACATCGTCAGTATAAAACAATGACGATTAAAAGGGAAACCTTGGAAAAACTTCAAAACCTTTGATTTCTATTTTTGAAAAGTGAAACATTTTATCGAACTTCGATGCTGTTGTGTTTAGTAAAAATCGGTGTATTATTATTAATTAGTTGAACATGTTTAGCACACCATTCATTATTTAGACTCTTAAATAGCCGAAGATACATTGTCAACTAGAGAAACGGATGGGGAAAATTCATCTGGAAAAACAAAGATTGAGCATCGAGCAAACATTCAGATCTACAATTTGACCACGCTATTAAAATAATCGGTCAGGAAAGCTATATGTAGTTCTACAACTAATTTTTAAAAAATAATAAAAAATACTTTTTTACGGAAATGGGGTGCTAGCCCTTCGCCCAACCCAAATTTTCGTGAATGGGTTCGTTCTGCATCTTAAGGAAACCAGAAACAACATTTTTACATGTTTATATAGCGAGCCGCTTGATCCAAGACAGACGCCCGCTCTAAACCGCCCCTAACTTGGAGAACAGACGCTTAGTACACGTTTATATAGCGAGCCGCTTGATCCAAGACAGACGCCCGCTCCAAGCCGCCCCTAACGTGGAGAACAGGCGCTTGAGTTGCATTGGTTTTGTGGCGCTAATGACTCGCCATGGTGCAGAATCATTGAGTATAAGCGGTATTTACTCTGCACCTCTCAACTTCACCAACCTAATTCTGTTAGCGTTACCCAGGTAGCACGGCGTGGACGTAGAATTTCGGTTTTTCGCTACCCTTTTCGGTTTTTCGTTTTAGGACCTACTAATTCTAAAAAGCAAAAAAAATGTTTATCTGTCTGGCCGGAGGGCGTCCGTCATTACTTTCGAAATCTTGGAAACCTCTGCAGGTATTTTTTTTAAAAATAGGTATACTCAATGGGCAGGTCCGAAAGGACGATGTGTTTGATAAATGTACCGGAAGTGTGTCAAAAAATCTTAGGTGTGTCAAAAATAGAAAATTTTCATATTTTTGGCTTAAAAAACGTTTATTTTTAGTGATAATGAGTAGTAAATTTGAATATGGAGAAATCTGGATGATTGACAACCGTATGTAAGACCAGGACCTTTATTATTGTTTTAAAAGTATGTCAAAAAAATCGTTAAGTGTGTCAAAAGTTTGATTTTTATATATTTTGTCTCCCAATTTTTTTGAGAAACATATTATGGGAAACATTGCTTCGGTTTTCGACTAGAAATATATAAAACGTAAAAGTAATTATGTATTTGGATGATATGAAGTGTAATTGAACATTAAATATGACGCATGAAGTGTGTCAAAAAATCGTTAAGTGTGTCAAAACAAGAAAATTTACATTGTCTTTGTTTAAAAAATGTTGATTTTAAGAGAAAATGAGTAGTAACATGGAATGTGGAGAAATCTTAATGCTATAGATTATTGCATTACAAGTTTGTAAAAAATTTATTGTCAAGTGTGTCAAGAGAAAGATTTTTATTTATTTTTTTACCCAATTTTTGGGAAAAATAAAATTAATTATTTGTATGGCATGAAATTTTATTATTTTATAGAGAATTATGGCAATATAAGTTTGTCGAAAAAGTATTGTCAAGTGTGTCAAAAGAAACATTTTTATTTATTTTTTTACCCCACTCAACGAAAAAACAACCTAAAATTAAAAAAAACCATTTAAATTCAAAAAATTTCATGTATCATTTCCGACCAAGAACGAAATATTTAAATTTAAAAGTGATCCTTTTAAATTCATATATGAGTTTTTAAAAACTGACTTAAAATAATGTATAACTACATATTTTTAACTTAAAAATGGTCATTTTTATTTTGAATTGATTACCACTTAAATGTGTTAATGAAATATTTGAATTTAAAAGTTTTGCCTTTTAGATTTGAATGATATTTTTTAAAATCAAAATACATTATTTTGAATATTAATAGAGGTTTTTGCGATATTTAAAGTGTGTTTGTTTGAACTAAAAAAGAAATTTATTGAATTTAAATTTAGTTTATTTAATTCAAACGTCAGTTGCTTTTAATATTAAAATTTTCCTGATTGAAATTAAAACTGTTTAGGTTTGATTTAAAAGCTTATAGTTTTGGGAATAAAAAGCCAAATTTTCAATTCTAAAATGTACCATTTAGAATTAAACAATATATATATATATATATATATATATATATATATATATATATATATATATATATATATATATATATATATATATATATATATATATATATATATATATATATATATATATATATATATATATATATATATATATATATATATATATATATATATATATATATATATATATATATATATATATATATATATATATATATATATATATATATATATATATATATATATATATATATATATATATATATATATATATATATATATATATATATATATATATATATATATATATATATATATATATATATATATATATATATATATATATATATATATATATATATATATATATATATATATATATATATATATATATATATATATATATATATATATATATATATATATATATATATATATATATATATATATATATATATATATATATATATATATATATATATATATATATATATATATATATATATATATATATATATATATATATATATATATATATATATATATATATATATATATATATATATATATATATATATATATATATATATATATATATATATATATATATATATATATATATATATATATATATATATATATATATATATATATATATATATATATATATATATATATATATATATATATATATATATATATATATATATATATATATATATATATATATATATATATATATATATATATATATATATATATATATATATATATATATATATATATATATATATATATATATATATATATATATATATATATATATATATATATATATATATATATATATATATATATATATATATATATATATATATATATATATATGTATATATATATATATATATATATATATATATATATATATATATATATATATATATATATATATATATATATATATATATATATATATATTTATATATATATATATATATATATATATATATATATATATATATATATATATATATATATATATATATATATATATATATATATAATAAATTTATTTTAATAATAGAATACTAGTTATATTTCGCTAATTATATATTGTTATATTCTTTGGGATTTTTTGGGATTCCATTCATATATTTTTGTACTAAAATACTTACATTACTACAAGCTCTTATGAACACTATCATCAACCTGATCAACAATATAAATAATAAACGCAATTTCCATTTATTTTTATAATTAATAACCAACTTTATTATTCAACTTTACTCCATAACAGTATTATATACAGTAATTCATATAAATTTATTTTTTACATAAGTTTTACCATTGTTAATTTGATGTAAATTTAATGGAGGACTTGT